>JAQPZY010000994.1:92500-525000 GCA_029931535.1 Margaritifera margaritifera | reverse complement strand
GCTGCACAATCAAAGACAAAACTATGAGAATGTTGATTTTGAGGGGTGTGGGTGTGAGAAGTAAGAGACTTTTAACCTCGGGTGGTATATATGCAGTACATACATACGTAGCAGATATATATCAGGTGGTATATATGCAGTACATACATACGTACCAGATATAAAGCAGGTGGTATATATGTAGTACATAGATATGCACCAGATATATATCAGGTGGTATATATGTAGTACATACATACGTACCAGATATATATCAGGTGGTATATATGCCAGATATATATCAGGTTAGTGTGAAGACATAAATAGGACTTAACAAATCTCAAAGTTGTTATAATGAACTTTTGGACAACCTTATCGTTATCTGAAGAGCCATGTGCATGCGCACAGACAATGTGAAAACGTCTATTTGATGAAATGTTAAAATGTATTTTCAGCTCCTTCAGATATTAATGTATAATTTTTCTCTGTTTCTTTTTTCTTGTTTGGAACAGCTGATACTTATTCAACCACCCAACCATCACCGCACCCATCCTACAATCAAGCCATCCAGCTACCCAACCATCACCGCACCCATCCTACAATCAAGCCATCCAGCTACCCAACCATCACCGCACCCATCCTACAATCAAGCCATCCAGCTACCCAACCATCACCGCACCCATCCTACAATCAAGCCATCCAGCTACCCAACCATCACCGCACCCATCCTACAATCAAGCCATCCATATGTATGTTAGACAAACAAGACAAGACAAGACAAGACAAGATTTAGACTAGGCTTGATTAAAACAACAACTGAGCTTTTGACCGACATTACACAAAACATAAAAAACACCATTAAACAAACATGATTCGCAAGACATAAAGACATAACATAATACATAATTACAATAAGAGACAAATCACAAAGCACACAATTTAAAATGTAAGCATGCATTGTAAAAGAGATAGTATCTAAGAGTGAATTTAGAGTCTACGAATCTGAAAGGAAGCACATGCCAGAATTAAAACATGTTACAATGTGAAATTAAGCCTTAAATATAAAATTACATCAAAATGTAATCTCTGTGTCTTTTAAAATGAAGCACATACCAGAACTATAAAAAAATTCCGGGATGTAAATTAAGCATCAAAACGAAGGTAATAGTAAGGCAATTACCAGTACGTAAGACAAAGCAGTAAGGCAAAACGAGTTAATCGGAAGGCAATTACCAGTAGGTAAGTCAAAAGAGTAAGACAAAAAGAGTTAATAGAAAGGCAATTACCAGTACGTAAGACAAAACAGTAAGACAAAAGGAGGTAATAGGAAGGTAATTGACAGTATGTAAGACAAAACAAGACTAAAAGAGACACCGATATCAGTTGTTTTCATCATGGCAGGAGATAGAGAGAGGGTTGGGATGAATTATTTGCATATATTTCAGTTAGTCTTTACCATTCCATGATAAAATTCAGGATCTAAATGAATTACAAGTTGATTCTTCTCTAAATGAGTGGGTAGCTTATTCCACAGACTGGCAGCTGCTTAACTAAAGAATTTTTTATAAAAATATTTTGAAGTTATCATTCTTGGGACATCTAACATATTTGAACATGTAAAAATTGTATTTGTTGTGTTTAAAACACAGCAGGTCATCCAAACATTGTGGAGAATTCTCATTCAGAATTCTCTCTAAAATCATTGACCTAAGTATATATACTTTCAGGATTGGGTTTTTTGCCTAAAGAAGAGTTTATAGTAACTGTTGGTATAATCATCATACAGAAAACCCAGAGCACATTCTTGTATTTTTTCCAAGTTTAATCGTGTTCTTACTATGCAGAAGTGCCAAGCTAAGGAACGGAGGTTGAAACTGGAAACGATAAAGGTGTGAAAAATGTGTCAGTTTCTTGAGTCTTCTTCCGTTGTGACCAATAAGCTTTAAAAACAGGTAATTGTCATAAAGTTTTCCGACAAAGAAATTTTACATGCATAATTAGTAGTCAAAATCAATTTGTAGTAGTTTGACAGCTTTCTCACAGTTTATAATTGCATTACTGATGTTAAATACAGGCTTCATATCGAATGTCGCGTTACCCACAGCCAATGCTTTAGACTTTTCAGGATCGGCTTGCATTCTGTTCACTGTGAATCAGATTCAACTCTTTTCGACTGGGTCTGAATTGATTTCTCAAAGAGTTTGTATACAAAAGGTAAAATGCTGACTGGTCTGTAACTTCTTTGTCAATGTATGTATGTATGTATGTACGTATGTACGTATGTGTGTGTATGTATGTATGTATGTATGTATGTATGTATGTATGTATGTATGTATGTATGTATGTATGTATGTATGTATGTATGTATGTATGTGTGTGTGTGTGTATGCATGTATGCATGTATGTATGTATGTATGTATGTATGTATGTATGTATGTATGTATGTATGTACGTACGTACGTACGTACGTACGTACGTACGTACGTATGTATGTATGTATGTATGTATGTATGTATGTATGTATGTATGTATGTATGTATGTATGTATGTATGTATGTATCAGAACATTTTATATAAATTAAAGATAAATAATCAAACACTTAACGAAAACATATGTAGATACGAATAATGCTATGCAAAAATGACAATAAGAAGATCTTGACAGTTTCACAGAATAAACAAGTTTATCAGCCATACAGGGTCCTTCGTCATTTTAAATAAATGAATAATAATGACCCGTTTTTATTTATTCACTTCACTTATGATTACATTGCACGTGAGAATATTATCATGGTAAAAAAAGCACGAGACGAAGTTTTGCCTATGCTAAAATGTGTTCTTTTATGACTACTAGTCAGCGGGACTGTGATACAGAAATAAAATATTTATATCTGTAAAGACAGCTATGTCATAGTACTGTAGATGTCTCTGATTTAAGGAACAAAGCAAAGCATACACGTTTTATTTCTTTGTTTTGTCAAATCAAAACATCCCAGACTACAACTTGTGAAATGATTCTTTAATTACGTTATTAAAAAATAATGTTTTCTAGTAATGAAAACAAGTTTCATACATGCACACTGTCATTTACAATTTGTTCTCAACGAGTTGTCTGGGATATTCTTTACATTATTATTATTATTATTATTGTTATTATTATTATTATATCCTGTTGCAGTTTACAATGACGTGAAGGTACGTGTCAAGTCAAAGAATTGTCTAAGCAATGTATTTGATTGCCCGGTTGGTTACTTGTATTCATCTTTTTGGATACGCGGTCAAAAAAAACTTGTTTTGGTTGGGCAGAGCCCGATGTAAGTACTGAAGTTTCCTTTGTCCAGAATCCCTAATACATGAATCCATCTACTTACTGAGATGGACTCAGATATCAAGAACTCTGAGTTCCATCCAGACGAGAATCATCCATCAGGAAGACACCCGTGAAGTGGACAGCTTCCTGAAAAGACTCGATTGCCCAGTTGGAGTATATCCAGGATGTGTTTTGTCACCGTTACAAGGTTTTAAATGACCTTCAACCTTTAATAGCAGAAGAAGATAGGGGTGTATCACTAGATACAATGAAATTATTTTTATTATTGTATGAATATGATTGAATACTTTTTTCAGACACAGTCTTCTCAACTTAAAAAGATTTTAAACAGTTTAAAAAAGTATTGCATTCAATGGAAATCATCAGTTAGTCTTGAAAAATTACAAATCTTTGAATTTCACCAGTGGCGGCGCGAGGGTTCGAGGCGCCAGGGGGCAATGCTCTTTAGTGTCGCCCCTACTTTGCCACAGAGAACAGTTTTTATGTCAGTTGCCATCCTCCGACCCCCCCCCCCCCACTCATCTACTCCCCGGTTACAGATGAAAAAAAAAAAAAGCTCCGACAGATTCCCCTCCCTCGACTGGCGCCCGGGGGCAATTGACTCCCCCCGCCCCCCCCCCCTCGCGCCGCCACTGACTATCCAGGGGAGATTATCTCTACAACTATGATAAATGAAAATGGTATTATGGTTCTACTAAAGTTCTAATTGAATCATACTACAAGTATTTAGTTTGTGCATTTTCTTCTCAAAACATCTGTCGAAAAACACTAGCCGCTAAAGGTTCAACAGCTACGCATTCTTTGAAAAGTACATTATCTAGTTTTGGAAAGTACCTGTCAAAACTTTGGTGCATATTTAAAATTGTACCTATTCTTAACTATGGATAAAAAGTTTAGGGTTTTCATGAAGAACCAGATATGGAAAAGGTTCATATGTCATTTTATAAACAGATATTGGAAATATGAAAATCTGCACCAAATGTCTTTGTTTATAATGAATTGGGTAGAATTAATATAAAAAAATATTATGTATATTCAGATATTTAAATATTGGTTTCGAGTTATGAAAATGCATGATAACGGATTCCCGAAACAATGTTACAATGTTCTGTTGAAATGGGGTGAAAACTGATATTGCTGTATAAGTAGCGTCCGCATTTTACTTTTTAAACATGGATTTGGGAATGTATGACTAAAGGAGTTGGTCATGAGCGACTATTCACAGAAAGGTTTAGACAACGATGTGAAGATATTTTCATGCAAGAATTAAATAGTGATATTAATTATATGGATATAATATGTTTTTATAAATGCACAAAGGTGATTTTACACATCAAAATTATCCAGATGCTTTAGGCGATTCATATTTAGGAAATATTATAACAGTGATATGAGCAGGGAATTTACCGCTAAGAGCAAATATAGGAAGATACAATCATATTTGTTATGAAGATAGAATATGTCAATTATGTAAGGTTGAAACTGAAAATGAATATCGCTTTATTATAACTTGTCCTATGTTTGTTCAACTATGAAAAAGGTTTATAACATCATTTGTGTATAAAATATAGAAAACTTTTTACTCATATCTGCGTATCAACGATTCATATCTGGTTATGTAACAAAAATATTTTTTTTAAGCAAGGCCGTGAAGGTTAAATAAATACAATATAATGGGAAATATGTAAAATCTTCCAAGTTATTAATTATACTGCTCTAATGGGAAATATGTAAAATCTTCCAAGTTATTATTAATACTACACTATATTCATAAGTAATGTCTTATGTTTGTAATACATGTGCTTAGTAATATATGAATTTACAACCTGCTATGATAGTGTTTTATAAATGTCCCTATTAGTAAGCAAAATACGATGCGATTATATTTAATTGACGTTCTAATATGCAACTGTTTTGATATACCGCATATACTAATTTGTATATATCTTAGATCAATAGCCTGTATTTTACAAATTCCTCTTCTTCTTCTTCTTCTTCTTATTATTATTATTATTATATCCCACCCTAAATCTACCAATCAGAAATCCCCACAGTCAATATGAACCACTCCTATGCATATCAGCCGCATTAGCTCTGATGAATGAGAGAAGGATAAATGAAGATCGGAGTTATTGAGTCAAGTTTCATTCGGTAATTTCCGTGATTCTGTTCTCATAATTGTTATATTTTGTAACGAAATCATTTACTTTGTAAAGTCATAGTATTATATCATAAGGAACTCTTGCAGCATAAAATGTTACCAAGTATTCCCTATTTGTTAGTTGTATATCCGTGATAAATCTTCGTGACCTTCCGGAAACTAATTTACCAAATATTATTATTCAAAATGGCGGAACCTGCGTCATCTCCGAATGAAAATCCAGGTATTAATGAGTAATTTTTACATATTCATAATTCAGGTTTAATGATTTACCCACGTAATCATTAAACTTGGTTCTTTTTAACTTTCTTTATTTTCAAATTAACTCTAGCGATTGAAATATTGATTTTAAATGCTCGTAATTTGGTAAATAGTGCTTAAGTTGTGTTCACACACTGTCCACCTTTTCTTCAGGTTGATCTGGGCAGGACTGTGTTATGTATGCATGCAAATCGGAAGGTCATGTTTACTTAAATGTCAAAGAAGTATGCAAATGCACATGCAAGTTGCACATGACCGAGTTTTATTTTTGTCCATTTTGTCTGCAAACTAAGCTTTAAATGTTATCTTATCATTCACGCGTTGCAATGTCCCTTGTAAGACCTGAAAAATTGGGTCAAATGGAAAAAAATGGCTTCTTTGTTAAATGCTTTCTCCATCCATGAGACAGATAATGTAATTCACACGAAGAAAAAAATATCTTT
Source organism: Margaritifera margaritifera (assembly GCA_029931535.1). Lineage (NCBI taxonomy): Eukaryota > Metazoa > Mollusca > Bivalvia > Unionida > Margaritiferidae > Margaritifera > Margaritifera margaritifera. Next base: position 518,825 of record JAQPZY010000994.1, on the reverse strand, counting down.
CTGGAAAAAGTTGAATGACCATGAATTTAAAAAAAATTAATGTTGCAAAACTCGTGTTATATACTAAAGAAACATTCTAAAATACAAATCGTAATTTCTCCCGTTTTGACACATTGTCACACCACTATTTGGCTTATTTCTGTGTACACCCAGTTATGGGCCAGTCAGAATAATGGCATACTTTTTTCTCTACTGTGCTGTAAATGACTCTGTTTTATAATTTAGCTCTTACAGTAAAGCTATATCTATAATCACATCAATTTTAAATGTAGCCCATCTTAAATTCTGTATCCCACAAAAACCATTTTAAGATAAAATTGCTAGGTGTCAGGCATCTCTCTTTAGATGTTACAAGTTATAGATAGGATAAACTGCCCAGTTGTACAGTTGGCCATGTACTTAGAGTCAGACAGAAATCAACTGACTTTACTTGCTTAAACATGGCTTTAATGCACCCTGTTCATTTACATATGAAGCAGACTGACATTATCACATTGTTGAGGCATAGACTGCATCTCTTAAAATGCACATACCATGTATTATACCATAATAATAGTTATAAGGCTGGAGAAAAAGTAAAAATTGCAACATTTTTAGATGCATCTTAATTTCTCTCAATACATTTGAGTACAACAATGAAAAATGTATTCAAGTTATTTTATCAATTTTCTTTTTAAAAGCAGTACTTTGCCACAATATTGAGTCGGACTTGCCATATTGGAGTCTGGCTTCAAAAAGCATGGGGAAACAGTGTAGGAGGAGTTGCATGACATTACTTACACTTGCACACATGCACCCACCAATATTCAGACTGGCAGAATAACATAACCCCCACCTTTTCTGTGAAAGGTTTGGGTATAACGAAAACAGGAAATGATGATATTATTCAAAGACAAAAAGATTTATCACAATAAAGATTAATAATTTCCTGTGAAAGTAATGATTTTCCACCCACTGATGGATTGCTTTTCTCATTGAGACCTTCACATTTTCCCATCTGGACCTCTAATTTCGGAATATTTAGGGTCCAGGACTCTCCGTGTCAAATGACTGATGACAGTTCTGCACACAAAATCAATACCAAAGTCTATTCTAGAACTGAAAATTTAGGGGGGAAATCACCCCTCCCATTTGAAAAAAGGGGGGTAATTTACTGAATGTAGGAGGGATTTAATGAAGAAATAAAGGTAGGACTAGAATATTGAATACGCACATTCTGTTGATTTTTCAGCACAATTTTGTAGATATTAGCGTGAATTCTGGAAACATGCATCCTAAAAAAGACTCTTGCCATACCTACATATATGATGGTATCTAAACTGAATAGGGACAAAATTGTCAAAAAGCCATCCTAAAGAAAACATTCTTTGTTTGCTGGTCCTGAGAGCAACATATAAAAATTGAAGCAACTGAATTTTAACTCTGCTGGTTATAGACCAGAAGAGCTTAAGGGATGGTCTGTCCGTCCATTAGCACAGGTTTGTTATTGGTACTCCTAATCTACTTGGAGGATTCCCATGAAACTTTACACACACATTTATCTCATGGTCTAGTTGGTCCTAAATGGAAATTGTGCTGCTCAGACATCCAATATGTCCACCAAGGCAGCTAATTTGAAAATCTTGTTATCGCTGAAGAATATCAGAGATGGTTTCAACACTCAGCAGTTAAAAGAAAGAAATGGTCTTATCTTGAAATCCTGGAAATTCTTTTTCAAGGGACTCCTGTTTCATGATTCTGGGAACTTTTTTGAAATTAATGTTTAAAATTGTTTCAAATCATGCATGAGGAAAAACAAACAATAAGAACACTTAGTGCTTTATCTAGCTTTCCAAGAAAAAGTGCCCTTTGGACCTCCTGTGCCCAATTTTTGGAGCCCTTTTCACTTTCAGGGAAGATTGCCTGTTATTGAATAAACTACATTATAATAATCAGTTAACCAAGTACCCAACTATGAAGGAGACATGAAATCGAGGTAATATGAAGACGGTTATGGTCTGCAGGCTTGCACAAAAAAATACAACATGTTAATTTATTAATTAATTAAAAACTTCATTAGTTTTATCCACTGTTAACCATGAAGCAGAGGTCATACAAAGGTTTGAGTGGTTTCATATTAATTGTCTGGTCTGTAGGTTTGCAGACAAAATATAACATGTCAATTTATGAATTAATTAAAAAGTGAATTAGTTTTTTTACCACAATTACTTGCAAAGACATGAGGATCATCTAGTTTACTATTTTACTTGCTTCTTACATCACCACAATTGTGAATATTTATCTTAAATTCCTTTGAAATACTGCACTAAATTCATACTAGTATTTCTCTTTCATGCAAAATTATTGTGAAAATTTTCTCATTTTCTTGTTCAAGATAAGAATGTCTACAGATAAGAACTGAAATAACTTTTTGCCTTTACATAACTCCATCATTGGTTGTTGTTCAAGTTCCTGCAGAGCTGATAAGAAGTGAAGTCTTCATTTTCATTTTAGTAATTTTTGAACCAACATTTTTATTTGGGATTGTTCTGATTTTTAGCAGTATTTTCTTGTGCATTGTTTATGTTTGAATATTCGAGCTATCACTCATGGTACTGGCAATACCCCCATCATCATTAATTTCAGTATAGTCATGTCCTACAGCCACTAAATACATTGTAATTGCATACATATCAGACAATCAGTCGTTATCACTTAAATGACCTACCGGTAAGTATTCTTCATGACCAAGTCTGTAAATCTTTAATTCCTTATGATTTGCTTGCTCAGGGGATAGTCAAATTCTTGGACAATGGAGACCTTTGCCTCATGGTCTGAGTGTTATAATCAAGCCACTTGATGACTTTGAGGTCTAGACTAATAGTTTGGACATAGAGCACAAGCTTGCAAATGATATAGAGTGTTATTTTTGTAGCCTTTTATGATGCATTGCAGATGTCTATATGCACTCTTTTTAAATTTATTGTACTTAAAGGTGCATGGGTACAGTCTGAAAAAAAACGGATTATCTACCTACTAACTACTAAACTTCTGGGTACTTTTTCATGAACAGCCTGAGAGTAAAACCCCAAAATCTCTCAGTTATCAAAAACTTACAGACCAGAGTATAACTTGGGTAGGTAAACTTGCAAGTGGGTGATGTGGGGGAGGGGTTATTTTATTTTATAATTATTGTCCTCTGCCCTTTGGATAAGAAAAGTGGGGAACATAGTATCTGTATTTCTGTCAATCCTACTTTCACATCTGCTCTATAACTTTGAAGACATTTGAGATTAAGGGGTGAAATTTGGTATACTTGTACATCATCACTAGAAGGGGGTGCTATCTTCACAGTTTTAGTTTGTTTTTGCTCTATAACTTTAAAGCTATTTTAGATTAAGGGATGAAACTTGTTATGCTTTTACAACATCACTATAAGGTGTGTCCTGAACCACACTGTAGGTCCTATTTTCATGGTCAAGTTAACTGCTCAAAATTTTATATTTTTATCACATTTTCCCTTCCACTGTATAATTTTAAAGCCATAATCATTTGAGATTAAGAGAGGATGCTTGGTATACTTTTACATCATCACTAGAAGGTGTGTCACATACCAAATTGGGAATGCTATCTTCAAGATTAAGGTCATAGCTCAATATTTATGTATTCCATCACACTTTCTCATCCACTCAATAACTTTAGAGCCATTTGAGATGAAGGGATCAAACTTGGTATAACTGTATATCATCACTAAAAGATGTGTTGCCCTACATATTGTGGATAAATCCTTCAGGGTCAAGGTCATATGTCAATACTTCATGTTTCAGTCACATTTGCTATTTGGCTTTCTAACTTTACAGTTGTTTAAGATAAATGGTTGAAGCTTTGTGTACTTATATATTGACATTAGAAGATATGTTGCATTGTATTCTTGAGGTCTTATTCTCAAGGTCAAGGTCAGTGTTCTAAGGTTTCTTTTGTTTCAGCCTTATATTATAAAATCTGAGATACAGCGATGAACTGTGGTACACTTATCTGTCTCAGTTTGATGGCATCTCGTGTATCACAGTGAAGGTTTTATCTTGAACGTCAAGGTCACTGGTTAATTTTATTTGTGTCCATTTTCTGCACTTTTCCTCAAATGCCCTTTGTGGTTGGATAATGAAACTTGGTTTCTTTCCATGTCTACTCAATAACTTTACAGCTCTGTCTTAAAGGTCATAGATTTTTAATTATTGTGAACATTTGTGACCTCACCATGGCTGGTGGGGTACACAAATTCACTGAATTTGCTTGTTTTTTTTAAAACTATTTTCAAGTATTAGATTTATTTACTTTATAAAAAAATGTTTTTGTATGCATTATTTTACAAAATTTGATTTATACCATCCTCATTTTTATGATAAAAATGAGAAATAGAATAGCTACACCATCAATATTCTAAATCTTTAAAAGATGTTTTGGTTTGCCCCATAAAAAATTTGTTTTTAAAATCATATAATTCCTGAAAATTTGGGTCATATGAAAAAATTGTTTAAAGCTGCATGTATTTTTTTTATGTCCCCACTGTTTGCAGCAGGGGCATCTTGATTTGGTAATGTCCATCAGTATGTCCATCTGTCTCTCTGTCCCAATTAGCATTTTAGCAAGATTGCACAAAAACCACTTAACATAGACAAATGAAATTTGGCTAGCATATTTGTTTGCATATGTAGATAACTTGTTTAGATTTTCAAGCTATTGCAACAATTTTTAAAGTACATTTTGACAAAATCTTCTTAGCGAGATTAAGCAAAAACCACTTGAGGTAGACAAATGAAATTTAACATACATATTCTTGTGGATGACTTAGTCAGATTTTCATTGCAGTATTTAACAATTTTATACGTTTTTGAATTTTTGGGACTTTTGGTTTGCATATGTATGCACTCAGGGGCATACATGTTTCAGAAACTCAAATCTAGTCATATGTAATAGTACAGTTTCAATTCTTAACATATATTTTTCATCTCCGAGAATTCAGATGAATTACAGCATTATGATCTGGTGGACTTTATCTCTATCTAGTTTCTAACTAGTATGCATTTATCAAGGAAAGCTTTTTATTTCAAGGGGTGTGCTTTGAATATTTATGACATACCATATATACTCGCTTAGAAGTAAAGTTCAACTGCAAACAGCATAGACTGCCGGCAGATCAAGATCTGTGTTCTTTGTTCTACTGATTACTCCTAACAAACTGCACAGACCCAGATCTGCTGGCACATTATGCGATGGCAGATCTGGGTCTGTGTGGTTTGCATTTGGATTCAAGCTATGAGCAAGTATATATGGTACTTGAGGCCTTTGGCTTATAATGAGGCACTCATTTGGGAAAAGCTTGAATGATCACATACTGATTCATGTTAAAAGTATTTCTGTTTGCATAATCTACATTAGGCCAAAGAAGAAAATATGTGTGGTTCTTGTAACCTGACCTATCCTGTTTTCATGGTCTCAGCCCTATACCTTTGTATCACATGCGCAACAAACAAAAAATTGGTACTGACCATGCTCAGTTTTTCACATCCAAACCAGTACCTTCAGTTTGGAAACTGTGACATGAACTAACATTCACACCATTACTGGAACCACACATTTGTATTAGCTCTACTGATCATAGACCAGAAGAGCTTATGGGATGGTCTGTTGTCCATCATCAATCTGATGTCATTGTCTGTCTCTCAGTTAGCACACATTTGTTATCGCTACTCCTTCTAAACTACTTGGAGGATTGTCATTAAATTTTATACATATATTCATCATATGGTCAAGTTGGTCCTAAATGAAAATGGTGCCAGTCAGATATCCAATATGGCCACCCAATGGCCATCTTGAAAATATCTCTACTCCTTCTGAATGGATGGTCATAGTAACATGGGGTTTTCACTAAGAGACTTCTTATGATGTCTAGTTGGTCCTAGATGAAAATGGTGCCTATCTGGTGTCCAATATGGCCACTACAGCAGCCATCTTAAAAATCTTGTTATCGCTACTCCTCCTGAATGGATGGTCATATCAACATGGGGCTTTCGCTAAAAGGATTCTTATGATGAATAGTTGGTCATAAATGGAAAAGGTGTCATTCAGACATTCTGTATGCCTGCCACAGTGGCCATCTTGAAAATCTTGTTATCACTACTTTTCCTAGATGTATGGTCATATCGACATTGTGCTTTTACCAAAAGACTTCTTATGATATCTAGTAAGTATTAAATAGAAATGGTGCCAATCTGATATTCAGTATTGTTGCCATGGCACCCATCTTGAAAATCTTGTCATTGTTACTCTTTCAAAACGGAAAGTCATGTCATCATGGGGTTTTCAGCAGAAGACTTCTTATGATGTCTTGTTGGTTCTAAATGAAAATGGTGCCAGTCTGACATCCAATATGTCCACCACAGCAGAATATCTGAAAAGCTTGTTATCGCTAAAGAATATCAGAGATGGTTTCAACACTTAGCAGTTAAAAGAAAGAAATGGTCTTGAATTCTTGGAAATTATTTTCAGCCAGTAGAACATAAATCCCTTTGAGGGACTCTTGTTCATTTTGGGCTTTATCTGTATAATTCATGAATGTATTATTGCTTATGTACTTTTAGCTTGTACCTATAATGTGTGCATACTTTTTATATTTTAAGACTATTTACTGTATATCATTATACAGAACTCCCTCACTATAATGCCCTTCATTAAAAAGTGGTTCCTGACATAAGGCAGGTATGATCATGGATCTCATTTCATTAAGTATTAGTTAAGTTATTTGTATCATCTACTTCATTATAAGGAAATGTCACTATAAGGCTCCTATGGACAGTATTAGGCAAAGAAAAAATAAGTGTGTTTCCTGTCGGGCAACCGTCTCTGTTTCTCATTGCCAACTCTAGCACTTTTTTTCCCCCTTGTTAAAAAAAAAAAAAAAAAAAAATTAAATTTGAAAAAAAAAATAAAAATAAAATAAAATTTGAAAAAAAAAAAATTGATTTGTGCATCTAATTGAGCCGGTTTTGCCCAGTACTTTGAAGTGCTTGAAATATTTGATTTATATATGATGTTTTTGAAAAAAAAAAAAAAACGTACCTGCCTACCCTAATTTTAAAACCAGTGCAATAGGAAACACATTTTTTTTTTGTTCTAATGAGGGAATACTGTACCGTCTATACTTGCTTATAAGTGTAGTACAACTGCAAACAACATAGACCATGATTTGCCATTTTATAATATACTGGTAGATCAGGTCTGTGTTATTTGTTCTACTCATTTGTTCTAACAAATGCAGTTTGCAGTTGGATCTGACTTATACCTGTGTATTTACATTATTTTAGCATCATGATATATTTGCAAATATATTAAATTATGTGTATTTGGCACATCAAATTTCCGTTCATTTACTCATATTATTACTGTATGTTGCTGTTAAGGGGAATAGAATCTTTGTGAATGTAGTAAAGAAACTAAATTGACAAACTGGAAAATGTTATGCTCATAAAAATAATGAGAATTACAGTATCTTCAGTTTAGATATTCAGTTAGTCATTAGTACAGATCTATTTCATTTGATCATGAGCTTTATCTATAATGGCTAAATTCACCTGGATTCAAATAGTAAACATCTTCGTTTTTATCAAACTTTCACGACAAGATTTTCAAATGGAGCATCAAGAATTTGACAAGGACCAATACTTTTTCTTCATGACTTTGGTTACATACATAATAGAATATAAATTTACCCCAAAATGTCGCTTAAAATATTTATTATTCCTCTAACAGCAAAATACAGTATGGGGGGAGGGGCAAAGTAAGAATGAACCAGATTTATTGTACAATCCAGAAATGATGCATTTATTATTGATGACAGAAGAATCAATTACAATTTAAGGTGACTGTTGTAAGATAAATAATTGATCACTGACATGTTTCAGAAAATGAAATATAGATATATTTTTGAAACTTGGCACAAGTATATGTATTACAAAGTCATCATAATAATTTGTTTTTAATACGATTAAGTATTTTCCTTGATAGAGTCATAATTGTGCAGCCATGTGGATTTTATTAACCACTTAATGTTGGAATTTTTTCTCATTAGATTTGGACTGACATTCAGCAGATTCAACGCTAACTGGTTCTTGATCAGTGTCAGAGGTATCATCTTCAGGCAAAATGCTTGACTGATCTTGCAGAGTTTGAGCAAAAACAAGTCAGTGATGCACATTTGCCTTCTTTTCATTTTGGATTACTGATTTTATGTATATAATAGCTCCACTTGGCATGTAAAAGTAAGTGCAAGGGGTACAACCAGCCTATTGTAACTAATGGTAACTGTACGGTTAAGAAAAAAAGTTAAGTGATGGCGCATTCAAGAATCGGGAATGTATCACATACAGTATTTATTGCGCCAATAACCAAAATAGCAATTGACTAATAATTTTCCCAAATGACTTAATTTTATGAAATAATCTATTTTGGCAGTTGCTTTTGTCTTTTTTTTTTCCATGATCAAAAGTGATGTGATTACCAAAAAAATTAAGATGATTGACATAATTTTGACTTCTGCCAGTAGATATTATTTTGTTGGGAACCTACAGTAGCATTTACTGACGTATACTTAATTTTCTTGGCATGACAAAGTTCTCAGCAATTTATGCAAGTTAACATCAGGTGATACATTGAAGTGATTGGGCATTTAACTTATTTGACATACTAGCATTGAGAAGTATGTATGTATGTATGTATGTATGTATGTATGTATGTATGTATGTATGTATGTATGTATGTATGTATGTATGTATGTATGTATGTATTTGTATGTATGTATTTATGTATGTGTGTGTGTGTCTGTATACTTAACAGCACATCAAACAATCCTGGCTATATAGTGCAGAGTAAAAGTAGGTATCCAAAAAGGGAATACCAAACAAAGATAAAGGCACAAAGAATAAAATCATTTAAATACAAAGTCAAATTTTTTTCATATAAACTGCACTTTTTTTAAAATAAAATTCAAGACCTACTCAGCTGGAATATCAACATGGGATGTATCCCAGGGCAAAATGGTTGCCTCCATTAGCCACCTGTTATTACATGCAGGAAAGCACAATGGGCCTGTTCTACATCCTCTAGTCCATGGGGGTGGGGGTGGGAGGCATTGAGCAGCAACTGTTTTGCATAAGGGAAAATAGTGCCATTACCAATATAATGCTTTGTATCCAGCTGAAAAAAATTCCTTTAATTTTCTACTTGCTCAGAATGAAAATTTTCATGAAATTTGCTTAAAGTTCCATATATGTTCCTTCATATTTCAATAAGTACTATGCAAGTTACAACAAATGTTAATGGTTAGGCAAAATTTTTAACTTGTTCCAGACTATGGGACAGTGAATTTGTCCATCCAAAATTGATTTGCTACACTTAATCAGATTTTTTTTTAAATTTAAAAGAAAATAAGTCAGTGGTTCTGTTTTCACTGTTGAAAAACCCATAAGAACTTCATGTGGTAATATATTCTGTACTGATTTACTCAATTATTAATTTTAATATATAAGTACATTATTGTGGCCCATTTTTGCTTTTGTGATTTTTTACAGGCTCTTGATTTTTATTTTATTTTATGACTTAAATTTTTAAAATTGGTCTGAATTCATTGTACCCTACTTCTCCCCCAAAATATTTTCTTTTTAATCCAAATGGAATTCCCATTTAATCTAAAAATCGATTTGTGAGGGCTGCCATTAATATGTATGAGGGTATTTATGCTGGAAGCACAGCTCATTTTCCTTTTGTTGGAGTGACATAAATATGTATGAATTATCCCTATTCATGAGTTGAGGCCCCATAAGGGGAGTCACCTCTTTTAGGGAGAAATTGAATTCTATAAATTTACCTTTAGTGTCCACTTTCTTGCTTATATAATACTAGTTACAAATACATTTATTTGTTTCTTCATGTTTCCTTTCTTTAAATTTGTAATTCAAGTACATGAAGAAAAACTAGTGTTACAGAGCTACATTAGTAGCTTAAAATGCCAATTCAGCAGATTTGCCATTCATACCATTTATACTTGTATATAAGTCAGGTCCAACTGCAAGCAACATAGACCTTGATCTGCTGCTGATTGCAAGGCAGATCAGAGTCTGTGTTTGTTCTACTGATTACTCCTAACAAACTGCATAGACTCAGAACTGCCTGTACATTATGAGAAGGCTGATCTGGGTCAATGCAGTTTGCAGTTGAATCCGACTTATACTTTAGTCTTTTGTAAATATTATTTTCAAAAATACTATGTGTTTCCTGCTTTGTATTAATTGCAAGAATTCTTTTATATTTTGCTTCAAATATGCATACTAATTTAGTAAATTGATAAACATTATAAGACCTAGTAAAAAACAGTATGTGTTTCTTGTAAGCTGGCTGACCCATCTAAAATCCTTTTTTATTTTGTATTTTAGAGCAAAGATTTTATCTGGAAATTTTTACATCTGGTCTGTTCAGAATTTTTGTCATTTTGATATTTAATATTTACCACTCTGAATACTTCATAGTTTTTCAGTTTGACAATCAGAACTAATCATGAATATGTGAATTTGTATATAAAATTCATTTTTAAAAAAGCCTTTCTACTGACCAACCATTTTTCAAGCCTGCCATAGGAAGCACATACGTTTTTTACTTTGCCTAAAATATTGCAGTTTATAATAGACTCAAATAGCAGTGAGATCAATTTTCTTGCAACCTTTAAAAAATTCAGGGTCTCTTTTTCTTCCTAAATACTTTTTACAAATGTATAGAGAAGCTGTCAAGCAGGGCAAGTGATTTGCATTTCTATTCCTCCAAACGTGTCCAAATGGAGATGCGCATCATAAGTAGTATAATTTGCATTAAATAATAGAGAAAATAGGGACAGAATTCCAGTCCGAGAGATCTAGGTTATGTGATGCATTTGACACCTAGTTCAGTTTTAATGTGAATGTTGTCTACATGTTTGAACAATTTTATTTTTGAAGGAATAAGGAAATAAAAAGGATTAAGACAAAATTACAGAAATGGGTAAGACAGATCATTTTATAAATTTAAATTTTATGTTACTCACATTAAAATGTAGTCTATACTTATCTTTTGTATAATATGAATCAGAAATTCTTGTTCTAAATTGATATACAGACATTTTTATGTTTTTAAGCTTTGTATTTCTTATTTCTGATTATGTTCTCTTAGTAACTGAAATGCCTTTTTTTAATAGTGCATATTCATTGTGTAACATAAATTGGAACCCAGGGGATGACAGTTCCATTGCCCAGCTAACCTGGCCAGTAAAAATCATTATTGGGCAAGTGAAATTTCATATACATGTAAGTAGCCCAATTGTTTATATAAAAGAAAGAACAACAATTCAGATTTTGAGACCATTTTTCCTGCATCATCCTTGCCGGGCTAGTAGGTCAAAATCAGATTTGTCACCCTCTGTTAGGTACCTGTCTTAGAAGACACCTCCTTATGAAGGACACTGCTCATAAAGGATTGCAGTACATTAAAATTTTCCCCCTTTTTTAATTTCATCAAATTATAATTTTAATTTCCTATTATAATGAAACCTACCGTGCCATTAAAGTACTGTATATACTTGCTTATAAATCAAGTCCAACTGCAAACAACATGGATGTGATCTGCCGTTGCATAATGTGCCAGCAGATCATGATCTGTATTGTTTGTTCTACTGATTACTCCTAACAAACTGCATAGTTTGCAGTTGGACTTGACTTATAAATTAGTGTAGACGGTATATGTTTTCGTGGTTACTTGAGTGACCTTTGTAGACCGGTGTCAATATAGTTATTTTCCAAATGTTCAGAATGAATGATTGTAAAAATGTTATTGTATGTTGGACTGGCACTAGAATTTCCCAAGCAGTCATTAATTTTGACCTCATGAAAACATAGGCATGTTTGGTTATTTGGTTTACTTTTAAGGCTGCACTGCAAAATTTTGCATTGAGGTTCCTGCTGTCAATTTACTTTAATCTTCATCCATTATCTTCTGGTGTTTCCCTCTTTCACTGAAATTAAATTAAATGCTAAATTATGTATTTTTGCAAGTTTCTTCATTTAGAAATTGAGTAGTTTCTATTGTCATATATGAAAATACATTGTACTGGTGGCCATCAGTGATGTTGCACTGAAACTTGTATATTTCAATCACCAATTTTCTAAATTTGATTGAAATGATTGGTCATCTAAAAATTTTGCAGAATACATTCCTTCTCACGTGGTACTGTAACAAGGTTATAGTCAGGGTCCGATAAATTTCAAAATTAGATGGTATCCTGGCAGTCTGCTATGTAAAGAAAACTGTTGCCTGCGGAAGAATTTTTAATATAAAACAGAGACCTTTTTTCTCCTCATGTTATGAGTGACAGTGAGTCATTAGTAACTAGAACTAGGTCAATGGCATGCCATTCCATATCCCTGCACTTTCAAACTGTGCCATAAGGGACATAGCCTGATCCAGGGGCTAATATTACAACAGGATAGATGTCTTTGTCTCTTCCTGTCCAGTTGGTGTATAATGTGGGGATCTTGATACAGCTCTTCCTCATTATAATGCATTAGTCAGGGTACAGTACCGCTGACCGTGTTATGTACTGAACTGTGTTATACAGAGAACTGTAACATACTGAGAATAGCGTCATATACAGGGCTGTGGTGTGGTGGGCACTATCAAAATTTGGTAAATAATGGTGTTTTTGACAAGGAAATGAAGATATAAGACTAAATTTCACCTTGTTTTTTTTAAACCCTTATTGTTATACATTGGTATGATTTTGGTCATGGGGTCCATAGTAATAACGTGTTATATCCAGAATCGCATTATAACGAGTCACATTTTAATTGAGTAGAGCTGTAGTTTCCGAGTTGTGAGAGACAAGGGCAAGTCTCCTACTCCATGGGCATGACTCAGAGCCTGTGTTGGATGCACAAGTGCATTTATCTCCTCACACTCGTTAAATGTACACATATTTATAGGGTGGGCATCTTAAGACTTTCCAAGCTATGACCCAGGGAGAAGTCTCCTACCCTAGGGGCATGACTCATGGTCTGTGTTGGATGTCTGTCTGATTTTGTCTCCTTGTGTCCTTCAAACCTATATATTGTTACAGAATGGGGACCTGAATAGTTTATAGATAATGACGCAGGGGTAACATTATCCTGCCCCTAGGGCAAGACCAGAGGGTAGGGCAAGTAGGGCAAGACCAGAGGGTGTAATCCAAAAACTTGTTACTTGATCTACAGAAGTACATACTGACAAAACAACTTAATCCCCAACTATTCTTTAAAAAAGAGTGGAGATACAGATTCTCCTTGAATATATATTTTAATTGTTTTGAAAAAAACAACAGAAAGTCATAGTATGTGAATGCCCTCTAAACTGCCCAAATACACCATATGGTAGCCCATATCCAGTATTTTGGTAGTGCCTGTGCTCCAGGTACATACTTTTTCAGACACTGAAATGTAGTGCCAAATAGTGTTTTGAATTGGTATGTAAATATATCTAGTCTGCATTTATAAACCTGTCATATGAATTATTTTCAGGCACCAGCAATATGAATGGAGAGATGAAAGATAGAAGAGCTGGGGATGAAAGAGATCCAAAACCTCTGAATTTGGTATATAAAAAAAATATGTACATCTCTTGCATAACATTTTTAGCCAAAACATCAGGTGAACCTCTGGTATGGCCTTGTATGTATTGTCCATTTCACTTAGCACAAATTATTAACATAGATGGCAGCCAAAATCATGGATAAAATCCCCCCCCCCCAGCCTTTCAAAGACCGTGAATATGTTGATTTTAAAGCACATTTCTTGCACTGTTTCCGTGCTAATTTCTAAGAGCCTTGTATACTTGTATATAACTTATAGGTCAGAATGTTTTCCCCAAAAATATGAATCATTCATACAAATCAAACCTTCTAAACATTTCACTAAAAACATGGCTACTTTGTACACTGATGAAGACAGTGACTGACATTTAGATACATTTTCATAGAACTTAATCTGCCTTTTCTTGTCAAAGTCAAAATATTAGAAAATTTTCACTTTTGAGAAACATATTAACCAATAAAAGGAACATCTACAAATATAATGCTAGAGTAGCCACTGTAGTGTTGTTCCTTGACCATTAAAGTAAGGCATGGTGCAGTTTCCCTATGAAGGCACTTTAAACAGATAATAATATATTTGAGGCAAAATTTGCTCTGTGGTTTGGCGGTAATTCAAACACACTGCTGTTAGTATTTCTTGAATTTTTTTGCCATAATACACTTATAAATGAATAAAATCCATCCATTTTTTAAAGCTTAAATACATGATGTGGTAAGAAATCAATTCATATCAACGAAAAGTTCATTTATTTTAAGAAAACCAATTCAAAAGTTTTGTGGTTGAAGTGTAAAGGGGAAGGTTTTATTTAGCTCTGGTGCTTAAATATGCTATTGTGGTGGCCATCTTGAAAATATTGTTTTTGCTTCTCCTCCTGTATGGATGGTCATATTGAAAATTTTCACCAGAACACTTATTAGTCTTGTTTGTCCTAAAAGATCTGACAGCCAGCATGTCCATAATGGCAGCTATCTTGAAAATCTTGTTACCATATTGACGTGGGGATTTTGCCAGTAGACTTCTTGTGGTGTTTAGTTGGTCCTAAATCTAATTGATGCTGATCTGACCTATAATATGCCATCATGGTCGCCATTTTGAAAATATTGTTTCCAATACTCGTCCTGGATGGATGGTCATATTGAAATTGGTCTTTTATTAAAAGACTTCTTACGATGTTTACTTGGTTCAAATGAAAATGGTGCTGATCTGACATCTATTATGTCCACCATAGCAACCATCTCGAAAATCTTTGTATCGATACTTCTCCTGCTTGAAAAGAAGGTCATACTGACATGGGCTTTTCACCAGAAGACTTAATATGGTGTTTAGTTAACCCTAAATATAATTGATGCTGATCTGACATGCAGTATGTTCATCAAGGTGACCATCTTGAAAATATTGTTACTCCTCATGAATGGATGGTCATATTGACATGGCATTTTCACTAAAAGACTTCTTATGATGTCAAGTTAGTTCTCAATAAAAGTGGTGCCAATGTTACATTCATTATGGCCACCAGTGTGGCCATCTTGAAAATCTTATTGCTGCAGGGTTCTCACTAGGATTTTGAGTGTTCGAGTCCACGACTCCTTTCTTGAAAAAAGTTGGGAGTCCCAGCCCTAAAAATAAGAGTCTGAATCACTTGACCATTTATTTCCTTTGCAGTAATTCAGGGCATTATGTGTGCATTGTTGTATCACCAATATAAATGTTATCATATTGATCTTGCTCATTCATTGTGAAATGTTTGTATTATTATGTAAGAATAAAACTCTAAGGCAATTGAGAACTGTGATAATTGTGATTGTAACAATTCTCAATGGCTTAACATTGCCTTTCTTTAATTATATGTGCATCAAGAATGAATCATTGAAGAGATAAAAGTTTCTTTTCTATAATTATTTCATCAGAGTAATTCCGTTTCATCTTTAATCACCACAGTATGATTTTTTGCAGCAGAATACATCAACACATTTAATGACAAAAAAAATGAGCATACTATATTCACTTTTTCATTCAATCCTTGACCACAAAAATTAATTTTGAAGCCCATAGGAATATAAAATTTGATGATTCTTTCCACGAATCTCTCAGTTTCTTATGTGTTCTGTTGTAGGTATCAGAATTAGATTCATTACCTACTTTCTGTCAGCCAGTCTTGTGAGAATTAGGCTCATCTGCTGCCTTGCCATGCTACCAAAGAAAGTATGTAAGGTCGCCTTAAAAAAAGCACTCATTTGATAATTGTCGGAAAGCAAAAGCATGTCCACACATGATATAAAAAACAGCTGATTTGATGACTATTCCATGGGCATTATTTCTCTGACAAGCAAAATAAATCAAACCTCAATATCTAGCACTTTTTTTCTAAATATGGTATACGATCAATTGTGAGTGTTATAAACATTATGGATCAATTTAAAGTACTGTGCTGGATGGTGCTTATTGAAACAAGATTTCCAAGCTAAGACTGCAATGTTTACCAAAATTTCTAAATGTGGACATGGTTTACAATAACTGAAACAATGCCATTTGATCAAAGCAACTAGAAACTCAACCTTTCCCTCTTTCTATATGTAGCATTTACTGAAAAGCGGACATTAATATAATGTGCATGCCATAACTCGTTCAGCTTGTGATTATCTTATTTGCTGTACATATTTTACCACTTATTATGACAGGATTCAATTTGCAAGACATGTCATTTGTTGAATATATCAGACAATTTCAGTAAAACATCTCTGGGAACATCGTGATATTGTTTCCAACTGCTTATATATACAGTTAAACCTGTGTTTAGCAGTCAACCATGGAAAAGGGCCAAAGTGGCCTTTGAAGACAGTTGACCTCTGAAGGCATGTTCAGCTCTCAAACTTGGTTCATGACAAATACATGTACTATGCACCAAATAGCACCTGGCCCTCCAGGTTTGGGGGTTGGTGTGGTGCCAACAACTCCACCCCATAAAAAACAAAAACCGTTACAGAAACTGCAATAACTTCGACTTCAACAACAAAAATAGGTCCAATAAGGAACTCCAACCAACTGTTTGGTAACATGACAGCTTCTGGTGAAAACCAATCCCGGAAAGTTGGGTGCTTGACCAGGAGTTTTCTAGGACCCAAAACTACAGTTTGTCTTGGTGTGTGGAATGTCCACACCATGTTTGAAATATCAAAAATGGCACAAGTCACCAGCGAGATGAATAGATACAAATTGGACATTCTAGGTGTCAGTGAGACCAGATGGACAGGTTCAGGACGCAGAAAAACAAGTGATGGCGCAGCCATTATTTACTCGGGGAAACTCGATGTCTATTCCAGCAGTGTAGTCCTAATCATCAGCAAAACTAGTACAAAAGCGCTCCTAGAATGGGAACCAATCAGTGACAGACTTATCAGAGCAAGATTCGACTCCCAGTACTGCAAACTCACCATCCTGCAGTGTTATGCCCCAACCAATGAGGCTGAGGAGAAGACGAGGAGGGCTGGTAAGAACAGTTACAACTAGCAGTTTCCAAAGTCCTGCAACATGACATGCTCTTGATAATAGGAGATATGAATGCCAAGGTAGGAACAGACAACACCAACAGTGAGGAGGTGATGGGGCAACATGGCTGTGGAGTCATCAATAACAATGGTGAAAGACTTGTAAAATTCTGCCTCAATAACAACTGTGTAATAGGCAGCTCTGTCTTCCCACACAAGGATATCCACAAACTAACTTGGAAATCTCCCGATGGACACACTGTCAACCAGATTGACCATATTGTCATCAACAAAAAGTGGCACAGATCTCTCCAAGATGTAAAGGTACATCATGGGGCAGATGTCAGCAGTGATCATTACCTTGTGATAGCCAAGATAAAGCTGAAACTACGGGCATCACATACCGCACAACAACAACGAAAGTGTTTGACACCAGCAAGCTCTGCTCACCTGAGATAAAGAGAGACTTTACTATCGAGCTTAGAAATCGTTTTAATGCATTGGCCAGTGAAGTTGGGAAAGATCATGATACAGTTGAAAGTACATGGACTTGCATTAGAAATGCATACTCTGAAGCAGCAAAGAAAGTCATCGGTTATAGGAAGAAAAAGGACAAGAGATGGTTAACACCAGATACAATGAATAAAATAGATGAAAGGAGAAAGGCCAAAGATAAGCTTCTGAGTTCTAAATCACCAAGGCTGATTGAAGAGGCACAGAAAGAGTATAAGCTGAAGGATAAAGAAGTAAAAAGGAGTGCCCAGAAGGATAAAAGAACCTTTGTTGAGGAATTGGCAAATGAGGCAGAACAGGCTGCAACAAAAGGTGAACTGAGCATGGTATACAAGATTACAAAACAGCTCTTTGGTCAGCAATCTAACCACTCCATACCAGTCAAAGATAAACAGGGAACAGCGATAACTTCAGAAAGGGAACAGGCTGCGAGATGGGTCCAGCACTTCGAAGAAGTACTGAACCAGTCAGAGCCTGAAGATCCAGCAGACCCGCCACCATCAAATGACATTAATGGCATTGATACCAGCCCACCTACTCAAGCAGAGGTCCAAACAGCCATCAAAGCCATGAAGAGCGGCAAGGCACCTGGTATTGACTCCCTACAGGCAGAGCTTCTGAAAGCTGATATAACCACAGCTGCATATGTGCTGACTGACCTCTTTAGAAAGATATGGGGAAATGATATCATCCCAAAAGACTGGTGTAAAGGTCTCATCATGAAGCTACCAAAGAAAGGTGACCTTAGCAACTGCGACAACTGACGAGGGATAACACTCCTTTCCATTCCCAGCAAATTCTTCTGCAGAATTCTCCTCCAAAGGATTGATGCAGCCATAGATGGTAAACTCAGACAAGAAACAAGCAGGGTTCCGCAAAGGAAGAGGATGTATAGACCAGATATTTGCTCTGCACAACATCATTGAATAATGCCTAGAGTGGAATGTGCCCCTTTACATCAACTTCATTGACTTCAAGAAGGCATTTGACAGTGTTCACCTTGAGAGCCTATGGAAGATTCTTAGAGCCTATGGAATACCATCCTTAACAACACTCTTACAGAGTTGTTCCAGGTGAAGTCTAGTGTTAGACAAGGTTGCATCCTCTCTCTCATTCTGTTCCTCATCACCATCGACTGGATAATGTGTCAAACAACTTCCGACCATGCCAGAGGGATCCAGTGGACACCCTTCTCAAACCTTGAAGACCTGGACTTTGTTGATGATCTGGCTGTCATCTCAAGGTGTTCTCATCTTCAACAGAAATCTGACAGACTCTGCAAATATGCTAAACAGATGGGCCTGCATATTGATGCAAAGAAAACCCAAGTGATGTGCTCAAGCGCAGCAGCTACTAATCCAATTACGATCGATGGAGAGGCACTTGAGTTTGTAGATGACTTTACCTACCTTCGTAGCCTAATTAGTAACAACAATGGTGCCAAAAAGGACATAAAGGCCAGGTTAAATAAAGCCAGAGGTGCTTTCAGCAGGCTTCGCCCTATATGGAGATCAAAACAGTACAGCCTCAAGACAAAGATCAGACTTTACAACAGCAGCATAAAGTTGGTACTTTTATATGGCTCCTAGTGTTGGAGAGTTGTGAAGACAGACATGAGAAATGTAAATTCATTCCACAATGGCTGCCTCTGTAAAATCTGCAACATCTACTGGCCAAACAAGATCTCCAATGTGAGCCTATATGAGAAAACTAGATGTAAAAACATTTCTCTGGAGGTCAAGATGCGCAGAATCAAATGGCTCAGACATGTAATGCCACAAGAACAGACACCTAAGGTAGCTCTCAGATGGACACCAGCAGGGAAGCATAAGTGTGGCCGGCCAAAGACAATCTGGCCAAGGGTAATGATAACGGATCTGGAAGAGATGGGACTTTCCTGGGGTGAAGCACAAGCCATTGTTCAGGACTGACCCAGATGGCGGAAGATGGTTGCAGCCTTATGTCGCAGTTGGGATGAAAAGGACCCTTAATTAATTAATGCACCAAATAGTATTATTATTATTAGTAGTAGTAGTAGTATGTTGTCAAAATACATATATTTAGTTTAGCTAATTAGCAAAAAGAAAAATAAAAAAATAATAAAATAAAAAGTTCCACTTTAATCCATCATGTACATTAAATCATCACTTATCAGTAGAAATGCCGTCCAGATAAAATTACTAATTGACAGCTTACCTGTGATTGTCAAACACAGGACTGACTTTTTGTTAGGCCAGCTGGTATAATTAGGCATGAAAACAGATGTTCACACTTCAAGCAATTGATGGATTAAGCAGTTGCTCTAATTCACCGAGATCAAAAGACAGTAGACTTTTGTGTGAGATCTTTGATGATTAGGGAATGAAAAGAAGCTTCCTGCTGCTATTGTTAGTAGTTTATAAACCGTAAGGGATATCACAAGTGCAGTGTACATGTATCTCTACTCATTTGGTGTGATTGTATGTAATCTCTTACACTCCAGATTAACATTGTTCTCAAAATCGGCCATAATATCTTGCTTATGCTTAGTAATCCCTTAGATCTGAGTTTGCCCAACTCCCATTTCTGCTGCAACTAAACGACTACTTTGTCCACTATCTAGGAAACAAATTGCTTCAATTCTCTCATGTAAGGACAAAAACCGCTTTGCTTTCGAAGCCGACATGTTGACACCTTTGTGTTGGACTGACAGCATGATTGGAGTACAGTAAGTACAATCGAGATATGAAATGCTTAAACATTGATTCACATGATACCTTTATCTAGACAATGCCTTGCTCGTCAAACCAAAGAAGTGTTTAATTTGCATACTTAGAGCGGTAACAGCTGATACGCTCCAGTGACCGCTTAAGGCAGGGTGAAATCATGGTTTGGTTAAGAAACACCTGGCCGCTGACTGTTGAAAGCAGGGCATTTATATAGGAAATTTGTCTGGGGAAATTATAATGACTGCTGAACACAGGTGACCACTAGTATAGGTTTGACTGTACATGGTGAAAAAAATTGATAATGTAACTGGGCATACTGCATGGACAAGCATATAGGGTGCATTTGTAGGATCTGCAATGAATAACTAAGAAACAATGCAGTGCCTTACAAACTTAAAAGGTGTTTCTTTAAATTAAAATATTACTGATGAAAGGTTCCATTAATGAACATGTTTCTTAAAGGTAAATAATGTAGTTTAACAAAAAAATTTTATCAGCATAATCAGTAAATCAACCTGATGTGTAATGTACTCGACAACTTGTTCTCATCAACTTCAACATTTTCCTAGTGATGCCACATTCGATGTGAAAATAGTAATACTTTAAGAAAGGAATTAACAGAAAAACACTACAAAGCAGAGATGTGGAAATATATCATTCAATTGGAACGGTAGTTCCTGCATTACTGATCGCATTATTCCAAGCACACACACATGTAATTTGCTAATTGATCAAAACTACAATCAGGCACTGACAATCAACAGGCAACTTCAAACCTGCCAACCATTACGTTTTTGGCGTAATCATTCTGCTTTTTTCCACCTAATTACATCTTAAGCCCGCCTGTATATGGATTATGCCTTTTTGGTACACTAAAAAAAAAAAAAAAAAAAAAAGTTGTGTTTGTCATTTTTATTATCATCTCTTTAATCCCACACATCATATCAATATGAGAATATTCTAAAAAAGAAGACTGCTGCATACGAATAGCAAGAGAGTACAAAAGTGTACTTTTGTCATAGACCTCCATGTACTTTCCTTATTTTCTATTTACAGCAGCTGTATATGACAAATTTCCAAGAAAACAGACAGGTTTCTACAATTTGAAAACTTGTCTCACCGATTCATTATATTAATACACAGAATTTGTTAGCGGATCAGTCTGTACTTAAAAAATTGGCGGCAGATGTTAAGTGAAACAGGCTTTATTGATGTGACTCTTGGATGTTACATGACTGAAAAATGTTACAGAAGAGGGATCTTTTTAAACTTTAATATATGTCGGATCAGAAAAAAGACAAATCATAGTGCTTTACAAATTTAAAAAGAAGAACATGAGAGGGGTAATACAGCACTCAGGTTGAGTACATAGTAATGATCATTGCAGAATTTGTGGAGTTAACTTTATGGTCACTCAGCAAAAGTTAGACATGTAGACTAGTTAAAGTGAGTGATGTGTATATATAATTTGTCAATATATTTTGTGGTTTGTATTCTGGTGCTAATCCACATGGATTTTGCCCATTTGTGAAAAGAACTTGAACCAGCTGCAGATCAAGGTTAGTAGCAAAACTAAATGTACATTTACACCTTTTATGCTCAGATTATGCTTTTTTGCCACTTAGATTATGCTTATACCTCTGTTGGGATTGCAGGTATGCAACTTCACCTAATCCTTTATAATCACTTGGAATCTTTTTGATTACATGGACACTATGCGATTCATACATGCTTTGCAGAAACAGATCAAACAAAAGACATGTTCTTACTTAAAATACCTCAGAGAAATAAACATTTTTGAAGCCAATGAAAAACTAATACCCCAGTCTAGTAAACAACAGCCACATTTTTCTTTTCTTTAATGTTGTCTACTCCTTAAGGGCAGCTTGAAAATTGAAGTTTGTTGAATCTTGACTATGTGTCATCACCCTGAGCAACATGTCTTAAGTCTCTGGAGTAAGTCTGTTTTTTAGAGATATGAGGATTGCTCTGCAGCATAATTCCATTGACACCCTTGTCAATCCCCATCATCACATTGACACCCTTGTCCATCCCCATCATCACATTGACACCCTTGTCAATCCCCATCATTATATTGACACCCTTGTCAATTCCCATCATCACATTGACACCCTTGAATATCCCCATCATCACATTGACACCCTTGTCAATCCCCATCATCACATTGACACCCTTGTCAATCCCCATCATCACATTGACACCCTTGTCAATCCCCATCATCACATTCACACCATCAGACCCTAAGCCATTTAATATTTTACTTGGCTGAACACCAAGGTGATGAAGTTGTTCATATATTTCTTTGGCAATGGATGAACCTGTTCTCTCGTTATTCCTAATATTTGTGATAAATTCTGTTGAAGCCTGCATACTTTTGGGGTTAATTATCTGGGTATAGATGACTAAACTTATATTAACAACTATATTGGTGCTCTCATCAACAAGAACCGTCACAGTTGGTGAAGTCTGGCTTTTCTAGCAGCTGGTTCTCGAACACATCTGATATGGATGGCAGAAATTCCATACTTGAGTAAGATGATTCATATGATGTATTTTCAGACGTGTGCAAAAGTTTAATATTGGCAGTGTTGCACCTTGAGTGCGCGATCATGGGTTTCCCTCAATTTTTTGTCCGATGTTCCCCAAATCTTGATCTCTGTGAGCCCCTGCAAGCTTTTTTGTCAGAATCGCCAAAGGTGATACAAACTGTAAGATCATAATTAATATTGTTTTAAACAACATGATTGGTGATTACAACATTAAAGGTTTGTGGTAGTCTGTCAGTTTGCAACGTAAAGTCTTTGACAGCAACTGGTGTAATGTATTTTCAAGCTTGAAGGCACACCAACGGATATAAAGATTTAGTTTAGTTTGAGATTGAATTAAATATAAAAGGGACCTAATTTGTGACAATATATAATTTGTCATTTAATCAATGAATTTTTAATTTGAAAAGAAAATTAATTCAGAAAAAGAGGGAATCACTATAATAAATGCTGGTAGATAATAAGTGAACATTAAAGTTAAATGAGAACAAGATCCCAGATGGAAAATTCCCTAGTGCAGCTCATTTCAGGTGAATCGTATTCAAACATGTCAATATTTTCATGAGCTACTTGTCATGAGCACTTCATAAAACATTTATTACAATAATGTACGTATCCAAGGGAAAGATGACAGGACAGGGTTGATGACAAATTTAAGGTTGAAAAACTTTAAAAGTAAATCAGATAACTTGTATCATTTTTTTTAACACTACTAGTGCATTAAGTACCATATACTATTTTCCTTTGTCCCTTTAAAATGTGTCATCCAAATCTGCAGGACAGGGGACACAGTGCCCCCTGCCCTTGGGATCCTAGGTGCAACACTGATATTGGGTACCTCTAAACTCTGCATCAAGTGAATTAGAGATTGGAACTTACACAATGTCATTGCTTCACTAGATGGCCAGTATGCTGCTGTAAGTCTAACTAGTGGTACCTTTTCTTGATCGGAGTGGGCTTTCAAACTGGCTCATTTTATATGCAATTGAAGCTTTGGGGCTAAAAGAGGTCTTTGGTGATCAAATGTTTTTTGGTGATCATTCAAAGCACATTTGCAAATTTTTTTGCAACCTGTAGTAAAAGCATTCTTTCCACCCCGTTCTGTACAAACCATACATATAATGAGTTGTTGTTGTTCCTTGTAAGATAACCATGGATAAATCCTCAGCCAGGTAGATTTGAAATTCTGCACAGATTTTGGTTTGCTGGTAGTTTGTTCTTCATCACAATCAAGAATCTCATGATCAGGGTCAGAAGACTTGGCAAGAAATTCTGTTAATTTAAACTGTTTTGTTGGGGCATTTTTGACATCTGAATACCATACTAATTTGAGTCACCCCTGCGATGTAAGTCAATAATATCACATTTTACATACATATGATTAGCCTAGAGTGTGAGAAAAACTGGTATTAATTGGTTTAATTGTGCTCATTTACTACAAACAGCAGGGACATTAGCCAATCAAATCAGATGTATCAAAACTAGGGAAGCGACTTGTTTACTTGGACAAGAAATTGGCATTGTTATAAAAGTACAATAAAATATTACAGAAAGAAATCGCTAGGATAATGATCTTTATAAATTTATTTGCTAAATATTGGGTCTGACAAATTGTCCACTCTGGTCAAATCTTGATTCAACTATGTCCGATGACTGACACCAAACACAATCCCTGCCAATATGACCAACATAGCAGCCATCTTGAAAATATTGCTATTGCTACTACTCCTGAATGGATTGTCTTACTGACATGGGTTTTCACTAAAAAACTTCTTATGATATCTCTTTGGCTCTCAATGAAAATGGTACCCTTTGACATCTTGAAAATCTTGAAAATCTTGTTATTGCTACTCCTCTTGGGCAGACGGTCATATTAGGGCACTGCAAATTTTATAAAAGTCAGCTTGCCCAGGGCAAACTGACTGGAAAATTGATCTTGGGAGATTTGAGTTTTCCCTAAAATATGACGACACAATATCATAACTAAAGTTAACAAAAATACAGTAAAATAAAATATAGGATGTTTTAAGGCTATCAGATTATATTTATTTTACAAATATAGAACTTTTGTTTTCTTTTTATCTTTGCTTGCACAAAGAGATGTTGATAATTAAAGTTATGAAAATATATATGTGGATAGTACATGTAGATACGTATGTAGATGAAGAAAAAAAGGAAGAGTTAGAATGCAGATATAGTTAGAAGAGTAAAGTCAGACATATATACTTATAGATAAATGGATAGGTAGCTAAGGGTTTTGGATATGGTTAGATTTTTAAGAGAGAGAGAGAGAGAGAGAGAGAGATGTTTACAGTGGTAAAAGACCTTAAACTGAAAAATTAACAGAAAAGAAATGAAACATCTTAACTTAATTTTAATCATGTTTTAATATATCATAACATTGTTCAAAACTTACATTTCCAATTAAAGTTCAATTGATCATGCAGATTAAAGTATCCATCTATTTAAAAAAACAAGGTAAAACTAGGTCCCTCACTGTAATATTCAAGTATCAGTGAATTCTTTCCTTGGGTTTTTTTGGGGTGTTTTTTTTTTTTTTCTTTCTTTTCTGGGGAATGTTGTGTTCACTCACATGTTTGCTTCCACATCCACATCATCCAGTTTTCACCTTGAAATTGGCAACATGCATCTAAACAATCTTTGACAAGCCAACTTTTGAGAATGATATGATAACACTTAATTTTATCCAGTTAATTATTGCCAAGCAGTAAGTATGTATCGGTCTCCTGTAATAATTAAATAAAGCATAGATGATAAACACTGCTGGTGAGTGCTAAATTTTCAGGTGGCTAATCGCTAGAGACAAATGCCTTTTTTTTCCAAACAGAACTTGCAAAGAAATCTCACAAGTTATATTATTGACAATTATCATCTAGTCGCCTTGAAATCAGCAACATGCATCAAAACAATCTGGGACAGGCTGATTGTTCAGAGTTGGTAATCTCTGCACATCTGGAGCTCACAAATTGCCCATGGATAGAGGGGACCAGACTAATACACAGTTGTCAACAAGAGAGAGAGGGAGAGAGATGCTGAATTTAAAAAAAAACAATGGTTTAAACCTGTTTAACTACTAAGTTCTCAAAATTAAACATAAAAAATAGCAATTCTTTTACCATCTTTAAGAAGCACTCCTTTTTTGCCACACTTGGAATACTAAATGTCAATGTTCTCTCCATTTCAAGTTCATCATTAAGTCTGTCATTACTTAATTGAGATATATCCTCTTGAATTTAAATTCCATCTTCAAGAATTGTTTGTGGCCCAGTTGATCATTTGGTGCTTTTTCTTGGGAATTCCTTTATCCTGTTTCACTTTTATATCACTCGCAGATATGATTGATGCAAAGCAACTTTGATTTTGTCTAGCATCCTGAAATTCTAACTTTCATGTTGAGATATTTATAATCTGTGTCAAACTGTGTCAAACTTGGAACATTTTGTAATTTCAACTCATTTCAGAGGTTGAATAAACCAGACAAACCCAAGTTGCCTGCCATGCTGTCACACTTGTAAAGACAATGTTGGAAAACAGTGCTGTTGTAACTTGTTTAAAGAGCACGTGAAATCATCAGCAACAACCTTATCAACAGTGATTGAAAAATTGTTATAAGTCAGCTCATATTAAGAGAAATTTTAGTGGTAAAAGAAGGGCGGACAGAGTAATTGCCATTTTGGAAATCTTATTATCACTATTCTTGAAAGGATGGTTGTATTGACATTGGGTTTTCACTGAAACACTTCTCACTACATGTAGTTAGTCCTAGATGAAAATAATGCCAATGTGACCTCCAACAAACTGGCGGCCATACCAATGTTTAAAAAAAAAAACTTTCTTGGCAATATATATAAATATTTCCTATATTAAAATGATGTTGAGTTAACCCTTAAAATGTCTGTGTTGACGGCCATCCTGAAAATCTTTATATGGCTACTTCTTCTAAACAGATGGTCTTATCGACATGGGGTTTTCATTAAAACACCATTATAGCAATATTTAGCTGGTTCTGAATGAAAATGGGATTCGTCTAATGTCCATCGTGGCACCATAGTGGCTGTCTTGAAAATCCTGCTATCACTAATCCTCTTGCATGAATGATGGCATTGATGTGGAGTTTTCACAAAACCACTTCTTGCAGTATTTAATTGGTTCTGAATGAAAAAATGGTGCCGATCTCACCACCAACATATCTACACTTTTGCGAAGGAGTCTTGAAAACCAGACCTAAATGACCTTAGACAATTCAAAGATCATTGCTTGCATTTGTGTATTTCACTGAGCTTATGAACATGGTGACTTGTACATATAAAAGTGAATTTTGACCAGACTTGGTATTTAGTTGCATTCTAATGAACAAGTTGATAGTCAGCACCCTGACATTGATTTTAAGGTCAGAAATCTAGACTTTTAGCTGTGCTGGCTTGTGAGCATGACAAGACAAACAAGTATGAATGATTTTTTTTTTATCAAATCCAGTTTTGTGGATACAACTGATGAATAACTTGAATGATATCACTTCAATAATTGTTCTTTTTTTTTTGTCAAAAAAAATAATTATTTATAGATTTAACCAAACTTAGCACATGTGTATATCTTAACAATGTCTGAAACAAGTTGAATGATTTTCTATCCATGATATCGCGTTCAAAATCATTTACCATAACAAAGAATTTTGTACTGCACTTACAGTATCTTGTTAGTTAGCTTAGACATGTAAGAAAATATTTTGTTACCAAATTTGCAATGTTTGGAGTTCCTCCAGAATATCAGATGGTTTAAGTACTCTCAGTTAAAAAGAAGAAACAGTCTTATCTTGCATTACTGGAAATTCTTTTCAGCCAGTAGAGCATCAATCCCTTTTAGGGACTCTTGTTTTAATTATTAGGGCATTATGGTGCACTGAAAGTAGGGCACAGTGCATCTCCCTGCCATTTCTTACAAGGTACACCATTGAACCCATTTTTCAGGCAAATTTGTATGACAGAATACACCCAGATGTATAGAAAGGTTCCAGAGAAATGACAATTGTTTTTTGTTTTTTTTTTTGTTCAGATTTGAAAAGGGTATCAAATTATTACTGGGCTAATATAAATGAGAATATACAGTAAAATTTATACTAGTATCGTGCATGAAAATCGGGCAAGAAATTATGTACAGTAATTTTTTGTTTGGAGCTGACTTAATTATTTACAGTACTATATGTACTATGTGTTATTTATAGGTGATGGTGAACCAGACTAATGCCTCGACGGCTGCCACCCAACCTACTCAGCAGACAATTCTGACCCAGCAGCTTCCTTTTGGGGCCTCTCAGCCGTTTATCATCCAAAATTCATTTGGCCAAGCTATGGTAAGTGTGATTAATAGGAGTCGTTGATCTATACAATTTTCACCTGAAGATCAGATAAATTAATAGATGCAGGAACATTCAAATGTAGTTGGTTTATACATAACATGTACAGTAAAGATTGCTTATAACATTTCTCAGAGGATGGGGATTTTTATAATGCTATAACTGAGAAATGTTATATCCAAATTCATTGTTTATTTTTATAATGTTTATTTACATGTCCATGTCAGTGATGTTGGAAATACATGTAGTAACAAGTTTATACTGGTACGATTACTATGAGAAAAATTTATTTGAATTCATATGTAATGGTAATTAAATTTTCAAACAACATACATTTGTACAAATACATTTTATAATGAAAACAATTATAAACCCATAAGTTTTACAATCTGCTGAAAGTGTCAACATACATGTACATCTCCAAGCCAGTGAATCATAAAAATCACTTTTATGTGAAAACGTTTCGGTTTAGTAACATAAAGACTAATAAATTAGTCCTTTATTTATTTTGATGGAAAGAAATTGTCAGTCAGTTTTTTATTAACCTCTTCTATCTAGAACCTCGCTGGCTTAAAAAGTTACAAAACAAAAGCATTTCTTTTCACGCTTTCATTGCATTGAACCAGCAACCTGTGATTCTAAATCACTGATTATGAATTAAGTGTGATTATCATGCTTTTGTTATTTAAATGACCACCATTGTTTACCTGGCTTCGGTGCATCCTGTGATAAAAACATTTAATTTTGAGCTGATTTTCTCTGATGGACCACACAAACCAAACGCTATAACCAACTAAACATTGTAACAAAGGAACAGTATAACAAAGCCTTTGGAATATTTAATAATTAGGAATTTGGCTGGGGAAATTAAATTTGAACGTTGAAACAGAAAATGTTTATTCAAGAATGTAGTAAACAATCTTTACTGTGCATAAAGAGATGATATGCAATTCAGGATTGATAACAATTGGAATTTTTATTTTGATAATGTTTGTATTTGAAAGCTTTTTTCACAAATGTAGACATCAGAGGAAAATCATAGATTGACCTATATATGACACTTGTATAACATACCCATTTAATGATAGATTAATCTATAGTACACTTGTATGACATACCCATTTAATGATAGATTGACCTGTACTACACTTGTATGACATACCCATTTAATGATAGATTGATCTATATACTACACTTGTATAACATACCCATTTCAGGATAGATTAATCGATAGTACACTTGTATGACATACCCATTTAATGATAGATTGACCTGTACTACACTTGTATGACATACCCATTTAATGATAGATTGACCTGTACTACACTTGTATAACATAGTACACTTGTATAACATGCCCATTTAATGATAGATGAATCTATAGTACACTTGTATAACATACCCATTTAATGATAGATTGATCTATATACTACACTTGTATAACATACCCATTTAATGATAGATTGATCTATATACTACACTTGTATAACATACCCATTTAATGATGGATTGATCTATATACTACACTTGTATAACATACCCATTTCAGGATAGATTAACCTATACTGCACTTGTATAACATAGTACACTTGTATAACATACCCATTTAAAGATAGATTGGCCTACAGTACACTTGTGTGACATACCCATTTAATCTTGCATACTTAAGTTGGTATTTGATACAGATCTTAAGTCTGTTTTTCAGCCTCACACACCTAGGCTGCAACTATTTAAGTGTTTTCACTGACACCTACACAACGGCATTCTTAGATGCACCAAATTGAACTTTAAAAATCCCAATTTGTTTTTAAATCAATTCACATAATATAGCTAAAAATTATTTAGCTTAAGGGGGCATATAATAAATACAAAGCAACATTTGCATTTTGTTCCAGGGGATGGAAAAGCACAAGGTAAAATTTTATGTAATGAACTGCTATGTGAATCATCACTGACTATTCTCTGCATTTTAACAGTTTTTGGGCCATGTGATTAATTTTTCAGTCATATGGTTCATTCCCTCTATACCTCCATTATCCACCCTTTCTTCGAAATAAAATGTACAGCATGCACAATATTTATTGAACTTTCTTCAATTGTGTATGTGTAACTGCCACCGAATATACACTTCTCCCTCATTTTAGCATGCTCTAGTAACTCATGAACCCACTTATGATGCAGAGGTAGTCATGGATCCCTTTTTTTCTTATTGAAAAGGCAGAAAATTTGCTTCTAATTGCTTAACATTTGAAATTTCCAGTCAAAAGTGGTAAATAAAATCCTGGTATACTGCTCATTTATCATAAAAACTGCACATTTTAATAAGATGTCATATATTTTGTAAGATTGTCTTTAACAAAAATATTTTTCTCAATAAATAACAATATATGATAAAATATTAATAAATGAACACTTTGGGAAATGCCTGCTGGTGGCAACACTATAAGAAATAAATACCAATTAAAGAAGTCTTATCAAGTGAAATTTATGTTTTAATTTTATTTGTAATTCACTTTCAATCTGATCATGATAAATGTGACATGCCCTCTTTTATTCAAATAAAGAGTTGGCTGACTGTCATGGTGACCCGGTAGCGCTTTTGTGAAAACCTAATTAAGTATGTACTCAGCTACTAAGCTGGATTTATTTTGACAATTGTTGAGAACTTAATGGTTCTTTGGCATGGCAACACAAGCTAATTGACAAATTAATTATCTCAACCAATTACAATACATGAAAGGTGCCGACATCTCAGTAACTTCTGGTGTGGGGTCAGCCTGATTTCTTGTTAATATCACACTGTAGACAGCTTCTAAGTTCTTGCCTTTAATCTGTGGATTGTTCTTCAAAATTTAGAGTAATACATTTAGTTGGCACCATGTAGATACTATTGTGCTGAGGTGTCATCAAACACTTCTACATAACAATGCATACTTTCTTTTTGGTCATTTTGAAATTTTTTTATCCAGGTGTAGTGTCCTGGGAACATGCAACTGCCATATGCCAACTGATTTTTTTAGTAAAAACAATATTGGGCTGTGTTCAGTCATTGTCATGTGCAATTGATGAAGTGACATTTAAAATCACTATCATGAGGCATTAACCAGTACAAACATATTAATGGGTTTGGATCCAGCAGTTTATAAGTGTAGTTCTTGCAAAGAGGCTTTATTTCATTTGTATTGGCTTACAATGGATACACATGCGCTGACCTTAAAAGGGAAGCAACTCAAACTTTACTGATATGTGAATTTGTGAGTACTGCATTCAGATCTAATATCCATAAATATTGAAGTTCATTAGATGAATATTTGTGTAGGACAATGTAGATTATAACTCTCATGTATCAAAAATAGTTCCTAGCACCAGCACCCCCCCCCCCCCCCTTTCCTCGACTTTTAAGCAGAATTTGAGAATCCTTCGCCTATGCCATGGTTTATGTTTATGGAGCCTGCAGCTCATGAGTTATCAATGGAGAGGTGTACTGTGATATCCAGATGTTTCCAGTGTAGTCAGATATATGCTGTGCTGTACTGTACTGTGATTTTTATACTGTTTGATTTACAACAGACTGATTGAACCATCTGATACATGCCCTGTGGAGAAATAATGCACAAGATGATCCACAAAAAGGCCAAGTAGACTTCAGAATGCACCTGTGGTGTTAGGTGTATTTGGATCATGTTCCAGTGCCCTTTGAGTGTAATGCATCCAATTCAAGAATTTACAACAGCACATCACTGAACTTCACTTAGCAATACCCTACACCAGCAAAAAACACCAGAGTCAATCTACTTTGTGTGTCCTGTAGTATATTTCTATATGTATAGGGTTTAATGGCACATCAGTATAATCCTGGCTATATAGTGCTGGGCAAAAGCTAGGTAGCAAAAATGGCACTGTCAAAGACCTGGCCAGAATCTCCAGGCTGACAAACCCCTCCGACTAAAAGTAAATATGTCCCATTAGACAACAGATACAAGGTAAAGATGTTACAAAAACAACCCCCAAAAGTCATACAAAACAAAGGTTAAGGCAAGAAAAAGGTAAAATCCTTATAATATAAGTAACTTGTGCCTACGTGTAATTTATACATACACATAAAAAGGACATAAATACAGGACACGATGAGCACCTTGGTGAACCTAATGATTTTCCACCATTGCAGTAATATTCTTTGCTTATCATTTGCATTTAATGTACGTGCTGTTTAACATCTATGATCAATAATTCTCTCCATGTTCTCATTTTTTCTCTACTTCAAGGAACAACCTGTCATGTCAAGAGTACCAATTATCAGTTGTTATAACACATGATGAATAGCTGTTAGAACAGGTGGGATCTTTTAGATATAAAATTACGATATATGTACATTACAGATTCCTGTTTCCAGTGGCCTACCAACCATTCAGATCTCAGCCGCTGAGCTTCAACAGCTTCAGCAACAACTACAGCTTCAGTTTCAGCAGCAACAGTTACAACAGCTACAACAACAACAGGCTACTGTGACTCAGGTTCAGCAGGCAGTGTCACAGACCCTGACCCCAACCATTCAGACTGCACAAATTCCAACTCTACAGGGCATGCAGCAAGTTATCTTCCTGAGCCCATCACAGCTCACAGCTGGGTTACAACCACAGTTTTTGATCCAAAATACAGCTAATATGGTAAGTTGTACTACCAGTAGGAATGTTCCTGTTCCCTAGAATGTAAGGACAAATTATGAATAAGGTGGTCTTTCCTTACTTGTGTAGCAGTTTAGGTATTTGATGTCACTTACTAGCCAGCCTAGCAGGTACGTGCCTTTTAGTCTGATGGTATATGCACCTGACTAAGACAGATGAACTGGGTTCAATTCCTGACCATGACAGTTAGATTTATCATCCCCTCCTGTTTTTTGGGGGGAGACTTGTCTGACTCTGTAGCTGGTGGCCCTGTTGAGAATGGAGTTTCGACCACTCTGGGCTGGGAGATGACTCTGTATGACATTTGAGGATGAATGTCAAAGTAAGTGGGGAGGAGTGTAGCAGTCTTGGGATAAGAGGCGACATACTAACCAATATAGCTAGTCCAGACCTTTTAGTCTAGTGATATATGTGCCTGACTGGATGGACAAACTAGGTTCATTTCCTGACCATGACAGTAAGACTTTGTATCCCCTTCTATTGCATCTATATGCAAATATAGACCATGAATTCTTTTTTTTTTTTCCAATGAATATTAATTCTCATACTTTTGCAGAACATCATACTTTTGGCTGTACTTACATTTGTGGGTAGAGAAATTAGTCTTGTTATAATGGTTTCCAAAGAAAGAGCATTGTTTGTTGGGACTTTTAATTTATGATTTGCAGCAACCAAAAGATCCATGAAAATTGGTACCCCACAAAAAGTACTTACATATTTGCAGGTGAAACACGACATATCTTTTATAAATGCTATGGTATTTTTAGTTCATTATTATAGGCATCATACTTGTTTTATATGCCCATTATAATGCAGCATATTACTTCAGTCTGACGACATATTAAATTCTTAGATTTGGTGTCCGAAAGCAAACAGAGGAAGACAAGTATTCCCTCCCCCCCCCCCCCAGTAACGAAGTTAACACCTATATTGATGTGCTATCATGAAGTAAAACAAACATTGTTTCTATCTTTATGTGTAAGGTAATGAATGAAAAACACACATTAATTGTCTATTTTTGTCTATTTGATACATGTCCATCCACCAGAAAACGCAGCCATGTATGTATTAATACCACGATTTTATGTGCATTTTCCAGGAGAACCGTCATGTTAGTAACCTCTGAATCCACTGTTTAACCTTATGCTAATCACTGATCATTAAAATGAACTTTACAAATGCACTCAAGCTTTATTTCTGTGTAAATAAGAAAATAAAACTAAATAAAACAATTTGGAATTATGATTCTGAAG
Source organism: Margaritifera margaritifera (assembly GCA_029931535.1). Lineage (NCBI taxonomy): Eukaryota > Metazoa > Mollusca > Bivalvia > Unionida > Margaritiferidae > Margaritifera > Margaritifera margaritifera. The sequence goes on along the minus strand of JAQPZY010000994.1, from coordinate 484,561 downwards.
ATATTTATGACAGAAAAATGTATGTATTTTTGGTATTAAGATTTGAAATACATGTATGACAGTCAGTCTTTAAGCAACAGGAGTGAGAGGCTTCTCAGCGGCTTGTGTTGTATGCAAAGCTAGGAAGGGTAAATACCACAAGCAAGTAGCAATACATGAGTTAGTGTGATTAATATGTTAATATTCTTAAATAAACATGACCTTTTAGTTGTGGTTTTCTGTTGTTTTCTTTCCTTTTTTTTTCTCTTTCTTTTTTTTTCTTAGTTTTTTATAAACCAAAGAACTGGTTGATTAGCTGCAGGAAAATAATTCCCGTAATCCACACCACATTATGCTGCTGACAAGGATACTTTTTTGTTTTGTTGCATGTTTCCTTTGAAATTACTAATTCATAAGGACTTTTTCCAGTATTGTTTAATGAGATAAAATAGGAGATCATGATTGGTAATTACAGTAGTGATAAATCACATGACTGTTAGTTGTGGTTCACTTTTCTTTTCTTTTTTTTTAGTTGTTTATAAAACAAAGAACTGGTTAATTAGGTGTAGAACAATAAATACACTTAATTTATGGTACATAATGTTGCAGACAAGGATAATGGGTTTCTTTTGTTGCATGAATTTACAAATCCATATGGAATCTTTGATGTATTATTTTATGAGATAAAACAGGGGATCATGGTTGCTAAGTAAAACAGAGATAATACCGTTTTCGTTTTCTTTAATCAAAACTATGACTGTCATACCTGCTTAATGTGGACTCTTGTGTGACGATGTTTACACTGACAACCAATCAGATTTGTGTTAATGGAATCAAGCTAATAAAAAAATAAACAATGATAAATAATTATCCAATACATTTTGATAACCAACCACCCATGGAAAAATTACATGTTAAAGTATAAATAGGATAATACCACTTTCAAAAGTTATTTAAGTTTATATACTGGATAGCTGTCACTGTGAAACCTAATATTGTCAGAAATAATATTGATGGATATGTTTATAATGCATTTTGCAACAAGCAAGGAGCTACTGCCTAGTTCATGTTGGGACTGTCCCTTGCCAAAATCATCTCGAAAGAGGCCAGTAGATCGTCCACAGAAGCAAGATCAAAGCAATGACCTGGGTATACATCACAAAAAGAACCACTTGCGAAGAAAGCTGCTCGCAATGACGAGTCTGATTATCTTGAACCTGGGAGTGCTCCACCCAGTCCTGTGTGTGGTCACTATAAACATTATATGTTAAAGCAAAAGTGGGACATTTTTAAACATGCCAAACTCCTGCGAATTAGACCTACAGATAAAAAATTCAAGATTCCTAAATTCATTGTGAATACATGGGTGAAAATTGACTTTTCTGCAGATCTGAACTCGAATGGATATAAGCCTAAGAGAAATAGGGAAGAGATATTGGTAACAAGATAGCTCAGTGGGTGCTTACACAGCATGACTTACAAATTCGAGTCACTGTAGACTGAATCTGTGTAATTATATGCCAAGGAACTTGTCTCAAAAGAATTTTCCAGACAACAAATTCAATGCCTCTAGGTCTTGAGGAGAGAGTTCATGGATTAGTGCTCATGGGCAAGACCTCTCTTGCTTAGTGTTTACCCAAGGATTTGGAAGACAAGATAGCTTCGTTCCACAAGTTTGTGATGGATAGACACAAGGAGGACAAGTTTGACAATAATGTTAATATTAACATGGATGAGACACCAGTGTACTTGAATCATATGCCAGGGAAAACAGTGGACAAAATAGGAATGAAAAGTGTTCTCATTCGTACAACTGGCTCAGGGAAGAGACACATTACTGTCATTTTAGCCGTTTCAAGCTCTGGGGATGTATTACCCCCTGTGATTATTTTCAAGGGAAAGAGAAATCATGATCTTAAGACACCAAGAGGGTGGCTTATCATAGTACAAGAGAAATGGTGGATGGACAAAACACTGATGCTGCAACAGATTAAAGAAATTTATTTGCCAGTCACAAAGAGAGAGTGATCACTGTTAGTGAATGACTTATTATGGGCTCACGTCACTAATGATGTGAAGAAACAGTTGCCGCATGGAAATGTTGTGCAAGAGATAATACCTGGAGGTTGCATGTCCAAGTTGCAGCCTCTTGATGCAAGCATAAATAAATCTGTGTAGAGCTACCTCCACTGCATCTGGACAGACTACATCAGAGATGCTGTGTACGCATTAAATTCATCTGGTGAAAGCGGCAATTGACAGATCAAGATGGCCAGCAAACAGACTGTGGTGGACTGGGTTGTAAATGCTATGGACACATTAATGGAAGAGCTCACAATGATAATAAAATCTTTCAAGTTGTGTGGTATCAGTGTCAGTCTAAGTGGAAGTGAAAATGTGCTGTTCAGAAATGAGGAACTGTAAACCAGACATGGATTATGATCATGACAGTGATACAGAATTGAAGGCTTTTCACCCAAATACCTAAATAAGGCTATGGACAAGCTGCTTGATTCTGAACGAATAAATATATTACGGCATTAAATCATATTTCATTTCTTTTCATTGTTTGATGTTGTCTTTTGTTGTGTATGGCTTAATATAAAAATTCAGGAATCTATCGACCTATCTCTATTTATCTATCTATCTATCTATCTATCTATCTATCTATCTATCTATCTATCTATCTATCTATCTATCTATCTATCTATCTATCTATCTATCTATCTGTCTGTCTGTCTGTCTGTCTGTCTGGGATACATACATACATACATACATACATACATACATACATACATGCATGCATGCATGCATGCATGCATACATACATACATACATACATACATACATACATACATACATACATACATACATGCATCCATACATACATACATACATACATACGAGAACAAATTTATACTTAGTAATGACATATGACTTTGAGTTTCAATACTGTCCTTGAAAGTTATAGAATCTTCAAGATTAAGATCTGGGTCTATTCTAGAAATGAAAATTTAGGGGGAAATTCCCTCCTCTCTTTGAAAAAAAAGGGGAATTTCCTGAATATAAGAGGGATTTACTGAGGAAATAATGGTTGGGCTTGAAAATATAATGCACGATTTTCACACATTCGACTGATTTTTCAGTGCAATTATTTTAGAAATTAACAAGAATCCTGCATATACATATTTTGATCCCCATGCTGGGAATTTTTCATGAGAATTGACACAAAGGATTTAACAAAGAAATAAAGGTAGGGCTTGAAAATATAATCAACTATTTTCATGTATTTGGTTGAGTTTTCAGTGCTATTTTTTTTAAAATTAGCGTGAGACTGCAATTTTGCATCTTAGAATAGACCCTGTATGATTGGGAATTTACATGAAATAACTGCGAATTTTTTATGACAATTAACACAAAGGATTTAAAATTGTTTTTGTTATTGGAAGTCCATGATCACATTAAATATTTATTGCTGACAGAATGAAGCAAACTTCGTCTCTGTGAAATTACCAGCAAGCACACTGAGACTTTTACTTGAAAATGACACATCAGATCATAGAAGGTTGTGTCTGAAAACATAAGTTCTAGAAAAAAATTATAGTCAAGCATCGTCCAAAAATGACAAGGCATTTAAATAATACTTTTGCAAAAAAATGTATGGTGTCTGAAAACAAACAATGTCCGAAAACATGCAGAAAATACGGTATGTTATGATGTTGTCCATCCATCTGTTTGTTCCCCGTTTCATTTTCACACAATGACTTGAGCACTTCACTATGTACCATTACCAAACTTTATAGATGGCTGGTACTTGGTAAGAAGCTGATTGATTTTGGGGTCAAAAGATTGATGGTCAAGTTCACTGACTGAAAGAAAACATAGTTTCCACACAATAACATTAGTTTTATATCACAGACCTAGATCAAACTTTGTGGATGGGTTGCACATGTGGAAAGGAAGAAGCCTATTGAATTTGGGGTCAAAAGATCAAAGATCGTGGTCATTGTGACTGAAAGAAGAAATATGGTTTCCACACAATAACAATTTTACATCACATACCAAATGTTGTGGATGGCTTGCACTTGGGGTAAGGTAGAAGACGATTGATTTTGAGGTCAAAAGATCAAAAATCAAGGTCACTGGCTGAAAAATACAAACTGGTTTCTGCACAAAATTTCAGTTCTTGATCATGTACTTTCACCAAGTTATTGAATTACTTACACTTTAGTTAAGAAGGAAGCCTATTGATTTTGGAGTCAAAAGGTCCAAGGACAGGGTCACTAAGACTTAAAGAAGAAAACTGTTTTGCATAATAACTTTAGTTCTAGACACACATACCTGGACCAGAGTTTATGAAGGGCTTGGGCATCAGAAGGCTAAAGGTCAAGGTCATGGTTATCCTAATAAGAAAATAATCCTTTCTGCAGAGTAAATTTATTTCAAGACCACATACCCTGACCAAAGGCCCAGGTCAGTGAAACCTGTTGTTCACTAATTTCCACAGTCATCCATGCCCTACTAGTGCCAACATAGAGGACTATTAAACACAGGACGGGCATATAATGTGCCGTTCACTGTACTCATGTTCATGAAAGTCACAACACCAATCAAGAAGTAAACATTACCCAAAATTATATATGTTATAATGCTTTTCTTCCTCTATGATTCCTATGTATTCAGAAATGGAGTTGCATAGTATAAGTTGCAGACAGACTGGTTGATTTGAATGGAAATTTACAGTGATTCTCTTATGATAGCCTAATGGGGTGGGGGACAGTCTAACAAAATTTTCCAAATGTTTTTTGTGTAAGTTTATTATGAGACAAAGCTATTTTTAGTAACTTCTTTCCAAAACTTTGGTATGAATGGGGGTTAGTTTATCATCAAGTATGGACTTATCATTAGACAAATATAGTAACATCGTTTGAGTCGTCAAATGGTGGAAGGTTCTATATTTATTCTCAGTTAATGCATCTGTATGCATATAAATCAGTTGAACTACATGTATAAAAGTATTGCATTAGTGAAAGATCACAAATACTTGGTTTAGATTTATCAAAAGAGTTATTGTTGCAAGAACTGTAATGTTCCTGTCTTGTCCAGACTTAAAACCTGCAAAATGTGTACTTTTATTGATTCTTCTGTGTTCCATAATGAATTCTATTTACTTTTTGTTTATAAAAATTTGTGTAGATTTAATAAATTCAGCATATTTTAAAGTTTGAGCATTTGCTCATACCTATAAGCATATTGTACATCTATATTGCTGTGAACCTGAATTAAAGTTTAGTGAATGTTAATATTGTCTGGCTAAATTCACACAAATTTATGCATTTAAATTTTTATTTATTTATAGTTTATTTTTTGCTATTTACACAGGGAAACATCCTTTTTCCTGGTCTTGCCACAGCCACTGTTGCAACAACACAACAGTCAGTTCAGCATACACAGGTCCAGTCACCACCTACCCAGACAGTTGTCTTGACAACAAGTGCTCAGACTCCAACAACTCCTGTGATGCATCTGAGCCTATCAAGCAACACAAATAACAGCAGCAATACCAGTCAACAATCAGGGTCTCTGGATATTCCTGACTCACCAGTACAAGCTTTACAATTACCTCCTGTAAGACACGTTACCAATCTGCTCATTTATAACCGCACCTCTAAAAGGGGAGGAGGTATATAGAAATCTTAATGTCCATCTATCCATCTGTCCGGCATACAGTCTCGTTAGTGTGACTAGTGTCTTAGTTTTTGAAGGATTGCCATGAAACTTCGTGATATATTGACAAATCACTGCTTCCACAATATTTATAAGAGTTATCACTATGCTGCCACAATATTTATCAGAGTTATTGCCCTTTTTAACTTCCAGTTGGATGCAGTGTATCAGAGAATCATGAGAAGACAACTAGTCTCGCATATTTCAGTAGATCACCATTAAACTTGGGAAATTTTATGATCATTATCTGAAAATGTACATATCGATAAATCACTGCTTCTGCGATTTTTGTTAGAGTTATTGTCCTTTTTTTCTTGGAGCTTGATATAGCCAATGACAGAATCTTGTGAACGCAACTAGTTTCACAGTTTTCAGTGGATCACCATGGAACTTTGGTCATGTTATGGTCATCATTTCAAGATGCACATATCAACAGATTACTGTCCACCCACAATTTCTGTCAAGCAAACATTGTGGGAAGTGAGACTATGAGTCATCATTTTGCCATCGGTGTCAGCATGAACAGTTTATTAAGGCTTTGATTTAAGTTTTTATATGCTTATATTTCCTAAACCCCTTGATAGATTGTCATCATTTTTGGTATAAATCATTATGAGGCTATGACAATTCATTCGAAGACATTCTCGATTGCTCCTTTTACCTTGGATCAAGGTCAGTCATAGAACATTTGTGTTAAGGATTTGGTTAAAGTTTTTCATTTGCTGATATTTCCTACACCCCTTGATGGATTTTTTTTGTTCTTGGGAAGAATCATTATGAATGCTATGACAGCTCAATCTGTGAGACATACACTTGCCCTTTTGACCTTCAGTTTTTCATTTGCTTATATTTCCTAAACCCCATGATGACTTTTCCTCATACTTGGGATGAATAAATATGAAGCTAAGTCAATTCATTCTAGGACACACTTGCTCATCCCTGTGACTTACGGTCATAGAAAATTTGCTTTAAGCTTTTGGTTAGTTTTTTTATTTGCTTACATTTTCTGAATCCTTTGATGTATTTTCTTTATACATGGGATAAATCATTCATCAGCATGCTCACTCAGCCTTTTGACACTGGGGTTAATTAAGGCCACATATTTTACAAGAATGCATTGTTCGTGGGTATGTCATGTAGGCCCTGCCTTGTTTGAGTTATTGCCCTTGTTTTGCAACTGAATGCAGTGTAAACAGAATCTTGTGAATGCAACTAATCCCAAAGTTTTATGATGGATCACTGTGAAACTTGGTACATATTATGGGCATCATCTGAATATGTGCATATCAGCAAATCACTCTGCTTCTGTGAGTTTTGTTAAAGTTATTTGCACTTTTTGAAGGAGCTGGATGTAGTGTATGACAGAATGCAACTAGTCTCACAATTTTCAGTGAATCACCATGAATCTTTGTTCATGTTATGGATATCATCTTGTGCACATGCAATTTTGTTAGAGCTATTGCCCTTTTTGTCCTGCAGATGAATGCAGTGTAAGACAGAATCTTGTGAATGCAACTTGTCTTGCAGTTTTTGCCTTTTTCACTCGCAGCTTTATGTAATATGTTACAGAATTTTGTGAATGCAACTACTCTTACAGTTTTCAGTTGAATTGTTACGAAACTTAGTACATAAAATTGTCATCATTAGAAAATATGCATGTTGACCAGTAATTATATTTGCTCTATTTTAAGAAAACTTGTGTGTGTATTTTACTATAGACATATTACCATAATTGGGGTAGGAATGGGATGCAGAAGAGGTACGGATATATTTACTTGCTCACCATTCATCGAGTTCTTCTTGCCTTGGCTGCATCAGGCACGCATGAGAGTGACACATTTTAAAAATCTTAGAAAAGTCCATGAATTTTCCAGATATATTGTATACCCCACGTCATTTGTGATCATGCTGGACCAGACTGAACTTTTTCAGATATTTATCATGAGTAAAAATCCCTGAAATCAGGAGATTCCTTGAGATTGTCGTGCCTGGGATGCAGGTTTCACTCTGCCAGTGATAAAGGCTACATCATTGTTGTTAAAGTGTGTCACACTGTCACTTGCAGTGTATGGTCAATCATTGGGATTATGTATTACGGTTGTAAAAATGCAATTTAAGATAAAATATTATTCAGTGAGCAAACTTTTGAGTGATCCCAGATAAAGCATACTAGGAATTAATGTATCAACATTTGTCAGTCGAACTATAGTGTACATCAAGACATACGAACCCCTGACCAGTGCAATAACTGGCAAGGTTCTAGGTATCCCATAATTATAGGGACACTGAAAGGTTCTTGGAGGTTCACTATATATTATATACAAATTCAAATGATAAAACATTAACATTTTCCAACCATTTTTCTTGAAATTTGCAGTGTGTTCTCAAATGTTTATTTCCTGGTGAATATGGCAGAGGCATATAATGTTAGGCTTGTCCTTCCATCCCATACTTACATTTTTTGCATACATACATCCCACAATTCTTGTGTATTCAACTATTCCCACATCTTTCCATGGACAGTGTTCAAACTTGGTAGATATTATTGACATGGAGTCGGCATGTACATATCGTTCTGATGCATTTCTTAGAGTTATACCCCTTTTAGGTGTTAAAGCTTTATATTGTTATGTGTACAGCTACTCCCACAGCTTTTAATGAATTGCCCTGAAACATAGCAGACATTATTGATATGTGGACAACATGTGCATATCATTCTGTCATTATGCTCTGATGGGTTTTCCAGAGTGAATGCCCTTTTTGGTGTTAAAGTTATATACTATGTATGTGTAGCATGTTCCACTGAAACTTGGCAGACATTATTGTCAAGCTTGCCTTAGCGGAAATTTACATAGTGATCACTTTGATGGGTGTGTCCATCACTACGTCCATCCACACCCCAGATTAACCTCAATGTTAAAGTTTTAATGATAATTTTTTTCTTGTAAAATAAAAGGTTGGGTTGGCAAAATGGGGGTATTTTGTTTACATTAGACAAACATGTTCTGTCATCACCCTCCTGTGATTTTTTTAGAGTTATGTCCCTGTCCTTTTTTTCCCCATCCATTCAAAAATTCTTTTTTGCATGTTTATGCATACATTCCGCCAGTGTTATAACTAATTTCTAGTCACACCACTCATTCAAGCAAAGTGTGGAGGTACTAGCATCCATGGTTTCTTTTGCATGTTTATAAACACATGCATACATTCTGCCAGCATTATGGCTCTTTTCTACTTGTTCCACTCATTCAAGCAAAAGTGAGGGTGGGGGCATCAGTGTTCTTTTGTATGTTTTATATGTACATGCTCACATTCTGACAGCATTATGACTCTTTTCTGCTTGCACCATTCATTCAAGCAAAGAGATTGGTGGGCTGGAGCATATGTGTTCTAGGGACACAATTTTTCTTTACTAATTCTTTTGGGTCTTATGTTTTTTTAAAAAATGACTTGCTATGCAGATGAGTAGCAGAGATTGTATGTGCTTTGAGTATAGGTCAGTTAGTAATCTTTAGCTTTTCTGATAGGTTAGTTTGGTGTCCATGGGTCAAAAAGACCTTTGTTAAAATGCAGTTGAATTTGTTTGAATTTATGTTATGATGACTTAGTTTTTGTTCCCCACCTTTTTACATAGTATGTGTTTCTGACCATCCACCACACTTTTGTTTCTGCTGTATAACTTTCAAGCCATTTGTGATTCAGGAATGAAACTTGGTATAGTCATACATCATCATTAGAAGGTGTGTTGAGTACTTGGTATATTTATAAATAATCATTGGTCAGTGTGTTACATACCACATTGGGGGTACTGTCTTCAGGGTCAATGTCCTGGCTAAATGAAAGTTTTTTTTGACACAATATACATTCTGCTCTACAACTTTCAAGCCATTTGAGATTAAGGGATGAAACTTTGTATATTTATATATCATCATTTGAAAGTGTGTTGCAAATCGTACTGGAGGTCCTATTTTCAAAGTTGAGGTCATGGCTCAGTGTTTCAAGTTTTCCATCACACTTTCCTTTCCACTTTATGACTTTTAAGCCATTGAGGTTACGGAATGAAACTTGGTATACATATGCATCATCTTTAGAAGGTTCTATCTTCAAGGTCAAGGTCAGAGCTCAATATTTTAAGTTTTCACTCGCTTTCCTTTCAGCTGTGAGCCTTTCAAGCCATTTGAGATTACTTGATGAAACTTGGTATATTTAAACATCATTACTATAATGTGTGTTGCAAACTACATTGGAGGTTCTACCTTCAAGGTCAAGGTCATGGCTCAATATATTAGGTTTTCCATCCAATTTTCCATTCCACTTGATAACTTTAGAGCTGTTTGAAACAATGGGATGAAACTTGTTATACATATACATCATCATTAGAAGGTGTGTCATTTACCACATTAGGGTCCTGTTTTCAAGGTTACGGTCACAGTTCAATATTTTGAGTGTTCCACCACACTTTCCTTTCCACTCTGACTTTAAAGCCCTTTCAGCTTTAGGGATGACACTTGATATACATCATTAGAAACTGTCTCATGTACCACATTGGAGGTTGTGTATTCGAGGTCATGGCCATGGGTCAATATTTAAAGTTTTCCGTGACAATTTCCTTTGCTTTCAGTAATTTAATAGCTTTTTGAGACTTAAAGATGAAATGTTGTATAGTTATACATAATCATTAGCAGGTGTCTCACATACCATGTTGGGGGTCCTATCTTCAAGGTCAGTGTCAAGGATCAGTAATTTAAGTTTTCCGTCATGCACTACTTTCCATTCTGTAACATTAGAGTCAAATTAAGATTAGGGATGAAACTTGTCATGTACCACATTGGGAGTCCTATCTTCAAGGACAAGGTTACAGGCCAAAATTTTAGGTTTCAGTCGCATTTTCCCTTGCTCTTTATAACTTATGACCCATTTAAGATAAGTAAATGAAATCTGGTACATTTGTGTATTGTCACTAGAAGAGTTGCATTCCACATATGGGGTGTTTTCTTTGATGGTCAAGGTCATGATATTTCAAGATTGGTTTTGTTTCTGCTTTGTATCTTAAAAGCTGTTTGAAGTTCAGAAATGAACCTTGTTACGCCTATATTTCTCTATTTGATAGCCTCTTGTGTATCACAGTCCAAGTTTTATCTTCAAGATCAGGGCCAATGATAAGTTTCTTTTCCTTTTCTGCTCATTGACTCTAATGTCCTGAGAGATAGACATGAAACTTGGTTACTTTCCAAGCCTACCTAGTAACTCTACAACTATGTCACAAGGGTCACAACCAGATGTCATTGTTGTATATTTTTTGGTGACCTCACAGTAGTAGGTACTGGACAGAAATTCACTAAATTTCCTTGTTACAAAATTTCAATAGTCAGATTTTTTGTTCTTTTTTTTTTACTTTGAAATTTATATTATTTTATATATTTATATTTTGCAGATGATCAATGTTATAATTTTTCAGTCATTATGGTAATCATGTGAGTAAATACACCAATTTTGATTATAATTGTTTATCAGTGAACCATTGTTGTTGAAGTTAACAACAGTTAAATTGTGTATGAGAGGTACTGGAAGTCAACTGATGTACATGGCAAAATGCCACACGTCATTAATCCTAAAATCAATCAATCAACTGGAAGTCAGATACTACACAGGGAGGTTACAGCTTAGTGTTGATGGCAGGCACAGCATCATGTTCTGCAGAATTTACACAAAATAATGTAACAGGTTAACAGATTCTGCAAAGTAGTTAAGACCTCTCATGTCATATAGACAAGACAGCTGTTTTGTCCATCTTTATCTAGGAAGCCATGGCATCTCAGTGGTTAGTATGTTAGACTGGCAACCAGAAAGGTGCAGATTTGAATCCTGACTAAATCAGACTGGGTTGGGCATTGTAGGTGTGTCTCTTGGCAATACACTTTACTCCCTTTGCCTTGGCCTTATATACCTTTGTTGATATGCTGTTCAACACCAATCAGTCAGTCAACAATCTCAGTCTGCTGTAATATAATTAATCAGATCTGCCAATTTGGGTAAAATCAGATGTTATCAGACCTGTGTTAACTGGAGATATGACAGTTACCTATCATAATTTTACAGTTCAAGAAGAGAGGGGCACTCTGAAAGGAATAGAGGGGTGCACAGTGGGGGCAGACGAATGGGGCAGCCCTCTGTATCTTGCTAGCTGGAACACTGTTACTATCAACCAACTAAGTTAAGCACGTAGGATGCTGAAAGTCATTTGAAATATTTGGCATGTATTACAACTGAATGTAAACAAAGCCTAAAGCTGTTTGAAAGGGGTTATCTGATAGGTTGATAAATAAACACATTGTGAAACTAGCAAGTGAACCAGAACATGACTCCTGGTGGGTTCCTGTCAGATTTTTTATGTTTACATAGGTCTGTGGATATCTGATATTATTTTAGTTTATCAGATATCTTACCTCATATCAACTATTATGTACCATATATTCACCAACTGCAAACACATAATAGACATAAACTGATTCGACAATTTTTTCTTGGGTGACATCTGAAGAATTCTCGGGGGAAAAAGACACATACAAAAATTGATATTGCTCTGATGTGTCATTGATTTCATATCTGGTTTCAGGAGTATTTATTTGCAGGAATCAACATGGAAAGTACATAAAAACCACAACAAGAGAATCAGGGGATTAAGCAACAAGCTACTTATGTTGAGCTATCTCCTCATTAACAATAATCTTTACTTAAACGATGTGGCTGGCTTGAGTAATGAAGGCAGAGGATTGAAAACATTGATGCAAGCTAATGAGATATTCAAAGAAAATTGTACAGATAATTTTGTAATAGTATAAAACAGTAATTATTAAGTATTTATAGCACAAACTTGTTGCTGCATGTTAAAAAACAATTTAAAAAAAACAACATTGGTGTTGATGGTGGGAGGTAAAGGTAAAGAACTATATGTAGTAACTAAATACTTACCAGAGATATATCAAGTTAATGTTAAGTCATAAATAGTGACTGAACAAATCTCTTAGCTGCTATTATGAATTTTTGGACCAGCTTAAAATCCCATACTTTACTGAATAATAATGTAGTCTTCATTATAAAATAGAATTTACCTTTTACACTCCACCAATTGTTACCAACTTGATTACCACATAACTCAAGTTGTCCACCATCTATAGTTACCAAACTTTGTGGATGGATTGCACTTGGGGTAAGGCAGAACCCTTTTGATTTTGGGCTTAAAAGTTCAAAGGTCAAGGTCACTATAACGAAAGAAGAAAAATGGTTTTTGCACAGTCACTCAAGTTCTCCATCATCTACAGTTACCACACTTTGTAGATGGTTTGCACTTGGTGTAAGGAAGAACCCTATTGATTTTTGAGACAGAAGGTCAAATGTGAAGCTCAATGTGACTGAAAGAATAAAAAAATAGTTTCTGCACAATAGCATTAGTTCTACATTACTTACTTCCACCAAACTTTTGGGATGGCTTGTACTCTGTGGTAAGGAAGAAGCCTATTGATTTTAGGGTGAAAAGGTCAGTGGTCAAGGTCATTGTGATTGAATGAAGAAAAATGGTTTCTACACAATAACATTAGTTCTACATCATAGACCTGGACCAAACTTTGTGATTGACTTGCACTTGAGGGTAAGAAATAAGCCTATCGATTTTGGTTTAAAAAGGTCAAAGGTCAAGATCACTGTGACTGAAAGAAGAAAAATGTTTTCGGCACACAAAATTTCAGCTACCTACATAGAGGACTATTAAACATGGGGCTAGCACATAATGTGCCATTCATAGTACTCTTGTTTATAAGTTAAATACTGTAAGTCAACTTTTTTTCATGGGTATAAAAATGGGACTTAAATTCTTGGATTGGGGGAAAGGGTCATTTTGTTTTCATAAAGAAAGATCATTGTTTGTTCGGTCTTTAAATTGTGGTTTATAGCAACCACAAAATCCATGAAAATTGGTATTGCATAAAAATGTTGGTACTGTACGAAAATTGGTACCCACAAAAATAATTAATTGTATTAGTATATATGAGAACGATTCAATGTCAAAATCACAACAACTGGAATGTGATACTTTCTCAGTGAATACATTCTCTGAGTTCTTCCTCATCTCACTACAGATCTATTAAAATTATTGCTAATTGAATCTTGTTTCATCATTTACATGTAATATTGTGATGGTGTAGATTACCTGTAATATTGTGATGGTGTAGATTACATGTAATATTGTGATGGTGTAGATTACATGTAATATTGTGATGGTGTAGATTACATGTAATGTGATGGTGTAGATTATATATAATATTGTGATGGTATAGATTGTTATACATAATATTGTGATTGTACAGATTACACAAGGCATGAATGAAAACTCAGAAAATGAATTAATTTGTATTGTGGTAATTTACATGTATTCTTTTATGTTTTACAAACAGGAAGAAAATATTGACTTGGAGGAATTGGAGCAATTTGCAAAAACTTTCAAGAGAAGAAGAATTGAACTAGGTATTGTTTGCTCATTTTCCATTGTGTGTATGTATATATATATATATATATATATATATATATATATATATATATATATATATATATATATATATATATACAGTAAAGCCCCACTATAGCATGCTTCGTTATAGCACGAATTCGGATATAACACGAAATTTCATATATATTTTCGTACATGAAAAAATAAATATTTTTTTTAAAGTACAAAAAATAATGTGTAAAAAGTTAATTATCATTTTGAGGTAGAGATCGTGTATGAATTTGGATATAACATGATCATGGTGTTGCTCCCAAAATTTTACAATAATTTCAAAAAATTTTTGAAGTACTGCAAAAGTGTTAATCTTATTATTTTTGAATCATGACCAATAAAGCCAGTAAGTCTTCTTTGTGTTTTTATTCAATGTATTTTGTGTACAGTTGTTGTTCAAAAGAAAGAAGATTCTCATTAGAATTTATAAATCAATTAATTTAAGTAATTGCTAATCGTCAAAGTCAATCTCGCCGCTAAAGGTTATTCAAATTATTATGGCAATGATTTATAAAAACATTTTAAAAAAAAACAAAACCACCAACATGCGCATGTGGCTTTGCGGTGTTATCAGACAATCGTCACGCAATCAACTGACCAGAGAATAATATTATGCATTCCCTATACAAATGACCATGTTGTTCCTTAACAATTATTACTGCTGTAGTCGTTCAAAGAAATAGGTGTCAGAGTGTTAATTAGTTAGTATTTACAATGGATGACGGGATACAGAAACGTAAAGCTATTACTGTTAAAGAGAAGCTTGAAGCCCTGGGCTGGATTAAGTCCGGAGTTAAACAAATGCAATTAGCTTCAGATTTAGGTCTTCACAAGTCAAGCAAACAATGTGGTGGAGTGAAAAAGTTTCTTACCCAAATTTATAAATCAATTAATATACCTACCTTTTTAAGGGAAGACAATAGACTATCATTGCCCGCTCAATCAATTGTAATACACACCCACTGAAACAAGTATATGGTCCGAATCGTCAGGAGCAGTTTTGGTAATTGCCACATAAATGAAACCCTTCCTCCCCCCCCCCCCCCTTAACCCTTTTAATTTTCTAGCTTCAGATCATTGACATGTACACAGAAAACTGTCCTGCCAGTGACTGGAACAGAACCATTTAAGTTGTAGGGGTGGCGCGATTGGCTAATATAATAAAACATTATACTACCCGCTTTCGCTCTGCAGTGAAGCAAAGTCATAGTTATAAACAAAAGTTTCAATGAATATTGGGTTTTTTTTATTTATTTTTTCCTCTATGTTAAAGAATGACTTGACTGTTTTTATGGAACTCACAATCGAATGGTGTACTCCTAATCTGGGTTCAGGCAGTTTTACATGTATACATGCACCTGCAGAATTCTCATCGCAAGTACATTATGAGGTCAATACAGTACATTTGACCTCCTGTATGAATTTTCAGCTCAAGTAAAATGTACTTTTCAAGCCTAATACAGGTTTCTTTTTAGAAACTCCCAATGTCTGAATCATGCAGTTTATTGTCGGTCAGAAATCAGACCCTTTGGACATGTCCAGCAAATATGAATGTTGCGGGGAAAAAAAAACTTTGTCATAAGTTTGCGTGAATGTATTTGCAAAAAATTAAATATTATGATTTGACTGGATGTATCAAACATTTTTTTAGATATAAATTATGCTTCTTTGTGCACATTTTTGATGGAATTACTATTATGAATACAACCAGATTTGACCGGTGAGTACATTTACTCTTAACTACTTACGCTTAAGTTACCGATTTCGTATTCATAAAAATAAATATTAAATATGTAATGACCGTTTTAAGTAGTTCTTGTTTAATATGGAACAAGTTTATAACTGCGTCAATGAAGTCTGTAGTATTGCCCCGCCACCCTGATTAAAAATGGTAACTGTACCAATGAAGCACGAAGTTTTGCGCCTGCTATTATACCCCCCCCCCTTTTTTTGTTGTTGATGCATGCATCATTTTCTTCAGGTAAATGATATGGTTGGTTATAGCACGGTTCGGGACATAGCACGATCTCGTTTTGTGGACCCCGACCATCGGGCTATAGTGGGGCTTTACTGTATATATATATATAGATATATATATGAATGTTTTTTTAGGGAATGAATAGCATTAAGTTGGAACATTGTTCACATGGCAGAAGAATACTTTTGGTGAAAAAGCAATCTTTTTTAAGCTACTTACAAGATTAATGCATCTATTGTTTTATTTTTTTTTAGAATTGACAATTTCATCCATTACTAAAGGTAAAGAACTGGCAGTCTTTTTAAGCTTAACACTTTTTTCAGCAAGCAATAAATATGTCACTGCCTCTCAGTACCCACAGAAAAAACACGTCAAAGAAATGAAAGACATGGTGCTCAAAATTTTCCATTTTATGGGATTGCACAACTTTGCTAGGCAAGGGTTGTTGAGCCACTTCATTCCACATCGACCCTTGGCATATGTAGTGAGCAAAAACAGTTTCTACCATTCCACTATCAGATTGGATGTAGCTGAAAGAAACTGATTCAATCAAATTGGTATTTATATTTAACAAGGAAGATATGAATTATTATGGCATCTTCCATAGACAACATCACATGTCAGTTTCTCCAATTTAAATGGTTCACACACAATTTTTATTTGAGTCAAGGTATCTGGATATCGTGGAAGTCGTCATATTAAATACCTAAGAGTTATAATGAGCTCTCTATTAAATACCTAAGAGTTATAATGAGCTCTCTATTAAATACCTAAGAGTTATAATGAGCTCTCTATTAAATACCTAAGAGTTATAATGAGCTCTCTCACTGGCCAGTTAATTTTGCTGCAAGCGGTAACTCTTCACCCCTTTTTCAGCTAGATACAGACTGAAATTGCCATTTTTTGTGGGGTACCCGTTTTTGTGGTTGTTACAAACCACAGATTTAAAGACTCTACAAACACTGATCCTTCTGTGCAAACAAATAGGACTCCCTCTCTAATCCAATGAAAATGTCAGCTTTAACAAAACCACAAAAGTTGTTACCCACAAAAATATAAATGAATTCATAGTATGCTGAGAAGAAATGATGTGGATCAACAATCCTTCGCTAACGAAGATGGGTACATCAGAGCTATCAGTAGTGAAATGTTAGAGCTTGATTTGTAGTTACTTATCTTACAGTTAATACTTGTTATTAATTCATTGACAGAAAGTACTTGATAGTGCAATCTTTGATTATTAGGGGTTTTTCCATCTGCTTTATCACAAAAGCATTCCAAAAAAATCTTCCAGAACAGTTTATAGTTTAAAAAAGTGCTGATAAAAGATAGATCTGTACACTACATGACATTTAAAGCAAATTGTTTGTGCCATTATTGAAAAAATACTACCAGATGTGGTCTTCTGCAAAACATATCACAGATGTTCTACAGGTTAAGTTTAATTAGAAAGTTAAGAATAAATAGAATGCACTTTCTAACACTTTTGGGGTAGGGAAATGAGATGTATAGATTTTTATGATCTGACATAAAACCACTTTAACTTCCAATTTATTTTGCAGGTTTCACTCAAGGAGATGTTGGTTTAGCCATGGGGAAATTATACGGAAATGACTTTAGTCAAACAACAATATCCCGATTTGAGGCCTTAAATCTGAGTTTCAAGAACATGTGTAAGTTAAAACCACTTCTTCAAAAATGGCTGGAGGATGCAAACTCAGTGTCAGCCAATCCTACCACTCTCTCAGGGGGTGAAGAACCAGCAAGTCCAGAATCTGTGTCGCGCAGGCGTAAAAAACGCACTAGCATTGAAACTTCAATTCGAGTTGCTTTGGAGAAGAGCTTTCTTTGTAATCCAAAACCAACTTCTGAAGAAATCACCTTACTAGCAGACAATCTCAACATGGAGAAGGAAGTTATTCGAGTTTGGTTTTGTAATCGGAGACAGAAAGAAAAGCGGATAAATCCACCATCATCATCTCATTCGTCTGTCATGATCAGTGGACTTAATTTGCCAACATCTCAAATGATGTCAGTTTCATCACCCAGTACAACATCATCGTCAGGATTAACTATCAACTCCACCCCACTCAACATAAGCACATCAAATTCCAATATTATCACTGTCATACCAGCCAACATATCTCAGGCCAGTTTGTTGAATGCTAATTCAATCACACAAAAGGTTGCCATTGCAGGACTTCAGAGTTTCAAATCAGAACAAGGGCTTGGTCTTACCACCACTGGACTACATGGTGCTTCTTCCTTAAAGACAGAATCAGCAATTACACTAACTTCGACGAGTACAAAGTGAAGAAAGTTTTGTTCTGTACAGTTTTAGTTATCCCAACTTGATTACTGTGAATTCATTTATTTTCATGGGTGTCAAGTTTTGTGTTGTTTGCCAGTAAATGGCATTGTTATTGGTGCTTATTATGGTGGAATTGGGACAGGGTCCCATCGCTTCTGCAGAAGGATCAGTTAGCATGGAAAATTTGAATTCATGGTTTTTTAGCAACCACGAAATTGTGAAAATTGGTACTCCA
This sequence comes from Margaritifera margaritifera, assembly GCA_029931535.1. NCBI lineage: Eukaryota > Metazoa > Mollusca > Bivalvia > Unionida > Margaritiferidae > Margaritifera > Margaritifera margaritifera. The sequence goes on along the minus strand of JAQPZY010000994.1, from coordinate 465,777 downwards.
TGAAAAATAGTGAATTCATTGTATATGATAAACTGACACAATGTCCCATAAATATTTCTTATATCACATCATCTTTAATTTTTTGTACCCTTAAATTTTTTATTTTTCATACATCAAACCACAAGTCATTATTCATTTTTTTTACTGTAATTTTTCATACCCAAACTTCTTTCTTATTGAGTGTTTTAAATTTTTGTACTTTAAAATGAGTTATAACTTACAATTAATATTTCTGTCTAAAATTTTGAATACATCCAATTTTTTATATTAAAAAGTGTACAAAAATTAAAGTCAATCTGATAAAGACAAATAAAATATTTAGACTTCTTATTGCTTGAACAACACTCATGTTCACGATGAATTTGGTTTATTGAGGTTCTGCTGTATATGAAATATTTGAGTCATAGTAGATGAAACTGTACTTTAATCTAATGCTCAGGGCCTACTTAATTTATATAATCATTCACATGGACATTTCATTCATTGCTTACAAACAGCATTCCTTGTAACATGACAGAGACCAAAGTTTTCTTTGATTTAAATGGATATTATTCAAAATCATCTGTGAACACCATCGTCATATCAGTTGAGAAGTAAATGGTAGAGAAGTATGATTTCCAATCTCTGCAATAATTGCAGCTTACCTGTGTCCAAAACCGGAATGCCTTCTTTTTGGCTTGGATGGATTTCAAACCCATCTTGCCTATGGCACAGTGTCCATTTTCTTTTTCCAAATATAGTTTGCATTACTAATAGTAATAAACTTTATGAGCTTATTAAAATTAGTAACATAATATAGAGACACTGACCTGTCAAGTAAATATTTTATCTCGAGTGATGCAATTCAAATTTAGGTACATGATTATACCTGATAGTAGTTATCTTCCATGGATATTATTCCACAGATGGTAATACTTGAAACAATAAAGGGAAATCACCATATTAATTCCTCAAATAATATTAGAGCAGTGTTTATGATAGTAAAAAAGGACCATGAATGGCAATATCTCTGTGTTCTTTAATCTGAGCTTTGTAAATTCGAATCACTTGAACACTACAAGCCATCAGTATTTTCAGTACTTTGATTCCTACATTGCAACCATATATATTTTAGGGGGCATTATGTTTAAAGTTGTATTTTCTCTATAAACAAATTTCAAACTTGAATGATAGTCATGTTCTGTGTGGTTTCCAACTACCATCCATGGGAATAATTTCTCCAAAGTCCATCGAGATTTATGGTGAGACTTTCAAAATAGAAATTTGTGTGCTATCTTAGTTTCCAATGACTAGAGCACAGTTATTCAGGCATATTAGTTGTAGCCGCCTTTAAATACCACTGTTAGTATTTAGCATTATAATATATCTGTTAAACAGAAAATCTTTTTCAAGGAAAAAGCAGATGAACTTAAATCATTTTTGAGGGGACACGCACACCTAGAATTGCTTGCATGAAATTTTCACTGAATTTGTAATTCACCCATGTCACTTTTGCACATGGCATAACCTTTTGTGAGTCATATTTAGAGTAATTTAATTCATGCATGGCATAACCTTCTATGAATCATATTTAGAGTAATTTAATTCGTGCATGGCATAACCTTCTATGAATCATATTTAGAGTAATTTGATTCATGCATGGCATAACCTTCTATGAGTCATATTTAGAGTAATTTAATTCGTGCATGGCATAACCTTCTATGAATCATATTTAGAGTAATTTAATTTGTGCATGGCATAAGCTTCTATGAGTCATATTTAGAGTAATTTAACTTGTCATTTCATCAGCATATTCACCTTTTGGTCTGATGATTCACATTCTTTCATCAAATTTAGCATTTTGGTGGATATTTCTGCAGAATTTTTACCAACATAGAAGCACAGAAAAATGTTTGTTGTCATTTTCAGAATTTTTTTTTTTTAAATTGCATCATTAAAGACCAGAAAATGTTACATCATCGTAGCTCTGTGACTCCACCCTGAATCATTCAAAATGCACTCAGGTAGAAAAGTCCATGTTTACATTTTTGTTGAGAAAATGTGTTCAGTTGTTCAAGTAATGAGTTCACATCAAAGGAATTTGTTACATGTCATCTCTTACTTCATTGTTGAGCCCACCTTGGCAGACATTGGACATAGCAATTACTTTAGTGTCCATGTAGGTATCCTTATGTACATCCGTATGTCTAAGCACACCCTAAATTAACCTCAGTTTTAAAGATTTTTATATGCTCAGTTTCTCAAGTTGACTACAGAGTCATGTTACTTGATACATATATATATCTTGATCTGCACAACACCAATTTATCAAAAGTGTGGGCATGCCGGCTTTTGTGTTTTGTTTTTTATACTTGTATATAGCATACCATTATTTAGAGTATTTCAAGACATCATTAATTTAAATTCATTAACATGGGATAAATTTCAGATGGCAATTATTGTGTTGGACTGAGATAGAAACAGCTATATCACAGTCAACCAAGATGGTTAGCACAGTATTGCATTTGATCAATCAAAAGTATGCGTGAAACCTATAAACCGAGTGGTACTACATTTGACAGATTGCTATATCAGTTAAATGTGGCATAGCCTATACTGTCAATCAATTGCATGTGATTCAGCATGTACTGCAAGGGGCAAATGTGATAAAGCTGTTACCATCTTGGCCAAATTATAAAATTGTAAGTTGATATTTATTCTGTGCTTAAACAGATGGAATTTTCAAACCTTAATTGAATGTATCTTTATCAGGCTTCTTTAGCTATGTCCAAAGTTTGTCAGAATCTGACATTTATACAATAATCATCCTTATCAAGTACATATATTTCAATCTGTTTTAGGATTGATTTGTCAGTTTGTACAGATATCTTGATTTCAGTTGCATTTATTTTTACAAAGAAGAACATATCGTACAGATTTAGAAAGGAGGTTTTTGTAACATACATGTGTATGCATAATGGACCTTTTTCAAAATAGACAGGTGTCAGATGAGTATACTCACATATCCCCATGCGCCTGTTTTGTCCCACCTGCTAAATCTGTACCCTTTGGGCTGAGTCTTGGGTGGTGGGATGGGGTAAGGATAGATCCAGAGGCCAGTGTCAGATGCATATCTGAATTTGTTGTTTTATGTCCAATTAGTGTATCAATGGTTATAGGGTGTGGATCTCAATAGTTTCAAAGTTATAACCCAGGGGCCACATCTGGGTCAGGGGTATCATTTAAAACTAAATCTGATATGTATTTACACTTGGGTCAGTGATCTCCTTTGCCAATTCTCAGACATCAAAGACTGAACAACTTGGGAGTTAGTGTAATTTTAAGTTCATCTCTCTCTCTCTCTTCCCCCCTCCCTTCCCCCCCTTCCAGCCAAAACCCCCTCGCGCCACCCCAGGGGAAGAATCAGAATTCTAAAGCTGCTTTGCACATTTACAGACAACCCCTAATCATACCCAAATTTTTTAAGTCTGCATCTTGAACTGTGTAGGAGTTGGTCTACATTGCAAACAAATACACACAGACAGGCAGAATCACATAATCCCTGCTGTTTGTTTAGAATACACAGGAATAGCTATTGCAGTGTCACTCTTAGACTTAATTGTATACTGTTATTAAAACCAAACCCTGTTTTTGACCTCATTCAGGTATATTTGTCTAAGATTCTTAGCAATTTTTTAAAATGTCTATTTAGGAGAATGTTGTATCAATTGTCAGGATTAATCATCATGTCTTTGCCTAGTACAATACATTTATATAAAACACAGCAGCCAATATAGATTTGGTTCTGCCAGGACTTCTGTGTCTGCTAGAACTTGTGCTTTAGGCTGTTCACTTAAGTTGTAGGTAGAAGTAACATTGTAGGCTCAAATCTGGTGGCACATTTTGTAGTGTTGGGAATTGGTTGAAATTTAAAGATCGATGATTGGTTTATCGTAACTGATCAATCAACCATAAATTTTAATCAGTTGGAAATATTTATATATTTTGTTCATGAACAGTGTCGTTTTTCACATACTGGATATAAACTTCCTTGTGTCCTGGAAAGTCGAACAGTTCACCAGCACATTTGTCATCTGCCATGTTGTCAACACTAGGATTGTGCTAAACAGTGGAAGGCTGTATTAATTAGAAGTTGTTATTCATGTATTTTACTTTTAGAACAGGAAAAGCAAAGGTTTAATCGTTTATATTCAGTTATGAAAAATCAAATTGAACGCTTGATCATGCAACTTTCACAACAAATATTTGATTATTTTGATTGATTGTTATAACACTAGCATTGTGCAGTGCAGATCATGTTGGCAGTCAAACATGTGGTATACACCCAATAGACATATGTACTATCAGATTTCTGACTCAGTAACCACAGAACTGCTTAATAACAAGATGTTATTCAAATTAAAACTAAAATCAAAATTCTGCTAAATCAGAACATTTTATAGAAATAAAATTTGGGATTATCATGGCTCGGTTTGGTGTTTTAAAGCACAGCAACAATTTGAAGGTTAAATCATGCCGCTGCACGTAGAGTAAAGTGATTTGCCCAAGGACACACCACAGTAGCCAATCTGGGCTGATCCTATAGTGGGATTTGAACCTATACCCTTCTGGCAACAAGTCCAATGCCTTAAGCACCTGAGAGGCACCAGAGCTTATGATGGTATCAAATTGAAAATTCGAGATTTTATACCCAACTGAAAAAGTTCAGAGGGAAAGGAGTGAGTAGAAACAAGTTTTCTCTATGAAATCACTTGCATGCACGACACTATGCAATTTATCTGCAAGAAATGTTGTTTTCAGCTCTTCTGGTCATAGGCCAGAAGTGCTTATGGGATAGTATTTCATCCGTCCATCCATTAGCACAAGTATATTATCGCTACTTCTCCTAAACTACTTGGAGGATTGCCACGAAACTTTACACATACATTCACCCCATGATCTAGTTGGTCCTAATGAAAATGGTGCCACTTGGACATCTAATATGACTGCCACAGCTGCCATATTGAAAATCTTGTTAAAGCTGCTCCTCCTGAATAGATGGTCATATCAACATGGGGTTTTCACTAAAAGACTTCTTATAATGTCTATTTGGTCCTCAATGAAAATGGTGCCACTCGCACATCCAATATGGCTGCCACTGCTGCCATCTTGAGACTCTTGTTATCGATACTCCACCTGAATGAATGGTTGTATCAACATAGGGTTTTTACTAAATGACTTATGATGTCTAGTTGGTCCTAAGTGAAAATGGTGCCGCTCAGACATCCAATATGGCCACCACAGTGACCATTTTGAAAATGTTATCTTTACTTCTTCTGAATGAATGATCATATCAGCATGGGGTTTTCACTGAAAGACTTTTGTAAGATGTCTAGTTGGTCATAAATGAAAATAGAGCCAGTCTGACCTCCGGTATGGCCACCAAAATAGCCTTCTCGAAAATCTTATTATTATCAATACTTCTCTTAGATGGCTGGAAATATCAACATTGTGTTTTTTACCAGAAGACTTCTTATGATGTCTAGTTGGTCCTAAATGGAAATGGCGTGCATCTGATATCCAATATGGCCACCATGGCAGCCATCTTGAAAATCTTGTTATTGTTACTCCTCCAAAATGGAAAGTCATATCAATATGGGGTTTTCACCAGAAGACTTCGTATAATGTCTTGTTGGTCGTAAATTAAAATGGTGCTGATCTGACATCCAGTATGGCCATGATGGTGGCTATCTTGAAAATCTTGTTCTTGCTACCCCTCTTAAATGTTAAGTCATTTTGATGTGGGGTTTTCATTAGAAGAGTTCTTATGATGTCTAGTTGGTCCTAAATGAAAATGATGCCAATTGACCCTCAACATGGGCACCATGGTGGCCATCTTGAAAATGTTTATATCTCTGCCCCTCCCAATTGGATGGTTATATCAACATGGAGTTTTCACCAATAGACTTCTTATGATACCTAGTTGGTCCTAAATAAAAGTGGTGCCAATCGTACATCCAGTATAGCTGCCTTGATGGCTGTCTTGTAAAGTCTTGTTGTCACTACTACCCATGAATGGATGGTCATATTAACATAGGGTATTCACCAAGAGACTTCTTATGATGCCTATTCGGTTTCAAAAGGGTGCCAATCTGACATCCAGTATGTCCACCACAGCAGCTAATTTGAAAATTTTGTTATCGCTGAAGAATATCAGAGATGGTTTCAACACTTAGCAGTTAAAAGGAAGAAATGTTGTTATCTTGAATTCCTGGAAATTCTTTTCACCCAATAGAGTGTCAGTCCATTTGAGGGACACGTGTTGTACTACAGTATCTATTTTGAGAGCCATTGTCAAAATTTGGCAAACACAAGTGAATGTAGAGAGACTATGATTTCATAATTACTGTAATTGTAAACTGTATTCATAATATAGTCATTGAAATATGTTGTTTTTTTCTTTTAAATCTCGGGCCACCTTTCACTGCAGTTATTGTGACCACAATTATAGTACTTTTGTTTTCCAATAGCAGTCAAACTTTATTAAAAAAGAATCAAATTTAATGAAGATTTAAGTTTGTTCTGTCAGATAAATGTAGACCACTATGTTGCACAAATTTAGCATTATTCTAATTCTTATATACAAAATTTTGCAGTTTTGATTATCTAAATATGACCTTTTATCTTATGCATATTTTGGTTATTAATGTTTGGAGCCAACAATGGAAAGGCATATCAAGAAGAATTGGTCATAGGGTGGGGACCTCAGTAGTTTCAAAATTATAACCCAGGTCCACATCTAGGTCATGGATCTCATTTAAAACTAAATCTGATATGTATTTACAATTGGGTCAGTGATCTCCTATGGTAATTGTCAGACATCTTATACTGAACAACTTGGACCCCCACCCCCCCAAAAAAAAAAAACATACTGCTAGTCCCACTTCCTAGGGGATGAATTTGTTGTTTCATGTGCAATTAGTGTATGTAAGGTTATAGAGTGGGAATCTCAGTTGTTTCAAAATTATAGCCCAGGTGACACATCTGGGTCATGGGTCTTATTTAAGACTAAATCAGATACGTATTTACACTTGCATCAGTGTGATCTCCAGTGGCAATTCTCAGACATCTAAGACTGAACAACATGGGAGTTGGTGTAATTTTAAGTATCCCCACCCCCCATAAAAAAGAAAAACAAGAAGAAAAAAACAAAAAAAAAAAACTGCTAGCCCTACTGCAAGGGGATGAATCCAAATTTGTTTGTTTCATATCCAGTTAATGTATGTATGGTCATCTCAGTAGTTTAAAAAATGATAACCCAGGGGCCACATCTGGGTCATGGGTCCCATTTAAGACTAAATCTGATAAGTATTTACACTTAATAGGTCAATGATCTCCTATGCCAATTCTCAGACATCTAAGACTGAACAATTTGGGAGTTAGTGTAATTTTAAATCAAAGCTCTGCCAACCACCCTAGCCCCACCCCAAGGGGATAGATAAAATTTTAAAACTGTTTTGCACATTTATGGACTACCGCCTATCATATCCCAATTTTTGAAGTCTCTGTCTTGAACAGTGTCAGAGTTGTGCTTTTAGTTAAGCTTAGATTTAACACATGTATAATTGTATTCAATGTTTCAGTTTTTATGTACATTGCATTATAACAACATGTACATAATGATAACCTGTAGAGTACAACCTTCCATAATGGTCATCTCTCCTGAGTACACTGTACAGTCAAACCTTGCTTAAAAGCCAAGACCCCACTATAAAAGGGGAAACATCACCAAGATTCAGTCCAGACTTGGCTGTCTTCAAGGAAAGTTGCTCCAAACTAAGATCTGATTTGCTGTTTGATCTAAGATGATACCTGATGCAGTGATTGATCTGTCAAGCTACACCTGATTGATTACCGTCATTTATCCAGTTTTTGGGACATTAAAAGTAATTACTTTCTCGCTGTCCAGATAATTAAAATGCAAATACAAATTTTAAAATTTCCCAAATATCACTTACATGATAATGTTTAGGTGTCGTGTATTTACAAATAAAGAATGCTAATTGCAGTGTTTATTTCACTTGGAGGTAAGTGTACAATTTTTTTTAGTTGTGTTAGATGCACATTTCAAGCTGAGTTATCTTTTTAGGCTAGAGTGACATCCTCTTTTTTGCTGGTGTGCCCTTTGAGTCAAAGGCATGCAAAGATAAAAAGAGCCAGTGAGCCTCAGTACAGAAAATTTGGTGACCACTGCATAGGAAAGGAAGTATAGTTTGATATTTAATGTAATATGTACTAAAAGTAAACTTATTTTGGCTCTCTCTGCATAGTAGATCACAACTAGAAATTATTTTGATAAGGCAACAGAGTAGTGAGAATACAGTGATCCCTTAGAGAAATTAAAATCTTTAGATTTCGGTACCAGCCAGTCTCTGGCCCTCACAGCCAATCGAATGATAAAATAAGCTTGGAGAGCCATAGGAACTCGGGCAATATCAAATCAGTTTCAAGGTCTGATGGTTGTCTATTCAATCAGATATTTTTTGTATGGGTAAAACATTCCTTATTTTATGTTCCAGCTTGAATTATTTGTCTCTTGGCTTAAAAAAAGGACTTTGTGTTCAATTTTTTTTATATACTATTGAAAATTTTCTTTTAAAAAAATGGTGTCCAGAAAATTAATGTGTCTGGATATTTAGATTAATGATGGTAGCTATCAGATCTAACTGGTGGTAGAGAGGGATTAATTAGCCTTCAACTCCATGCATTGTAGATCAAGAAGTGTAATGTTTTTCACACCTTGTTTGGCATGGGTATAAATCTTCACCTGCTTGACCAACCACAGCTTGTGTGTAACCTATAGTACCAATCCTTATAACTCTATGGGTTGGTTTTAGGACATTTATCTACTTCACAAAGGTGACTGCCAAACACAAGTTTGACTTTAATCACCTCTCATCGACTAGGTTGATTTTCTCTGTACCTTACTATATTTTACCATGCCTCAACAACCACCTCCCTTAAGAAAACAAATGTATCCATCCTGAGGATGGCTAGTACAGAGAGGTATGGTTGCATTGTACATATCCACATAATTTGAATTAAATAGTTGGATAAAATTTGTGTAAAGTACATCCAACTATTTATATCTAATGTTAAAAATGATTTACAAATAATGTATAAAGAGAATTGTATATATATAAACATGTACATAGTCATATTTTCACTGCATGAATTATATAGTGTACAATATCTCGGGGATTAATGCATATTGTTGATAATTGAAAATATATTTGGATTATGAAAGTATAAATGTTTCTTTTTGTCTGTTCTTTTTCGCTTTTTGCTGTATTCATGTTTCTGGCTGTCCGTCCATCTATTACACTTTCATTTCGACGCTATAACCTTAAAGTCGTTGGAGATTAAAGTATGAAACTTGGTATACTCGTACATCATCATTAGAAGGTGTCATGTACCACACTAAAGGTCCTATCTTCAAGGTCAAAGTTATGGCTCAATATTTTAAGTTTTCCTTTACATTTTCCTTTCTGCTCTGTAAATTTCAAGCTATTTGAATTTAAGGAATGAAACTTGTTTTATTGTGTCTTTCTGATAACTGGGACTGATTATATAAATAAATGTACTGATCTTGAAAAGCCACTCTAGCTTATATTGAGGGACAGACCTCAAATGATTAGGTCCCACCTTCCCTGATTTTAGTGGTAGTCCTTCAAACAATATAGAATCATATCTATATGATACTCTTCAAGGGTACCATCTATACTCACTTATAAGTTGAGTCCAACTGCAAGCAACATAGACCCTGATCTGTTATTGCATAATGTGCTGGCAGATCAGGGTCTATGTTTGTTCTACTGATTACTGCTAATAAACTGCATAGACCCAAATCTGCCAGTGCATTATGCGATAGCAGATCTGGGTCTGTGCAGTTTGCAGTTGGACTGGAGTTGCAAACGAGTATATATGGTAATTGAGAGCAATTTTCTCAAAAATATTTTATGAATGCTTTATAAATTCATCATAGAGCACTGAAGAAAAAAAAGGTCTTTGCAAATATTTGTAATTCAGATTTTTTAAAGCATTAATGGTATTTGCTTGCGAATCATAAAGGAATATGAACATCAATATCAGTTTTGACCTTGTTTAATAATCATTTCAACCCAAGCCAACAGTGTTCTTGATGCTTGTATAGAACCATATTCAATTTGACTAAGGTTACAAAGGTCTCTCTATAAAGTTTCAACTTTCCAAACACAAAATCAATCCGAGGTTCTTGTCAATTTATTATATATCTCTCGGAGATAATCATAGTGATAATATGGAGAATTTCTATCCATAATTATAAATTTCATGTGAAACTGCATTGAGATTATGTAATGTAATAACATGACACTTTGTCAGTTTGCAACTTTATGGTTAAACACTCAGAATGGGAATTCATGAGGTGTTCAAATCTCTCTAAGATTTTTTTTTTTTGGCAAAATATGGTCTTGAAGCTAATAGTGAGAAGGTTGCATGATTTTGGAGCATGAACTCCATTACGTTACAGTATTTTAAGGGACATAATTCATATATACTATTCATGCGATACAAATTAGTACACTTACAAGATCTAGTGATGTAATTTCAAGATAGAATTATCCTAATATTTAGCTCTACTGGTCAAAGACACGAAGAGCTTATGTGATTGGCCTGCATTCATTTTGTATTTTTGTTGTTCATACTTCAAGTTTGAAGACGACCATGACATCACTAACTGGTTTGGTTTATGTGAGTATGTGAGTGGCTGACCAGGCCAATTTGTGCACTGAACTGTCTGTGGCACACTTGACAGGAGATGTTGCTTGGGTTTGCTTGATCAGTAGAGGACGTGCTGCAGTTCTGAGATTTATGCTGCTTGCACTTATGCACTGCCTTTGCAATTCTCTTAGTTCAAAGTCAGTAGCTCCAGTATGGATGAAACTGCACCAGGTGTCGCGATCCCGTGCGAGATCTTCCTAAGACTCAGGGTCAGTGTTGAAGTGTTTTAAGGATGACTTGAGGGAATCTTTGAAGTGTTTATTCTGACCACCCTGAGATCTCTTTCACTCCTTCAGCTTGCCGTAGAAGATCTTTGGTAGTCGGTCTTCTGACATCCTGGTGATGTGGCCTGCCCATTTCATCTGTGATTTCATCAGCAGAATGTGGATGCTTGAAATGCTTGCCCATGTGAGAACCACAGCATCTGGACCCTGTCCTGGAATCTTATCCTCATCAGTTTTCGCAGGCAGCCCATAGGAAAATAGTTCAGCTTCTTGGCATGGCGACTGTACACTGTCCAGGTTTCGCATGCATACAGCAGGGTCGGCAACACAATGGCTTTTTGTTTTGTAGACTGATGCCTCTGCACTCCCACACATTTGTGCATAGCCCGCCAAAGACCACACTTGCTTTACCATTTCTGGCATTGGTTTCATCATCGATGTGGACTACACATGACAGTGTGCTGCCAAGATAGGTGAACTTGTCCACTGCCAGGAGGGTTTGTCCATTCACTGTGATTGTAGGCTCTATGTAAGGCTTTCCAGGTGCAGGTTGGTGGATCACCTCTGTCTTCATGATACTGATTGTGAGACCGAAATTGTCAAAAGCTGAAGAGAAATGGTGCATACTCTGTTACATGTCAGACTCAGATTTGGATTTCAGGAGATCATGAACAGTCACTTCCTGTAACTTCGTCTTCGCCTGTAGTCTCCTCAGATTGAAGAGCTTGCCGTCAGTCCGGTATCTGATGTCGATCCCAGTGTCATAGTCACGGAAGGTATCCGTAAGCATGGTAGAGAACATCATACTGAAGATGGTTGGGGCTAACACACAGCCTTGCTTGACTCCATTGGTGACTGGGAATGGTTCAGATGACTCGCCGTCGGCCACGACACGAGCGAATATGCCATCATGGAATTGACGAACCATCACGATGAATTTCTCTGGGCAACCAAATGTTGCCATGGTCTTCCAAAGGCCCCTACGAACGACTGTGTCGAAGGCTTTTGTCAGGTCGATGAATGTGTACAGGTTGGAGTTATGTTCCTGGCATTTCTCCTCGAGTTGACGAGCTGCAAACACCATGTCTGTGGTCCCTCGTCATTCCTGAAGCAACACGGACTCTCAGGCAGGAGCCCTTGTTCGATGTGATGCACGAGGCGATTCAGCAGAATTGTGGCGAGGATTTTGCCATTGACAGCAAGGAGATGCCCCGTTGGTTGTCGCAGGATTGTCTGTTGCCTTTCCCCTTGTACATGTGGACAATTAATGCATTCTCGTACTCCTCGGACATAGTTCCTCGAGTCCACGTTGACTGGAAGAGGTCTGTCAGTTTCTGTGCGATGTGAGAGCCGCCGACTTTGTATACTTCTGCTGGTATAGCATCTGCTCCAGGTGATTTGCTATTTGACAGGTTAATTGCTTCCTCGGTTCAGTCAGCGTTGGAGGATCAGCAAGTGATATGCTGATTTCCATTTAGGGCAGTCGATCAATTGCCTCATTGATAGATGACTGTTGATTGTGGATGTTGTGGAAGCGTTCTGCCCATCTTTAAAGTATTTTCTTTGTCATTGAGCAGTGTGGTGCTGTCAGCACTCAGTATTGGATATGTTCCTGATGAGTATGGATCTTAGATTGTCTTCAAAGCATCATAGAAATTCTTCATGTCATTCCTGTCTGCGTATGACTGAAACTCATCTGCCTTATTGCTCAGTCATGAGTCTTGCAACTCTATGAGTTTGCACTGGGCAGCCCCCTTGATGTTCTTGTGGCATCATTCAACATTGTGTGTTAGCGGTTGTTTTTTATCACTAGATCTAAACTATTTGGAGGAAGTCATAAAAATTGGCATACAGTTTCATCCTGAGGTCTAGTTGGTCCTAAATGAAAACGGTGCCCCTAGAACACTCAATACGGCCACCATGGCGGCTTTCTTGAAAATGTTATCACTATTTCTCCTGAGTGGATGGTCGTATGGAAATGGATTTTTTCACGAAAAGACTTCTTATGACTTGTAGATGGTCTTAAATATAAATGGTGCCAATCAGACATCCAACATGGTTGCCATGGTGTCCATCTTGAAAATCTTGTAATCACAGCTCCTCCTGAATTGATGGTCATATAGACAGGGAGTTTTCACAGAAAAGACTTCTTATGATTTGTAAGTAGTCCCGAATGAAAATGATGCTGATCTGACATTCAATATCGCCGCTATCTTTAAAAGAGTGTTATCGCTACTTCTCCTGAATGGATGGTCATATCAGCATGGGGTTTTCACTAAAGACTTCTTATGACATGTAGAGGGACCTAAATGAAAATCGTGTAAATATGATATCCAACATGGCTGCCATCTTAAAAATCGTGATATTGTTACACCTTCAGAATGGATGGTCATATCGATCTGGGGTTTCATTAAGAGGCTTGTTATGACTTGGAGATGGTCCGAAATGAGCTTGTTGCCAAACTGACGTCCAACAAGGTCGCCATGCTGGCCATGCTGAACATTTTGTTATTGCTACTTTTCCTGAATCAATGGTCATATCGACATGGGTTTTTCACTAAAGCACTCCTTTCAATAATATGCTAATTGGTCTTATATTATAATGATGCTGATCTAACCTCCAAAATCATCTTGAAAATATTAAAATGGCAGCTTCTCCTGAATGGATATATGTGTCGACATGAGCTATTCACTAAAATACTAACAGCATGCAGCGGATCCTGAATGAAAATGGTGCTGGTCTGACCTCCATCAGTACAACCGCAGTGGCCATCTAAAAATCTTGTTATCACTTCATCTCTTAAAAGAATGGTGGCGTTGACACTGGGTTTCACTAAAACACCTCTTCCACTATCACATATGTAATTATTCCTGATAGAAAATTGTGCAGATCTGACTACCAGCATGTCTGCCCTATGACGAACAAGTTTGAAAACCAGACCTAATTGACCTTGGGACCAAGTCAAAGTTCACTGCTTACATTTATGTAACTCTATCTATTTGTCTGTATATTTATACTGCAGTATATACTGCAAGACCCAATCTCTCAAAAACAAAGTTAATAATCTTTTCGGATTCCCTTTCCACATTGAAAACCTTAAATCTGACAACCCATGAATACCCCAGATATTAGAGAAACTTGGTGTGCTCATACAATCTGGGAAAAGTATTCTGTACTGTTGGCTGCCTAGTCACATTGGTATAAAGGGTAATGAAAGGGTAGATAAAGCAGCCAAAGATGCCCTACAGTCATCCGTTGACGAATGCAAGATTCCATCTAATGTCTTGAAATATTATGTAAATCGGCATGTTCATGATACTTGGCAGAATATATAGAATGAATACCCAACAAACAAGCTCCGGAAGATCGAACCAACTATTGGAAAATGGCATCCCTCGTATATAACAAATCGCAGAGAGGAGGTGGTATTGTATCGCGTATCGGATAGACGTACCTGACTCGTGCATATCTCAGAAGTGTGAACCTTGACCAGAGTGCATACCATGATAACGTCCACTGACAGTGGAACACATTTTTGTCGAGTGTGTCGACTTTCACACTGTGAGACTTAAGTATTTTGATGTGAACTGCATGAAGAAACTGTATGATGATGTACCACCCGAAAAAATCTTCGACTTTTTTAGGGCATGCGGTTTACCTAATACATTTTTACCATATGTTTTAAGGATTTTGCATGTGCTAATTTTATCTTTTATTTTATATACATTTTACAGCAATTTAGAATCTTTACGTTTTATATTATTTCTTATTTTACCTCATGTTTGCATTTATTTGGAAGGGTTTATCTTCCTAAAGTTTTTTTTGCAATTAATTTTGACATTTTTTAAACTTTACTTTCAGTTGGCATCATGCAGCCGCTATTGTGCTAAGTTGCCCTAAAACGCTACATACATACATACATACATACATACATACATACATACATACATACATACATACATACATACATACATACATACATACATACATACATACATACATACATACATACATACATACATACATACATACATACATACATACATACATACATACATACATACATACATACATACATACATACATACATACATACTGCAACACTCTCTTTCCAGCAGTATGTGCAGGTGCGCGTCAGTGCTCTATTAGTGCACAGATAAAAGTATGAGAAAAAAAAAAGAGAATTGTTCATAGGATGATGTTGTTAAATCTTAATAAAGGGGTTTAGAGATAAAAATAGGATAACACTGTTTAATTGTCTAAATTCTGTAAAAATTCAATTTACAAACCTCCAGATCAGAAAGTGTAAAAATATTTATGTAGGGAGTCTGTTCCATTGCACAACGATCAAAGGTAATATCAATAGTTTGCAACTGTGCATTTGGCGAATAGAAAGAGGGTGCATATTTCGGGTTTATCTACTGGGTTGCTGGAGATATGGCAGAAGGGGTATTGCAACTAAACCATGGCAAATGTTGTAAGACATAGTAAGTCTTGCATCAGCCCGCCTGTTTTCCAAAAAGCTCCAGCCTAGATCGGCAATCATTTGTTGAACGTTGTCATATGTTGGATATTTGTTCATTACCAACCTGGCAGTGCTGTGTTGAACCATATAACTTGAAAGTGTATTCTGTTGCGTTTAAGGTCTCCAAGCAGTAGAAGCATAATGGGCAAGAGGTATTACTATTGTCTGACATGCCATTTTCCCAACCCCTGCTTGCTTTGTTTTAATGTTGCGCTTGAGGGAACCCAGTGTCTTTTTTGCACTTGTGTAGATTCTGTCAATATGCTTATTTGAAGTGAGATTTGTGCTGATATCTACACCGAGGCATTTCGCACAATCAACGGCTCTAGAACCTGACTATATAGAGTATATTTGTGCCTAACTGGTTGTTTGGAGCTAGAAATGTGAATGACCTGGCATTTACTTTTGGTTTAATTCCATTTCCCATAACTTTTCCCATAATTGTAAATTATCTAGATCTGTTTGGAGTTTTACAGAGTTCTCTACATTCCTAACGGTAAGGTAAACTGCCGTGTCATCTGCAAAAAGTCTCTCTTGAGATTGTATTTTTTTCAGGCAGGTCAGTTATGCTTAGCAGGAAGAGAATATGGCCTAAGACGGAGCCTTGTTGAACCCCATATGTTATGGGTATCTCAATGGCTGAAACTCCTTCAATAACAACACTTTAGGTGGGACCATTAAGGAAGACTCTGATCCAGTGTAGGATATTGCCTTAAACAATGTTGATGGAGCTTGAAAGTGGTTTAAGATCGTTTACCTTATGAAACACCTTACTGAAATCAAGAACGATAAGTTCTGTTTGATGTCCCTGTGACAGCTTTCTGGATTGATTTACCACTAATTGGATTAGGCGGTGTATCACGCGACCTTTCCTCTCCAAATCCGCGTTGGAGAACATATAGGATATTCTAGGAGTTAAAGTGTCTGAAATGGTTTTCAGCAATTATATGTTCCATCACCTTACACAAAACGTACGGGAGCGAAATGGGCCTATAATCAGGTTGGTCACTTTTTATCTCCCCTCTTGAATAAGGGACTAACAATAGCTTATGTCCAGTATGTTGGTACTTTACCTACTTTTACGAACTTTTGGGAAATTACCTAATTAATTGGTGCTATTTCAAACCAAAACTGCTTCAGTCCAATAGGTTTCAAGGCATCTGGGCCAGCCGCTATGTCGGATTTACGATTGTCCAAAAGCGTAAGAATGCAATTTAAGTCAATATTAATATCTGGCATAGAAGGGTACTTGCGTTGGTATTCGTGTGGAACGTTCTGTTGCTTAAGTTTGTCCTGTTATAGTTCTTCATTTAATGTAACATGACAGAGACGTTTTAATTTTAAAGGAGATGTTAGTGTAATGACAGACTGAAACTGACTATTGAATGCATCTGCTTTATCACAGTTGCTTGTGAGCTCTTTTCCTTGAGTGGAGGTATGCCTTGGGAGTCTTGTCGAGATTTTTTAATTAAGGAAGGTAACATTTTAATGGAACATTTTGACATACTAGTGCGACGTTTTGACCTGGAGAGGTAAGATCAAAGATGTCTTCAATGTAATTATTGAGCTCATGCACATAGTAATGAATTTTGACAAGACTTTGTATTTTGTTGTTTCAATAAACAATTTGATAGCATTCTGATATTGATTTCAAGATTAAAGGTCTTTACTCGGGTTTTTGTGTGTGCCGGCACGTGGGCATGATAACACAAGTATAAATGGATTTTTAAAAATTGTTTAAATTTTTTTTTTATCAAATCTAAAGAATACACTAGATGCCAGTTCAATAACTTTTGTTATTTTTTCTTCTTCAAATATATATTAATTATGTATTAAACCAAACTTAACATGTGGGTATATCTTGACAGTATCTGTTGAGATGAGTTCAGTAACCGCCTATCCATGATATTAAGTTCAAGGTCAAAGGTCATTAGATAGATTTTGTTTGTACTGCACTTATCTTGTGAACATGTTAAGTCAACCATATAAGAAAATAGTTTTATTTCCAAATTTGGTATATTGGAAGTTTCAAGAATATCTGAGATAATTTAAAATCTCAGTCATTAAAAAAAGGGGGGGGGGGTTGGGGTTAAGAAGCGAACTTATCGTGAATTCCTACAAATTATTTTTGTCCAGTTGGGCGTCAGTCCGTTCGGGAGATTCTTGTATTGATGTGGTTTGAAAGCCTTAATCTAGTCTCGAGAGTTGATATGAAATTCGGCTTCCTAAATGTATTCTCTTTCATCTCTTCTTTATGCTTCTTCTCAAACAACTTCTTCCTTCTTCTGCTCCCTCCTCTCTGTCCCACTCCGTGTTCTTAAATTTCCATTTTTAATGTAATTTTCATTGCGTTAACTGCATTTTCTCCATATTCCTCTCTTCTATGTTCCCTCTTTAACTCCTCTGTCTCAAATATTGCTTCTTCCTCCCCCTCCGTCTCTCTCTCTCTCTCTAAAAAAGTCTTATTTCATATGAAACATGGAAATTTGCTAGTATAACCTGAACTCGGTTTACACCAATTGAGACAGAAAGGGGGGGGGGGGATAGAAGGTTGCATGATGATTCACGAAGATAAATAAATGACAGCGATTTGGATTCAGGATGTTGCTCTTTTGGGACAGGAGTGGTGAGGTTGGAGATGGGTGGATGGGTCGAAAGCCAGAGAAAAAGTGTATTTTTAAGATGGCTTTCCTCTCTAGTTATCCCCATGATTTTCTTAGAAAAGGCGGGGACAAAAGGAGATTGACTCGCCCTGACATGCGCGCAAATTAAGATACAAATTTAAGATTTTGGGATATGATTGGGGGTGATCTGTTGATGTACATAAAGGTTACAGAATTTTGATCCATGCCTTGAGGGCAGAGCTTTGGGGTGGGGTAACGTTGTTTTCATGTATGTACAATTGGAGGCAGTGGCGTAGTGAGCGGGGGGGGGGGGGGGCGAAGGAGGCGGTGGCCCCGGGCGGCACTTTCTAGGGGGCGGCATTTTTGGTAAGAGTGTCGTATATATCATAAATAATACGAATGGAGTGGGGACGTAATTTTGGTAGTTGGCCCTGGGCGGCACTTTGCCTCGTTACGCCACTGATTGGAGGCAGGGACGGAAGCGTTAATTGAGAAAAGCGTGCGGATAAGGTTGCATTGCTGCAGCACTCTAATTTATTTTTCTTCCATCTGAATGAACTGTCTTATAACCTGTGTTGTATTTTGTTATGTGTTCATGATGTAACTTTCTTGGTGATTTTGTAATCAGAGAATTATATGTGCCAATATATTGTTCATTTTCCGTAAATTAAATGTTTAAACATTAGTGCTGTTAACATTCAATTTGGCTCGTTCCTAAGGTTTTATAAATAAAATAATTACATCATTCGTATAACGGTTAATTTGAAATTTAGCTTCAGTGTTAAAACTTAAATTGCACAAAAGAACAAATTTATCTTTTAGGTTTATGTAATCGAAAAAAAGAGCCTCCCTTTCACTGAATTATACATCACCTCCAGTGACATCTAGCCCATGATTCGCACCTTTCTTTATTTATTAAAATTAAAACAAAAAAAGCTTTTTATAGGTTTTCCACAAATCTTTGATAAATCATATCCACCTAAATAATCTTACGACGTCCCAACCATGTAACCAACCAACCAACACACACACACACACACACACACACGCACGCACACACACACATTTTGATTTAGTCTTGCCTACGATCTATTGAATATTGCAAATTTCATCGCAGGAGTGTCAGTTTATACACTACACAGCTTGTCATTTCATTTACTAATTACGACAGTTTATACATCCTGCATGTGAACCTAAGGTCGTATTGCAAACGTGCGACCGCATGTACACCGGTCAGTATTGCAATCTGCACGTGCATGAATAGAAAGTGCATGCTACCGCAAATAGCATTCTTAATACCAGTTTAATGGATTTATTATAGGATAGACAGATACTTTGAAAAGGACAAGCATACCTCAAGGTAAGGTGAAATTACTCTATTAAAATATATTCACTACTTATATACGCTATTGTAGAATGCATATTTTGTAGGTTACAAATATGTGTTCGTTTGATCAATTTCTGGTCTGATTTAAGATTTAATTTGCCTAATTAGGCTGCTTGTACTTGTAATTAATTCTAACTGCTGGTAGAACCTAAATTACATTATGTTAATTGTTAATAGGTAAGAATATTTAACAAACTGGCACTAGAACAATTTGTTTTTTGTTTGTTTCTAAAACTTCACCAACAATACAAAATTCAAACGATCACTTGCACGTTTGAAGTGACCGCTTGAACATGTAGTTATAAAGTTGAGGTTGCCCACCCGAAAGATCATTGTCACAATCCACGATCGACAATCCGCTATACTTTAGCGTAGTAGATTGTCGCCCGTGGCTTTTGACGAGATCGCCAGCTCAGTGACCAATATGGTTTGTCAGCCATATTGCATGTGCTTCTCATATACATTTATCGGGGTTTTGTTTCAAAATAGATTTGAAATGTTTTGAACTTGGTCAATTCTGAGTGTAGTTTTTGAAACAAACAAAAAAAAAAATTGTTGAAGTGGCAGTTTATTCTATATTTCAACCTACAAGCAATTACCATAATGTAATCTGGGTGTTAGTGGAAGTTAGAATTAATTACAATGTACAGTTTTGTAGAATTAATTACAATGTGCAGTTTTTTTAGAATTAATTACAATGTACAGTTTCTGATGTGTTTATTTGAAGTCATATCGACAAAATACATGGTGTAATGACAAAAGTGTGGACATGAACCTTGAACAAGCTTGATTCCAATATTGGAGAAATGTACGTTTTTAATAAGTGTCATATTTTGGATTGAAAGTTTCCAACAGTCTCTATCCCCTCATTGCAACGTAGACAACATTATCTTGTGCTAATGTGTCAGTATATGTCGGGCAAATTGTAACTTGAGTTCTCCAAAAAAATACATCGATATTGGACATTGTTTTGGGTTTTTATTACTCAAATAGGACTTTGAAGTCTAGTGTACTCAATAGTATGTATTGGAAAAAAGTAAGTAAGACAATATCAAATACATTGATTTAATTTAAAATGTGCAGTTTACATTTGAGGTCATCATCAAGTGTGTATGTCGTAGTTTTTATATTATTATTATATGTTTTGTTGTTGTTGTTGCTGTAATCTACGTTTCCGTCAAAAGGTCGATTTCCTTTATTTGATTTGACATTGATGCTCGACCAGGTTCAATCTTGGATTCTTTGAGGGAAAGCTGTTTAGATAACAAATTTTGGCCCAATATTTAATGGATTTTATATTGTTTAGCTTTCTCTTTTAGTTTATATACATTCTGCAGAATTTTAACATCTTTACCTTTTATCTTTGATCTTATAGTACTTAATGTTTACATTTATTTGGAAGGGTTTAACTTCCTAAAGTTTTGTATGTAATTCTTTATTTTGGCATTTTTAGAACTTTACTTTTAATTGGCACCATACAGCTATTATTGTGCTGAGGTGCCGTTAAACCCTAATGCATGCGTACATGCATATTGTTTTTTATTACATGTATTGAGTCAGTTGCTTTATTCTCGTTATCATATAGCTTTCAGAAGAATTTATGTCGACTGATAGACTGGTGGATCGAAGTCCTGTTTTCTTCTGTAGTATTTACTTTTTCCATCCATATTTTCCCCAAGCTATAAACAGCATCCCTTTATATAACAAAATACAGCAAAGAAGTATATCTGCGCACTCATCTCACGACCCATAAACCTTGGCCCACATTAGCTGGATATCAATTAAAAGAATTACGCACATGCGCAAAATGGAAATAAACAGGTATGGTGCATGTTTCCACGCGTTGCATGCATTACACTTATTACGTCGTTTATTTGAATTCTGGGAAAATGCACGCTTTACCTGTGAAATGCGCAGGTCAGTGGTGCACACTGTACATGCATGACGGGTGTAACGGAATATTGGCCAATTTAACATGCTTTAATGGAATATTACATGTATCTTTTCTATTCCAGATGTGCAAAGAAATTTTAGTGTTGTTCTTTCTGATCGTAAATCTTAAAGAATATTCTGCTGAATTCACGTATGGTGAGTCGAATGTCTATAGTAAATGTGTTGAGAGAGAGAGAGAGAGAGAGAGAGAGAGAGAGAGAGAGAGAGAGAGAGAGAGAGAGAGAGAGAGCGTTTTAATTTGCTGTCTAGCAGCTATTTAACTATCCAAGTGAAAAATAGATCCCTCACGGGTGGATTTTTTTTTTTTTTTTTTTTTTGTAGTCGTATTTAGCAAAATATAGAAAAGGTTGGAAAAAGCTGCTCTCAGGGGTGGATTCCAATTTTTTTCTCCTGACGTTCAATTCGAAAAGGTGTGGTTCGTTTTGTTCAAAATGATCAAATTTCTCAATCACAAAAAATGTACTATTTTATGTGTCACCCCCCCCCCCCCCGCCAAAAAAAAAATAATTAAATAAATAAAATAAATATAAAATATACTCTATTCTTTTTTTCGTGAAGAATAATCTTCACCAAAATTTATCCTTCGGAGGTTTCAAGCCAGTTATGTTGCATAAATATACTACACACCACTTTACTTCTACTACTACTGCTACTACTACTAATCATTATCATCATCTTTATTTGTAAAACAGACCATCGGCCCAAAATTCTTTACATACAGAATTAAACGGTACACGACAATAAAGGTGAGCATACCCAATAATTGACAGTATATTAGAACAATAATGAAATATAATTGCAGTATGTGTTGCACAATACTAGTAACATTTATAAAACAGTATAATAACTGTTTGTAAATTCGTTATTATTAAGCACACATATTAGAAAAATAGGATATCACTACGCGTATACTGAATAGTATTAAAACTAACTGGAAAGATTGAACTTATTGCCCATTGCATTTTTTCGAACTTTCAAGGTCCTACAATTACAAAATGCTAACATTTGACATAACCAGACTTGACTCATTGATAACCACGTATGAGTAAATTTGACATAACCAGACTTGACTCATTGATAACCACGTATGAGTAAATTTTACATAACCAGACTTGACTCATAAAGTAAAATTGTTTTATATTTGGATTTGTAAACTCGAATGAAGGTAAGGAATTTTTTCTTGGTTCAACAAAGATGGGACAAGTTATAATAATGGGATATTCATTTTTAATTTCAGTATTACTTAACTGGCATATTATATCGTCGGAACAAATATGCTCGTATATTCCAATATTTGCTTTTAGCAGTAAATTCCCTGCTTTTAATATAATTATTATATTTCATAAATATGTATCACCTAAAGCATCTAGATACGTATTACGTGTAAAATCACATTTTCTGTACCAAAAGAAACGTAATCAATCAATATTATTTATTTTACCATTTAATTCTTGCATACAAATATCTTCACATCGTCGTCTAAACCTTTCTACGAATACTTGTTCATCGCCAACGTCTTGTCTTAACCATACATCACCAAATCAATATTTAAAATGCAATTTTTTGGCACTATTTAGCAGCAATCGCAATTTGCACCCCATTTCAGTTGAAGATGGCGACATTGTTTGATGAATCTAATTGGCATTTTCCTAACTCGAATCCAATATTTCAGTATCCGAATATATCTTACATTTCTCATATTAATTTTACCCAATTAATTAAAATAAATTCATTTGGAATAGATTTTGATATTTCAAGTATGACGCATGAAACGTTTCTTTATCTGGTGCTCAATGGAAACCCAAAGCTTATAATAATAATAATAATAATAATAATAATAATAATAATAATAATAATAATAATCATGTTATCATGTTCTATATTATTTCTGTGAAGATTGAATCTAAGCATTTCTTCTATCCCATTTTCCCAGATTGTTCAACGACTGATGGCTCTATCAAAGTATTCAACCCTGATCCAAAGATTTACACGTATATCTTTGCCAATGACGACTCTAATATTTGCCACGTGAATTGGAGTTCCGAAAGAAAATTTGCCACACTCACTAAGTGCAATCAGGTATTTAATTATTTATCTATCGGACGAAGATATTAATTTTTAAATTATTGGTGAGGTTCAGCCGAACTATTATATGTGCAGAAATCAGCAAAGTTTAATATTTGCTTTATTCGCCAGCTGATCACTCAGTAATGCCGAGATGTAAACTCTCAAAAATTTAGATACTGGGACCTGCCGCATCTATAATATTACTATACTGCGTAAATTAAACACTCCAATTTGACAAAATCAGAAGAAGAAAAAAATACGGTAATTTCTTGAGTTTTAAGAAATCTTGCAATGCTCTACGTTCCAGAATTACTGTTGATTTCCTATTATTCTGTAGCGTGAACGACAATCGAAAAACAAGCAGGAGAAAAAAAAAAAAAAACTTCGGTTTAATAAATTTACATCTACTGCTGATTTTTAAGTGGTAATCACTTAAAAATTACAATCGGCCTTTTATCCAGCATATAAAAACACTTCTCTTGGCAATATATCAATGAACAAAAATTATAAAAAAGCAAAGAGAACAAGGTACAATATATGTTGTTGTTGTTCGTCCTTCGAGTTCGAAGATGACCTTGACATTATTAACTAGTTTGGTTATTACTAACTGGTTTGGTTTCTGTGAGTACGTGAGTGGCTAATCAGGCCAACTTGTGCTCTGAACTTTGGCACACTTGACACTTGACAGGAGATTACGCTTGTGGTTGCTTGATCAATAGAGGACGTGCTGCAGTTCTGAGATTTACGCCGCTCACGCTTTTGCATTGCTTCTGCGATTCTGCGCAGTTCAAAGTCTATAGCTCCAGTATGGATGAGACTGCGCCAGGTGGCGCGATCCTGTGCGAGATCTTCCCACCAGCCTACCTACTTAATGTCTACTAAGTACTTACTTACGTACCTTAATTAATTAATTGACTGGTTGAGCAAAAATATTCCGTGATATTGAATCTACAAAGACAATATTCTTTCAAGAGAAATTCACGTAATAGATGCTAAATCAAAAGCTGGTTGTAGTCTTTTGGGATCCTATGTGGAATCCCAGGGGGAAATGTACGTCTCTATATTTGCGATTGGCGTGAAAGACAGCCACACATCCATAATCCTTTATCTGCATTATTTGTGGAATAAAATATATTGTGATAACAAAAAGTTGTACGACGCTTGTAATCTTATCAAAGATTTCGAATATTTATATTACATCTTCGCTCTTTCTACCAGACAGATAAAAAATTTTTAAAAAAAATAATAAAAAATAAAAATAAAAATAAAAATAAAAATGGAATTTATTTGGCAATTGTAGCCGAACAAAAGAACAGCAAGTTTAAACTCTTTGAATTGTATGATGTTTCAAAAGAAAAGTGACTTGTTCCTATTATTTCAAATTAAACCCGCGGAATGAAGTACGTGCATACGAGTATTTTTTAGATACAGACCCATCTTGAATTTGTTCTTAAAACTTAAAACATTTTTAATAGATTTAATCTTACAGTTTAGAGGACATGTACCGTACTCAATTATAATTTATCTCTATTTTTAGACTTTAAAAAAATCAAACGCCGTAAACGCCATTTTAGTCGAGAAGCAAGACATGGCGATAATATTGGTGTTCGTATGCTTGTTCTAATATTAATTTTTCGTCTCATTGTGCCAAGTATTTGTACTTTAGCAGAATAAAAAAAAACTTGTATATACTAACCTAATAAAATTGTACTACAGGCGCAGAGAATATTCATCTTACTCAGCAATAGAACACAGGGAGAAGATCGAATTCTTGGCGGTATCGAGAACAAGATGTACAGCATCTATTGCTATGGACTTCCCTCGACTGGGGTCTTTAGGACAGTGCATCATCTCTTCCATGCAAAGTGAGTTAACCAACCTCAATCAAGCTATACTTCAAACTTTTCTTTTTTTCTTTACAAGTTATTAACCAAAGGTGGTTAAAATGTACACACTTTTCTTTTTCAATGCTCCAGAGTCCAACATAAACCTTAAAGTTAAGTCTATACTTAAGACACCTGATTGATCTAATGAAGTCGGACTTAAATTTCAGTCAGTGAGATCGCTGGATTCTAGACTGGAGTTCAAGACCAGATTAGCGGTTAGTACATGTTTTATACCAAACCACTCGTGTAGGAATACAACACTAAAATAATATATATATATATATATATATATATATATATATATATATATATATATATATATATATATATATATATATATATATATATATATATAAAAAATGTAAAAAAGATTATCGCTCTATCGCATTCAACGACGCCCCCGCCCCCCCCCCCCCCCGACAAATGCTGTCGAATGTGTGCAACTAGTTTTTGTATGACCGGTATAGCGAGTAGTAATGTCTGACACCAAACCGACTAGTGTACTTACGACAGCACTAAATTACAATCATCAATATTTACTGGTGCTGTTGCTGAACCTTGAGCGAAAGCGATGCGAAAAGTAAGTTTTGTTGTCCATTTTGGACAAGTCTTGTCGCTGAGAGACAACGGCAGAGCGAACACGAAATAATAAATGGAATTTGTTTTTACGCATCATAAATGATAGCACAAAGCTACATTGTATTGAATTCAACAGTTTTCAGACAAGTGATGGTCAGACAAGTGATGGACGTATATCACGCGTTGAACATGAAAACAATACTGTCGGTATCTAGACAAAGTTGTTTTCAAGCTTAGACGGGATAAAAGTTTGTTCAAAACTAGTTGTCTTGAAGCATAATATTCAAGAGAATAAGTGTTCACTCTTTTATTTGAAAACATTAAAAAATATAAATGTACAGCACAAATTCAAGATCTCGTAAACTTTTTTTTAAAAGTAAATCTACCACAATTCAACAAAAGCAGAGATAAAATTATGTAAAACAAATTTAGATTTAAAACAACACACGCTGAATCAATATATGAAGTAGCTGTTTTAGAACCAACCATAGCAATTAAATTTGTTTACATAAATCTGAAATCATTGATACGTTTGAAAGGAGTGAAAAAACGTGGAAAATTGTTGAAATTAAAAGTCCTTCTTTTTCAAGGTCGTCCTGTTGACTTTTTAACACTTTAAGACAATTTATCAAGCTTAAAGTATCCTCTGGATGTTTTAATATCATTTTAATTGAGCGACAAATAACATTATTAGAGACAAATAACAATATTAGAGACAGCTAACAATATTAGAGACAAATAATAGTATTATAGACATCTTTACTATTATCCTGAAGTCTTGTTGCTTATACAAATATCAATCAATTGTGTGAACAAATTAAACAGGACAAAAATAAAATAATACACACCTAATTGAACGAATCCATTTGCACATTACACAAGGTAACAAGAAAAGGATTTACCTACAAACGTGTTAACCAGTCATGCGGACGACCTGTAACAGACAGACATAGATGACGTGCAAGTATATTAAAAATACAACGAAAAATTAAACTATATTTTGACACTTATATGTATCTTTTCAAACTACGCACGGTTTGAAAAAGTGAAAACAAAAAAGGGAGACGACATACACTATGCCTTTAGAGAAATCATCAAAGAAAGCCAAAACCTGAAAATATAGGGAAACGACATACATACGATGCTTTTTAGGTAAATCACCAAAGAACGAAAACCTGAAAAGATAGTTTGATGCAGGACAAGTTTTATAACAGGGAAGTAAAGGATTTGCAGGAAAAAACAACAACAAAAACAACAAAACAAAAAAACATTGAATATTTTAAATTTAGACAAAAAGGCATATCTAGTGGAAAGGTTTAGCAGAATGTTAAAGACTAAAATGTAGAAGCATTTAACTCCAAAATCAACCAGCATATGGATTGGCGTTTTACCAAAGCTAATTGAGGGATATAATAACACTCATAACAGATCAAAGACACGACTCCAGTTGAAGCAATTACGCAAGAAAACATATTAAAAGTATGAATCAATCTATTCGGTTACTTGACGATTGGTACATTTGGAATAAATCGGTGAAACAGAATTGCAAAATACAAAACAAGCTTTGACAAGGGCTATTTACCTAACTTTACTGAGAAAATATTTAAAATTAGGCAAATAATTTTAGATTTACAAATGTACGATTTAAATGGAGAGGATATAGAAGTCATGCTTCGCGAACAAGAGTTATGTCTATACGACGAGCAGGAAAATATCGCTAGATAAATAATTAAATGTCTGTAGCAGGACTCGTCATTAGAGCATCAATAGCTAACGGCTTAGCATTTACTGGAAGCAATTGTCTGTTCAATTTATTTGATCCCGATGGAACCGATTAGAAAATAGGCATGAAAACCAATCAAAGAACTACAGAGAAAAGCTGAAAAGTTCAATAAAACAGGGACAAGACACAGAATTACTGGAATCTAAGATTAAGAAAACAAAGTTTGGTGATTCCCCATTGAAGCTACACGCATGATGCTTTTGCCCTATACGAATGTAATCACTTACTTATTCCAATGTATCTACTCACCACCAAAAAAAGTTAAAATTGAAAAACGACGCAATTTAATCATATTTATCAACCTTCAAATGATTAAGTAAAATACGAATAAATATTAATTTTACTTCTGATGGATGTTAGTGTGTTCATTGCTAACAAATTTCTTTGATTGTACATAACTCTTCGCAAGCAAGAAAAATACATACAGGATAACAATTCAAAAACAAAGTAAAACAAAATGTATTGTACCAGGTAGGATTTTGTCTCGTTTGTTACGAGGGTAAAAGTAGATGCCAACCATGCACTGAAAACAATTTGGGTAGAATTCTTATGAAAGATATCATCATTTCTTTTTGAAGTGCTGATCTTCTAAGTTAAATAACTACAACTTTTTCTTAATATACACAGATCTGTGGTTATCTGATTTGGTAAGGACAAATAGGATTGAACAAGGCAGTATGAATGACAAATTGAGAACGTTACGATCAGGGGTAGGTAATGCATACAATACTGATAATGAAGCTATCCAATTTGCGGTGCATGGTAAATAGTTTAGAGTGCATTAGACTTTGAGATCCTAACAGATCATTGTGCACTGTATCTCTCTGTTCTTTCAAAGAATTTCAGATTTAACATAACGCCTGCAAAATTCTCTGAACTGATTCAAGGTGATAACAAAGCCTGTAAATGTTAAACTATTTGCCACCGGTACTATTTGATTACTTCAAAATCAGTTGCACAACTTGTATATGACAAATATCGAAATGGAATTGATTTCTTTTATGAATAGAAACTTTAACAAGTCTTGCATTTGATTCCATCATAATGAGGTCAATTTAATACTCTGCAAAAAGAGTTCAGAATGTAATCCAGAACAGATTTACAACTTAGGAATAGAACAAATTTCTTTGACTTTAGAAGACCCGCTAAATATTATTCATTTCCAGAGTTTTCAATGAAGGCAATACTTTCTGGGTGCTACTGAGTATTTCTTTGATAAGCAACAAAAGAAAACAGAAATTTGTAACGTAAGTGTTAAAAGGTTTTACAATGACAATCATTGTATCTGTTTGATTTTAGAAGTACACGTGATTACAGATTGTATGGTAGTGGTCATACATTGCATAATGTGCAACAATGTATTCATTTACAGATAAACAGAAACAAAAATGTAGATCTCACAAAAATGTATATTTATTTTTGTGACTTGTCCTCAAATAAACATTCAAAACAAGTAACTAAAACAATTGTTTTTAATGTGTTTTTCTTTGTAACCTTGTTTCATACTGAATAAATAGCGTAGCTTTTACCTACTGATAAATGTATTTGAAAGTACCTAATAAAGTGATATTTTGTGGAGCGACTAATTGTGGAAAGGCCATATTTGCCCTAAATCTGACAGACTGAATGCAAAACCTTTTTCGATTACATCGTTATCATTTGTCCAGCCTTTTGTGATTACATCGTTATCATCTTTCCTACGTTTTTCGATTACATCGTTATCATCTGTCTAACGTTTTTCAAGTACATCGTTATCATCTGTCTAACGTTTTTCAAGTACATCGTTATCATCTGTTCAACGTTTCTATTGAACAAGACTTGCAATAGAAAGTGGTTACTAAAAGACACAAACATGATTGCAACAAATCCCAAAGATAAATAAGATAGGTGGTTCGAATTACTGGTTAATATATATCAAGGTACAAATAGTTTGTTTATGATTGATGATTAAGGAAGTCTTGACGATGAAAAGGAAACAGCTAACCTAATTATACTCACGTTTTAGTCGTACAAAGTTTGAAATATGTTTAGTTGAGTGAACAAAAGTTAAACTCTAATCAAAGACTTCAGAGAAAATACACGGCGTTATTTTGTTGTCAAACTATATTTATTGAAAACAATCTCGTTCGTCGCAGATGATGTAGAAATAGAGACTGTAGATAAACCAAAGCAAAAGAAACACACTTTGAATGTGTTTAGAATTCCTTCGACTATAGAGTACTTGCGTGTCCGTAAGGTAATGTATTCATGTTGTCAAGCGAAAAATGCTTACATACAAAGTCTCTTTTCTTATTTTTATACTTTACATATCATGATTTGTTTTATCTGAGTCAATTCATTTCCCGATAATTTTCCTTATGATTGATAAAACAATATTTGTACATTTCTAATTTTAAATTCTTTAAAATCGCACATCTTGTAAATCCTTCACAAACTTTCTTTTCGTCTTTTTTGTTGTGAATGAATGGTCTTCACCTTAACCCAGAAAACGTTTAAATGGGAATCCCATTCATCTCATCGTTTAAAAGTCCAGGGACTTTCTTATTCATTAGTGGTAAACGAAACGTATTATCCTTTGGGCATTCACCAGTGTTATATAACTTGATGTTATTTTTCATGTCACTATAAAAGCTGGTCTCAACATAGATACACAATGAATTAGAATAACTCATTAAAAGTCTCAAGTTTCATTCTGTTGCAGTCTTTGTTTTTCAACCTGTTGTTGTAAAAGTAATACATCAACCACTTGCTTAATTCCAGCACAGTAAATCCACCGTAAATTGGTTTTGTTGATTTTATTTTCTCGTTTTTCAGTTATCGTATATAATTGTCCTCATCGCAAATGATGGATCTTTCTGGCATTTTAACTTTTGTACTTTTCCTAAAATTTTCCATTTGTTTACCGAATACAGCGTTATTCATTACTTCGAAGTCTTTCTCGACATGATTTGTTGCTTTTAGTCTCAAATTTGTGTTAAGATCAACAGATGGTTTTATCCATGGTTGCTGATCAAACAAGAAAACTCCTTGCATCTTTTTCAGTTTTGAACCCAAAAGGTTTTAAAGCTTTATTTGCTGAATGAATTAATGAATATGACATTGACCTTTCACACTCTCCTTTGCTGCGCTCCGCGACATGGGAGATCACCATTATTTCTTGTCTTACTATTTTTGGCCAAGCAGTATTCAAGATTTGCTTCAGCATATCCAAGCGGTATTGTGCTTATTCGACCTTTGATTTAATTCTCGATCATCAACAAATATATCATAGTCTTTTAAGAGTTCAAGTTCTAAACATGATATCTTTAAACTTGCATCACGAGCTAATCCAGGAATAATGTAATAATGATCAGGGTCTGTTTGTAATATTTCAAACAGACATTCCTAAATTTCTCAAAAATGTCACATGGCATCGATATATTTCTCTTTACACAAGTCATGTCGCTCTACATGTATTTTTGGGTTTAACTGTTCCATGACATGCACATTCTGTCATCTGATAAGTTTGAAACGTTACGTGATGAGTAAAACCTTTTATATTGGTTAGTGTTCGAAATCGGTTGAAATTTAAAGACTGATGATCGGTTCATCATAACTAATAGACCATCTGTATTTTAATCGGCTGGCAATCTTTTCTATACATTTTTCATGGTCAATATCATTTTTGCATACTTGGTAACGGTTGAGTTACTTGCATCCCGTAAAGGTTCCAATCCACAGTTTCGTATTTTGACGAAGAGGTGAATTTATAAATAAAGGTTAATCACGACATTTGACATACAGGATCATGTGTTACTTAAAGCAGAATTAAGGAATGATTATGGTGGTATGAATCAGTTTTATTTAAGCATTCAGTATGTACTAGATCTTGCTGGTATTTAGCTCACTATGATTACCACAGGGTTCTAATGCAAAACTATGTGCTCAGGATGAATGCCCAGTTTTAAAAAGAAAGAAACAAAAATGTGAATTAAATGTTTGAGATGAATTAAGAAAAGGTTTAGCCGGTCAGATTTTCTTCAAATTTTGCCCAGAGAAAGGCAAATTCAATGTCTTCAAATCTCCATACGAGTATATTTGTAGGAAAATTTGTTTGTCAGAAAAGGGACAAGGTAAAATACCAAATTTCTGCAATCTTTTATGCATTTTTTGCTTGTTCACACGCCGGGTTTTAACGTGCGGAATAATGCTGACGGAAAAGTTATAAAACCATCAGCTCGACAAATATAGAATTTTATTCTGGATTATAAGAGATGAAATAGGTTCCAGTATTTGGCATTTATCACCGCAAATATAGAAACGTATGCAGACGACAAATATGTGAGGAAGTTAAATTTTCGGAAAACTGTAGAGCCTAACCATAGTCCAATGGTTTACCAGATCATTTGTCGTCTGCCTTATTGTTGCCGATTGGGTTGTACTAAACAAGGTCCTGGTTTATCTTTTCTTTGCATAGCGATGAAAGTTGAAGCGGGTTGGGCTAAGTTTATTAAAAACTGCATTCGCAGCTTCAAGGTCAGTCCAATGGATTACACCTCGAATGTATGCCGATAGCTGTCATTCGGACCACATCGGTTATTTACGAACAAGGATTAACCAAGAAGTTGCGAATACATCGAACTATTTTTTGATTCGTAACTTCTCGATCAATCTTACGTGCTGAGGTGGTCCGAATAAACAGCCGATTTTTTTTTTCTTTTTAGCGGAGTAATTTCCGGAGAACAAAAGGTATAATTTTTTTCTTCTGTAAATTACTACGACGTCATACATCCAAGGCATATTTGTGCCTTTCAAGCAAAAATGACGGATTTTGTGCAGTATACAGTCATAAATTGCCATCCAAACCAGAAAAAGGGTTACTGTTTTCCTTTATTCAAATTTCTAATTGAAGAAAACGTAGAAATAGGGATCTACCAATTATATTGTGTCAAACCGGGAAGTATTATGTTGAGCTTTGCAAAAAATGACCC
Organism: Margaritifera margaritifera; assembly: GCA_029931535.1. Lineage (NCBI taxonomy): Eukaryota > Metazoa > Mollusca > Bivalvia > Unionida > Margaritiferidae > Margaritifera > Margaritifera margaritifera. Next base: position 432,979 of record JAQPZY010000994.1, on the reverse strand, counting down.
TACTGTTCATTCTGATTAACCTATCATGTTATAAGACTCTAGTCTTCGCATATCTAGTCGGATGTTCGTCCGCCAAAAACTTACCAGTTTGGTTAGTATCACTACGATTACCTCAGAATCTCTTTCAGAGGGTCGAAGTTATTTGACTCGCATCGGAAAGAGACGAAGATGTTCCAAATGGGGAGCCACGGTAGCTCAGTTGGCGGAGCGTTTAATTCGTAATTACTGTGTCGCGAGTTCGTTATCCGCCCAGGCCAACCGGGGTTGGCTGCCTCAGTGTGTCTCTGGAAAAGGTACTTGACTGCCACTTCCTCGGCATGAAATAGTCAAATAAAGTGCTGAAAGTACCGTTGAAAAACAACCAACAAGTGTCAACTTTTTTGAGGATCATGCTTTTAAGCGCAAGTATTCGTAAACGATGTAATATGAATTTATAATAACGAATATAGGCTTTTTAGGTATGGAAGATTAAAAAATAAACTAAAATAGAAACCCCCATATCTTGCTTTTAAAGACACTAATTTCCTTGTATACTGTTCTTGCCACCGTGAATATTTTAATGGCATCTGGTTAATTTAAATACGTACTTGTTTGTCTTCTTCTTCAAAATATCTTAAAAAGCATACAAGTCATATTTGAGATTATATTTTAAAAAGAGAAGACGCAAGTAAATACATTTTTTAATTTATTTAACTTTTATATTTTCTTACGGTGTTTTTAATTTTAAAATCCGAGTATATAAAAGAAATATAGACCCCCCAAAATAAAAAAATAAAATAAAATGAAATGAATAAATTAAAACAAACAAGTGTCGGCTGCGTTAGAACCGGCAATATGTATATGTAAACAAGAAAGTACCTCGCAATAGCATAACACACTAAGAGATTTAAATCCCTTTACCATTTCACTCGCTAAATTGTGTCGTTATTTATTATGTGTCCACAAATTTAATTATTGTTGGTTGATTGGCTGGTTGGTTAGTTTTTAACGGCATGTTCAATACAGTATTAGCTATATCTTTACAAAGAATCGTTTCTATGTACCATTCACAAGGACACCGAGGTAGCCGACATGGGCTGGCCTGGGCGGGTATCAAATTCGCGACCCTTGGATTACGAGTCTGACGCCCTACCAACCGAACGTTCTAGGCTAAACGGCTGCACAAGTGACCATCAATTGTTTTATTTAGTGTTTCACATCCCTACAGGAATGGGTTGGTGCAAAAAATTACTACACGATATAATTATTAATTTTTTTTACTACTTTTAACCAGTGTTGGTGAAACCCAAACAGGATCCCTACATGATTGATAAAATTGAATGCGCATATAATATAGGCCCTAACTAAGATTGTTTTTTAATGGTAAGTTGCATAAGGGCCACGGTGGCTTAGTGGTTAGCATGCCGGACTCGCGACCCAAAGAATCCTACCATCGGATCAACCCAGATCGGCTACCTTGACGTGTCCTTTTCCAAGGAATTTTATTCCAATTGCCTTGGCACTAAATAACCTACTTGAGTTGCTGTGCCCTAAAGCGCGAAACCAAAACCAAACATCACCCATTCCCCCCTCCCCTCTCCCCCGGTTTGTAAATATCTTCGACATTACTGAAGCAAATATTCTAGATTTTTATAAAGTCTTTCCAACAAGGGTAAAACTAATTGATTGATTTGAACATGGCATAAAGGGTATTATCAAATACTAATATCAATTTAAATGGCATGGTTTATCCTCCTAATATCTCAGAAAGCACCGAAAGAGTTCTCCTTTTGGATGGTAGTGGTTCTTTGCGTATTTTAGCTATAATTTAACCAATTTCTTTTAATTTTCACTGTAAGTTCTCTAGGAACTTTCTGAGGACTCAGCTTATTAGAAGTGGAATAAGAAGGAAATCATAATGGAAAGATACAAAGAAGACCGGAAATAAACAAATCTGTGTATGCCAAAATAGCCATCAGCTTTTGTATTACACGGTATATGTTACAACGGCACGTCGTGGTGGCCACAGTAGCGTCGCGTTAAATTCAACAGTCAACATTTCTATTATTCAGGATAAGGTGCAATTTCTTCTGTTTCATTTGTTAATTTTCATCAGGTTCAGTGCGCAGGTTTATTTATTGTCCGTGATAATTCCAAGTGAACAGTATGTCAAATGGTCAATATTACAGAGCAGTGGAAGTAAGTAGATTTAAATGGGGGAAGGAGTAGATGGGGGAAGGAGTAGGTGGGAGGGGGGTGTCACAACAGGATAAATGCATACCGGTTACTGTTTTGTACTCTTACATATTTGATGAACTGTCTAGGTTACTTTTGTACTGCTTTTGACCGAAAAGAAAGATATTAGGAACAAGAAGTGTGTTCTTTGAATACGAACACCCAGCCACAGTGACCTAAACGCAAAACTTAACTAGACAGTCGTAGGGACAAGGCTAACACTATCTACTCCTTCCGTGTTCGTGGTGGCGCATAAAAATGAAAGCAAAATGAGAATAAGAAACACGGAAGGAAAGAAAATAAATCAAAGTCTCAGATCTTGTTATATTTTTATAATCTCATTGTTTCCTAGATTTGATACCACAATGATGCACCCGGTGACCCCATATTTCACCATCGGAACGGAAATTTACACCAACAGGTCGATGACGGAAGTGGTGAAGTCTGCTCGCATCGGACAGAAGTTATTCTGGGTCATCCACACGCATTGTAAGTAAACTAGAATTTGCATTCGGAACTACCTCAGCTATTTCTGCGAGACAAAATTATGCTTCGGATGTATGTCGGCGCAGTAATTTACAGAAAAATCATACAATTTGTTCGCAGAAAATTTCTCCACAAACAAGGAAACCCAATCTATTTGGATTACTTTGGCTATTTCTACAATTGGATTGACTGTAGGATTGACCGAGATGTTACGAATAACAAAAATAGTTTGGTTATTTGTGACTTCTCGGTCAATCCTTTTTTCGTAAATAGAAAAAGTGTTCCAAATGGCAGCAATTGACATACATTCGAGGTATGATCCGTAGGATCGATCTTGAAGTTGCAAATGCAGAATTTTCTAAAGAAGAACCTATAATTGGAAGGTTACCTGAAATATGTTCATGGTCGAAATTATTTTAATAATTCAGCTTCATATTTTATAGGATTCATGAAGTCATGAAGTTTGAAAAATTATTACACCCAGTAAGAACGGTCGTAACTAAGCGAAGGCCGTTCATGCATAGTGTATACGCTTCATGGTGATTTCATTATTCTTGTAAAATATGCAGTTCAATACCTATAATTGCAAATAATAATCAAAATAATCAAAATAAACACGAAATTGAAGAAAAAAAAATAAGTATGGGAACTATATCTTAACCATTGTTTACAAATATTGTCAAAGCACATAAGAAGGGCGCATGAATACAAAAGTCTATGCGTCGTCATGGGGAATCTTGAAACCGCACAGGTTTGCATATTTGCACGTTTACACTTGTGCGTCATTTTGGTTAGCTGGTACCGGCCTAAATTGGCAACCTAATATCATAGGCGGTCCCACGAGCATCAGAAGTGTGATGCAGTATTAGCGAATCATTTTGGAGATCTTGGAGCCACAATTATACATGAACTTTCCTGCGAATTTAGCTTCGACTGATAGATCGTTAACAGTTTGCATATTTTCATAAATGATATATCCTGTCTTAAAATTGTTGTAATCTCCTATCTTTGAGGCTTTGTTTACATACATGTACATGTACCGTTATGTGGCTATCTGGCTAAATATAGAAAACTGGACATGTAGAGAAAGTAGCTCCTTTTTGATGTTCTGAGCTAATATATTGTTGTTTTCTGCGTTAAATAACGCGATTTTAACCAGTCCAAATGCTTGTTACAGAAGCTTGGTCAAAATGTATATTATTATACAAGTTATTTTAGGTACGTTACAGAAAATGGCTCAACTTACAAGGCTTATGCGCGCTGGCTCAATAGTCTACGAATTAGTGGAACCCTAAGTAGCTGGAGGAAACCTCCGACCTTTCGTGGGCGATCACTTACCGGATCCAAGGCTCGAACCAAGACCCGCAATGCCCAAAGCGAGCAAATTACCACTGCAGTATCAATGCCCTGACATTAAGCAGCCACGTATCTTAAAGTTTAAGGTGGTTAGGTTTGCCGTTTCCGCGCGACAGCGACTGTTGAATTAAGATCTGTAATTTTATCAGATACAACGGAAGTTATGTCTGTGTTAAATATTTGATTAGTTTTATGTTGTTAGTTTTAACCGTCCAATAACCGACACTTCGGCTGCAAATACACTAAAAGCTTGGCACAAAAATACCACATACTTTTACTTACACGCATAAAGATAACTGACATTTATGAATTGTAATGTGAATTTTGTATTTTCAAGCACAGTGTTCAGTTCTTTCAGATGGATGGATGGAAAATAAACGTCTTTGGACTTATTGTGCGCTCTTCAACTGCAAAACAAACGAAAGAAACGTTTTCATATTTCGATGCAAAGGACCAACTTTTAACCATTTGCAGCATTGATTTGAATCTCACTCTCTCTCTCTCTCTCTCTCTCTCTCTCTCTCTCTCTCTCTCTCTCTCTCTCTCTCTCTCTCTCTGTTTTTTTGAGCTACTTGTATTTGCAATATATTTTTCTCCCTCCAGATAACTACGATCTTCTCCCTGTATCCTGTATAGCATTCTCCGGAAGGAAGCATGTTAGAGCTTCAAAGCAAATAATCAGTGATGGGTAAGACTTGCTGTAAATTCACTATTTGCGCGGGGTACTCATTTTCATGAATTTCGTGGTAGCTACAAACCATGATTTCAAAGACACGAGTAACAATCAGCTACTAGTGTCAGTAAACGAGAATATCACAATCTTCCACATCAAATTCATGTCCACGAATTTAAAGTACCCACGAATTGCTATTTTAGTCCAGACCGCAACATCTGACACCCATGAAAATATTTTTTTTTTTTGCGTCGCGCTCATGTTGCAAAGTTTCAGATATAATTACATTTTCACTCATCTGTACGTTCTTCTTTCCGTATACCGGTAATCTATCCGGTATCAGTTTTGAACCATTCTTTTGCAAAAAAAAAAAAAAAAAAGAAGAAAAGTTTTGTTTTTATTTGCTGTTATTATCCTCCAAATTATGTGATATCTGATAACAATTTATTGTGTTCGTGTCTAGGTTGAGTCAATGTGATTTTTAAGAGCCCGTCTTTGTCTGTGCGTGCGTGTGTCCCTCCATCCGTCATATCTCATATTTTGCATGTTCGTCGCGTATCTGCATGCTACACAGTGTGTGTGCCTATTCATATTTATCTATATTTAGGCTGCTTATTTCACCCACAATCGTTACAATTAAATACGTCACTGATGGCTGATGTTACGGTCGAGCAACGCAACTTTACAATTACGTTTCAAGGGGAGCCGCGGTAGCTGAGTTGGTAGTGTGTCGGACTCCAAGGTTCGTGGGTTACATATCCTTTCAGGCCAACCTGGGCCTGCTGCCTCGGTGTGTCCACGGGAAAGGCACTTAGCTCCTATCTCCTCAACATGACATAGCCATGAATGTGTTAAAAGTGCCGTTAAAACCAACAAAGAGAAAACAAAAATATGTTTATGGGGGAATGAAAAAATTAATATGAATGTTTAGGTTGAGGTTCATGTTCACACTTTGGTCATTGCATTGTGTGTGTTGGCAATATGACTTCGAATGAGCAAAGCGAAAACTGTACTTTGCAATTAATTTTCGTCAAAAACAATCACACTCATTTTCAACTGACCCCTTAAACATGTAGTTGTCAAGTTGTATCACCCGTAACAGCAGCCAAAATATTTGGGAAAATTGTCTTCTTGATCTACTTCATAAATGAAAATGTTTACACTGAAGACGCATGCAAAAAGCTAATAAAATGAAATTACTCGCTGAATGAGCAAATATTACTACGCCAACTCAGTGGGCATAGACTTTTTAACTGGAAATGTTCACATTTAAAATATGTTCAAATAGAAGCTCGGTTCAATACGCAAGGGCAAAGTTCACAGCCAAACTGCGGCAATAACTCGGTCAAATTTTGCCAGAAAATGTTGAAAATCAACTTTGCTTTAGGTCTTCTTAACATAAAGTCTCGCGCTAAATTTGGTTGAATCTATAAAGTCCGTCAAAACTAATGATCAGAAACAAAATTCTTGACGGACGTGACAGAACGGTTTGCCATTTGATTATTAGGGCCAAACAGGCGAGTCATTTGATAACTAGGGCCAAACAATCCTGTCATTTAATTATTAGGGCCAAACAGGACTGCCATTTGATCACTAGTGCCAACAGGTCGGTCATTTGATTACTATGGACAAACAGGCCTGTAATTTGATTATAAGGGTCAAACAGGCAAATAAGAACAGAAGTACAATTTTTTTCAGGTGTTCTATAGATCAAGACCTTGTCAGTAATTTTAAGAAGGACCCAGAACTGGACATGACATACGCCGACTTCTTCGCCTTCTGCTACCGTGATAGCCCTTATATAACCATCAGCTGTAATGTCAAGATCTGCCCCAAAGGCTCTCAGGAATGTATCATTGTAAGTACAACAAATACAACGACGATATCGCTAGCAACAACAACAATAACAACAACAGCTACACTATTAGAAACAACCCAAACCATATTGTTCATAAATATTTGTTCATTTTTATTTATAGCCCGCTTGCACTAATGGCATGGGGGGGGGGGGGGTATGCTATACATCCACTATACATCCAGTTTCGTTGCTGTCGTTGGGGGCGGCATTGGCGTTAGCAAATGTACACTGTTTATATTTGAGTCAGTATCTCAGATGCTATTGCTTCTACCGTCGGGAAAGTTGATTTGTGCATGCAATGTTAGTATTACGCAACTATATTTAAAGTAGGTCACTGTGACTTTTCTACGTTTAGGCCAGTTTCTGGGACATCATTGCTTAGATAGTCATGAATATATATATATATATATATATATATATATATATATATATATATATATATATATATATATATATATATATTATATGCATGCATTCCGAAAAGTACTACATCACTATACCATATGTAGGTCACTGTGACATAGACAAGTTATCATGTACAGTTTTACATTTAGGTCATTTTCTGGGACTCTGCTGCGTGCATACTCGTGATTCTTTATATGTGTATGCATCCTGATTACTAAACCACGATATCACAAGTAGGTCACAGTGATATACTCTTTACATCTGAGTGTACAGTCACCAAATTTGATATGAGCATACATGCTTAGAAGAGCAGTATCGCCATATCAAAGAGTAATTGGGACCTAGATCGACCACTTGGTTTGTCTTCATCATCAGTCAGTATTGACTATCTTGAATATTTACAAGTACAAAAACTTTATTTTCTGAAAAAGTATATGTATACGAGCATTGCTCTCTTTGTTAGTAACAGCTAAGCTGTACTTAATTTTTTGTTTTCATTATGTCTTGTTAACGAATCTCGGTAATAACGATACGAAAAGACGTAGCTGCCATTCTCATAGAAAATAGCTTCAACCATATTGTTCAGTGATATTGGTTCATTTCTTCTTCCATTTTGCCTCATTACCTAGTAATATCACAGAGACAACATGATTTGTTTTGTCGTCCTATATTTGCCGCCCGGCGTCCGTCGAGCGGTATCTTTCACAAAATCTTTTCAATGGATATGCACCATTTGCATGAGCTGAATAGATATTTCACACAAGGGGCAATCTCGTACTAACATCACAGGCGGAATACAAATTTCACACAAATGATATTCTCGTACTAACATCAGTTTAATCCTCGTATCATGGTTACATGTGGGGTCTCCGGGTGGCCGAATGGTCTAAGGCGCTCGCTTTTACCGATCACTGGGTTCGAGTCTCGGGCTAGACCAATGTGTATATGGGCGAAAGCGTGGTTCTTCCCGGGTTCTTCTTCCACCAGATAAAACTGGCCGGCATGTATAGCCTATCATGTGCTGAAAAATGGCATTAAACCCACAACAACAACATGGTTACATGTGTCTGAGGTACAAGAAGACAGCTAATGACAGTACAAAAATGAGGGGGTGATAGAGCATACTAAATGATTTTTCGATCATAATTCAACAATAAGGCGATGTGCGTGTGTGTATATATATCTATATATATATATATATATATATATATATATATATATATATATATATATATATATATATATATATATATATATATATATGACAGTATTTAAAGGCGAGATTGCTAATGGATCCAGTGTTCATGACATGTTATTTCCTGCAGATGGGATATAGAGTCTCTTCAACTTACGAGAAGTGTGTAATTTTTGTCTCTATCTTTCTACATATTCACATACCAGCTATTTGCAAAACATTACGGAGGTTGGTGGCGGAGGTATTTTAAAGGAGAGCTTAATTTCGAATGAAAGATTTTTAAGGAAATAGAGTGTTTACTTTCAAGATAAGCTTACTTCCGTGGCCGGCTTAATTTTGAATTTTTCGATTATTTGTCTGTTTTAGACCTGTTATGACCGGTACCGTTTACGAAGAAGAGATTCGGACAACGACATTATGTTGGAAAAGGTATCCACTAATTTGTATATCGTTGATGCGCCCATCTTAGTTGGTGCTGCCCGCAGCTACGGTAAGGATGACATTCCTTATTATCTATATCGGCTCTTTTTCTATCCCGATTTAGCTTAAAAGAGACAAAGCTTTCCCTCATTCCGTCGTCGTCAAATGCGGCGTCAAGAATAATTTAGGTTAATTTTTTTTCTTTCTGTATGGTGATAAGAAACTGTGGAAGGGATAGCTATAACACGCCCATACGTGGTCTGTAGACTAAGCAGGTAATAGCCTTTAATGTCCATAAATCCATGTTCTCTCTATAATCCTCAGGCAAATTCAAGGTAATTTGAAAATCTTAACTTTGAAGTTTTTCTATACAACTTTGGTCCCAACCCTTATAGTGAAAGCTACCATATTTAGACTGTAGACTCAAACAGCTCTGACTTTCCATAACCACGCATCCCCTAACCTTCCTTTGAGCCTCATAAAAGGTCAAGGTCATTTAAAAATTAAAACGTTTCTGTATCATTCAGGGTAGCAGATGACACAAATAATTCCATGTTAAAACCACTTAATGGACGTACAAAGTGCCAATATAAGGTCGCTAATAAAATTAAATATAGCGTAGGCAATGACATAATCCATGATATAACGAACTAAAATGATCAGATAATGCCAATTAGTCTTCATTAGTTGCTTCCAGTCTGCCTTGAACCGACAGTGATATCCTTCTTCCTCAGTCACATAGGTAGGCAACAGCACGCGATACCTGATAACATGCATACTAGACTAAATGAGAAAAATATTCGACAAATAAAATGTAAAATAGCTTCCAGCTCTTCAAAGTTTATTTTTACCTCGACTATAAATTTGTATTCGATTGATCACAATTGTTTTCTCCTCTGATCACATAGCACGTCTGCAAGGAAGACCGGAAGCTATGAGGCATAAAAATGGCCAGAAGGCGGTGATAATTGGTAACTTAACACAGTAATCGCAACTTTCCGGCTATTTCCGTCACCGATTAAAGGGGAGAATGGCAAGCAAGATCATCAAAGAACATGCGTAACGGAAGTATTAAATATCAACAGCAGCCAAAGGAACTCGTCGGGAAGTTGCGATTGCACAATTCCTGGCCAATAAAAGAAATCAATTAACAACGGTATTATGTATTATAAGCCTTTTTTAAATATAAGTTATGCAGTCAGTGAATATCAACTTTTTTCTCGGTCACGGAAATGGACGAGATGTTGCTTCCTTGTTGGTTGGCTGGCTCGTTTGTTATTTACACTACATTGTTCTAAAAGATAATCTGTTATTCAAAACAATTTGAATATGATACAAATTATTTGCATAGATGTGTTACACACACATACAAACACACACGTGTGGAAACCTTTAATTCATGGGGATTACTATTGGTCTATTTTTTTTAAAAACAATTCCTATGTCATCAGATTTGCACAGCGACCTCAAAACAATATAATTGAAAAATTCACCCCCGATCACCCCCCCCCCCACACACACACTTAGAAAAGATTAAATATTCTATTCTATGCATACACAGTAAGAAATTCGGTCGTTGAGGTTGGCCGAAAATCCCCCCACCCCCACCCCCACGCACACACTAAAAAAAAGTTGTGAGAGGGGAGGATACAATATTGAAGTAAATTAAAAGTAATGGGAAAAACCATTTATGAAAAAGAGACGGTCGGGATATAATCACTTAAATTGTCTTATTCTATATTTGACTATATTGAGCAACCTCGTCTTTGCTACTAGTACTACTACTACCACCACCATTACTACTAGTACTACTACCACCACCACCACCACAACCTCTGTTACTACTACTAATACCACCTCTGCTACTACTATTACTACTACTATTGCTACTACTACCACTATTACTACTACCACAACTACTACTACCGCCACCACCACCACCACCACTTCTACTTCCACTGGTGCTGTTGCTATTTTTGTTGCCACCGACAACACAAGCAGCAGAAACGACAAATATTATAAACGGTACTTTCATCATCTCCTTTGAACATGTAGCATAGATGAAACTGCTTATCGTCAATTCGTCTCAGTTTTAAAAGTTATGTACACACACTAACATTTACAGCGGTATGGGTAACAGTTTGTGATAATTGTGCGGGCATAAACATTTTGACATTTGTCTTTTCTCCTTCTCTCGCGTAATTATTTTTTGTTTATAAATAACCAAATATTTTCTCTCAATTTCAGATGGAAATTTATGGCTTGGATCTCTTCTTTTGATAATATGCTACATAGGCTGATTGTAGGTGTGGACTGTTCCTAAACCGGATATTATGAAACCCGGCTTCTTCTTTAGTTTCACACAGAATTCATGTACCATTCAAGCATCTTTATACTGTCGACCTCTGTAAAACGGACCAAACGTTTACTCCAAGTAGTCTCCAGTTCAGAAAAGGTTTTTACTTTTTTTTTTAATCTTGTATTTGAATGGAAAGAAAGCTACGAGTACCTCAATAAGGTTAAGCTATGAATTGTTGATTAGTGTCTTGAGTAGCTGAGATGTTGAATGTTACAAAAATTAATAAAGTCATGCAGATTGTATGCAGGTATCGGACCACTATTTTTTTACAGCCAGAGAACCAGTCAACTCGTCGAGGAATAAAAAATAGAGTACTGATTATTTTGACATGCACCCATTGGTTAGTTGATGGATAAAAAAAAAAAAAATAAATAAAAAAAAAATCAAATAAAAAAACAATTTTTTTTTTCTCCACCATACATTTCATAAACTTCAATCTATGTACTATAGTTGACAACAAAGTATTTACTTTCATTTTCATATCCTGTATTTAATTTCCTACTGACGAAATAGCGTATGGACTCTTCGTACGAGGCTATGCTATTAGGAGCACGAGGCTAAAACAAATGCTGCGAAACATTTATATTTCAAGGCTGAATTTTTTTTTCTAACTCTAATTAACGAAAGCATGTGTGGTTTGTATGCCAACCTGATGCAGAGATTATTTTTATTTTTTAATATATTAACATTAAGTTCTATGGGAAATGAATTAGTGGTCCGATCCCTGCAATCTTAAAAATTTATAGCTGGGTATTTAGAAAAAAAATATGTTAATTGATCAGCTTGTACTGAAGCAACGCCTATTTAACCAGATTGTCAAATATTGTACACGTATATTATGATAATGAAATGGCGTTTTACGGCACGTCGGCGTTACTGGAATCAGTAAGAAAGGATTTGCTGTATGGAACGTTATGCCCCTTTTCAATTCAAAGAAGCACTAGTTTATCTTAATGAAAACTTTTATTTTGAAAAATAAATACTCGGTTTAATCTGATAATCAGTCTAATTAAAATCCTCGATCTATTTATAAGAAGTAGATTTGGCAGGCACCAATGAAGGTTGATATTCTGTTAACCTCTGGAATTCCCTGTCCACTTGTTTTTAGTAACCTATCAGATAAAGCGTTGCATTTTGTGTAAGGGAGAGAAACGATATATGCCAAATGAAGTTTTTCACTTTCATAAATCTTAAAGTTGTAATTGGATTGGTGAATTGAAAAGTCAACAGACCAAGACCGCTTGCCTGTCCGATCTATTGTTACGGAGATCTCGATTTTAATCGGACTACTTAGATAATATGCTATATTCGTAGAATGTATCAAAATTAATCTTGGGAAATCACGGGAATAAATGTTAAAATGCCTTTTGTGATACTTTCAAATCATCATCAAGGTCAAAGAATCTAAAGAGAGAAACTCCGAATAAATCAACCTTTAAAATGAATATGCGAATAAAAATAGCAATTTTCGATCGATAACATAATGGTGATATTGTGGATTACTGCTAAATAATTTTGAACATTAGCTGTATCTTCCTTTCACGACGAAAGCCTCAAATGGCGAGTCATAATGGTTAAAGTTTTTCGTTTCATCTTTTGGCGTCATCGTGGACGGACTTTTTATATCTGAGATGACGATTTTACATTCAATAGATGGACATAAGGTAAAGCACATAGCATATACAAAAGCTCACGCTTCTCCTTCAAATACGTTCCTAGATTAATTTAACGCTAGGAATATAAGCTTGCTAGCTCCCGAATCCAGCCCTCCAAAAAGACGAAAAACGTCTTTTCCGTCTATATCATATAGGCAAAGGGCAATAACGCTTGGACATTACCTCCCCTTGACACCGCCTCCCCTTGACACCGCCAATGTATCTAGTATGCAACTAATTCATACACCGTCATGAATGTGTCTTGTATGTAACTAATTCAGACACCGGCATGAATGTATCTTGTATTGTATCTAATTCAGACACCGTCATGAATGTATCTTGTAATGTAATTAATTCAGACACTGTCATGAATGTATCTTGTAATGTAACTAATTCAGACTCCGTCATGAATGTATCTTGTAATGTAACTAATTCAGACTCCGTCATGAATGTATCTTGTATGTTGTCGAAGAGAGTTTCTTCGATCTTTTCCATACAGGAAAGGGTTATTACAGGTGTCAAGTATGATGATCTTGAGCCCTTAATTCGATATTTGAATTCCCCCAATCTGCCAGGATATCATTATCTGCTTGTACAAGTTTTTTTATTAATTAATATTTAATTTGTTTATTCGCATGCCCAATGAAATCAATATGGAAACGAATGAGACAATCAAGTCGAGTTATTTGGTTTGAAGTATGAATTTAACATATCAACGCAAGGACGGAAAACTATAAGCACACCTATATGCACGGGATAGGCTCTTCTGTTTAACCTTCGAGCTCGCCATAAAATCGTGATTGAAGATAAAACATTTTCAGGAAGAGCTTTAGTAATCCTTACAATATGTGTGTTTGTTTAATACTCTTCACAAAATATAAACCTGAGATGGGTTAAGGAGAGTGTTAGATTATTTCTTTACTGTCTCTACTGATTTATCAGGAAATGCATTTTAAAAAGTATCTGGCATATTATTTGCAAAAAAGTATCATATTTTTTAAAAGTATCTTGCATAGTATTTGGAGTTTTACTCCGGCTATCTTCTGTCATTGTCAGTTTCTAGCCAATCTATACAAGGGGGTCCACTTTTGTTTGTTTATCTAAACAAAGTACTGATTCAGGTAAACAAAGTACTGATTCAGGTAAACAAAGTACTGATTCAGGTAAACAAAGTACTGATTCAGGTAAACAAAGTACTGATTCAGGTAAACAAAGTACTGATTCAGGTAAACAAAGTACTGATTCAGGTAAACAAAGTACTGATTCAGGTAAACAAAGTACTGATTCAGGTAAACAAAGTACTGATTCAGGTAAACAAAGTACTGATTCAGGTAAACAAAGTACTGATTCAGGTAAACAATCCCTAAACAAGTTGCTAGTACTTATCTAAATCAAATTTTGGCAATCGTCGAAACCTTTGCCATATTTTTATCGTTACGAATACTTAAGTGTGGTCAAAATTTTCTACCTATTAATTATCGTACAATTTACATTTGTCATTCATTCATACATAAAACCTGTGTAGTAAATTGATATGTTGCTACAGAGTTTACGCCTTAAAAACCATTTTTTTTTTTTTTTTTTTCCTTGCCTTTTTTGTCTTTAATTAACTTTTGACTGAATTTGATCCAATACAGGTGACACGGTAAAACTTGCAAAACCCTGAAAAGGTATCGATTCCATAATGTAAGCATTTGATTTTTCAAATATCTTCTAGTGCGAGAGATTAATCTTTAATATTTTCTACCCAAAGGTAGTTGAGATTGTATGTACGTATGTATGTATGTATGTATGTATGTATGTATGTATGTATGTATGTATGTATGTATGTATGTATGTATGTATGTATGTATGTATGTATGTATGTATGTATGTATGTATGTATGTATGTATGTGGCATGGAGTGTTTGAATACATGTATAATTATAGTTTTATGTTTTTAAACTGTTCTGGTAAAATGATGGTTCACCAGATTTCAGTCATATGTGTATGATTACTTTTGTTCAATATATAAACAATAGCTTTTCTGAAGTTTACTTAGGAAAGTATATTCTGATGATTTCTTTACATTTTGAGAGGTTTTTGATGTTTTGTATATATGTCTTATTATAATCTAATGGGTAAACAATTTATTCTTGTTTATATCTTAATAAAGATGGATACAAAACTTTATTCCATATTCTATCCTGTCAAATACACTACGCAGGGATCGCTCAGTGTAAAATGTAATTCATGACAAAGGAAGGGGGTGGGGGGAGGGGGAGGGTGGTGGTGGTGGTGGTTAAAAACGATCTACAGGGACATCCAGGACCCTCGAGTACTTTTTTAAAAATTAAAAACCGTGAAATCGGAAAATCTCTTTTGAGATTCGTTTATTTACAAATTTCGTGGAGAAGAAAAGTTGGAAATGTTTAAATTTGAAAAACTAGAAAAGAATTTGTGCCGGACTCGCTAAAAGGAAATAGCTTAGTAAATAATGGTTCCAAGAAATTACTTATTCAGAGAAAAAAGAATATTTTGTAAAAATGAAAGACATTTCATATCAACGACCCACAAATTCGCCAGCCAAGGGTGGTCCATCCACTTTGTCACATGTGTATGTGAGTGTGAGGGGGGAGGGAGGAGAGGAATCGACGGACTCTTGACCTACGAAGATGTACGACCCCGACCAACGGAAGTTATTTTTCGCACCAAATTTGTTGTTTCTCGGGAATGCCGCAACTAAAATATGCACCCCCACCGCCTCCAAAAACATAACAGAACAAAACAAACTAAGTCTAGCTCAGAAATCATTGCTTTAGTATTCGAAGTACGGTAGGAAAACTTCAAACTTCAATGGTAAATCCTTCGCCTAAAAAGAAATTCAATTTATAAAAAAATAAATAATTCGTTCGCTTGGTAGATACTTTAAGAAAAAAATTCAGAAGAACTGTAGTTTTGATGTGGTCTTATCCTACAATTTGTATATTGCTGCTTAACTGCGATGTGACAATCAACTGGCAGCCTGGATGGTTAAAAGACCTTTTGGGCATAGTTACACTACAGTGATGTAAATAGAAAAGTCCTAACAATTAGTATCGGGTATAATGCAACACTATGAAGAAAAAAAATGCCTCGTCCAAATTTCACTGATTGGCGAATATATGCCAGAAATTAAAGAATAACTTGGTCCTTGAAATTTTAACCTTTTGATTTGATTTTTATTTTTATTTTTGTTTTCCGTTTAATATTCTCCTTGACATTGTCAAAAATATTTATAATACGAAGGGCAAGAAATGTACTTTTATACTTCGAGCCAAGTTCATAGAATCGATCCTTGCAAAAATGATGCATTAGAAGTAGGTTTTCAAACGAGGTCCTTTTTGTAAACAATTTCTCGAGTATTTCAGTGAAATCAGAGATTGCGTGGAAACACAAAGAGAGATTCTAATGGATATTATACATAGACAGCAAAATCCCATTGTTGACCGGTGTCGGGCTTTCCATTCTGTCAGTTTTCCCTCCTTTACCCGCCCCTTTTTCAAATGCCACCTTTTTATGTCCCGCCAATAATGTGAAGGGGCATCTAATGTTTCTCTTGTAAGTGGGGTATTTGAAAAGTTCTGAATATTTTGTTGTAACATTTTTCTTTCTTTGAACCTGTCAATAAATTTCATGTCGATCGATAGACAAAATAACGTTCGATAAAATGATCTGCAGCTGCACGTGCAGCACGCTGGACACCTATATATGTATGCGTGTGACGTAACATAGGTAAAAGTTACGTAAACATGTCGAAGAAGGAGAACAATTCTGCTACTGTGCAAAGAGCACACTGTGCGCTCTTAGAGTATTCTCCGACTGATATCAAGGCCGATTTGGATAAAGTTTGCGGATGCAATTCTGTCATATCCTACAATTATGAGGTGGTTTTATCGTTTTAAAGATGGTCGCAAATCCACGTTCTTGAAGACCGTTGTCTGCAGTTGGTGAGCCGGAAGTGGCTGCTGTGTAGGGGCAATGGATGAAGATGCTCAATACACAGTGGAAGATTTTTTCTATTATCACGGACATTATTAATTCGTTTGTTGTTTTTAAAATATTTAAGAATCATCCGAAGCTGAAAAAAAAAAAAAAAGGTTTATGCAAGATACGTCCCGCATTTGTTGACCTCTGATTAAAAATAGACTCTGGTTGAAATCGCCAAACAGCTACTCGCCATATATGAAAAGAAGGATGAGGGACGTTTGAACCAAATTGTTGCAGCTGATCAAACGTGGATTTACTTTTCTGAACCCGACTCTGGAGAAAATAATAACGTCAGGATCGGAAAAAAACGAGCGGCGACCATAAATCGCTCGAAGTAGTCGGACTGTCATGATAGTCTTCTACACATTATATTTCGATGCAAAAGGCCCGTTCCTCCTGGTACCTGTACCTGACTCTACTAGTATCACTAAAAATTTGTATGCCTCCAAAATGTTCACAAACGTTGTGGGACACTACCAAACTAACCGTCTGCACACTGGTACCAGAGGTATCCATGTATGTCGCTTAATTGTATGGTTTATATCAATATGTATATGTGATCAAAAATGTATTCGGGTTTCATTTCCGACTAGAGCGTTACTCGAGGGTTGTTTATTTTTTCGGCTCTAGTTATTTTGAAATACTGAACGCGATTCACCCCATGCTGCACGTGCAAATTGCCTGCAGTGAAAACCCAAGTACCTAGCTGCTGCGCATATCTGTCACAGCTAGGGTACATATAGAGGAAATTCTCTATAAACAAATTACACTACGACGAGTCTTGTCAGAAAGCTTACCTCTTTACGGGACCAAATCTTTAGCTGTAGAGCTGCCTTGTGTGGTGCCTTTGTGTGGTGCCTTGTGTGCCTTATATATGGTTTGGTGATGTGAAGTCACAGAACTCTGTGTGGTTTCGTGTGACGTACACGCTGTGTCTAGTGACGTTGGTTCGGAAGAGTGTACTGGTTTTCTCGATGCGAGGGACCAAGGATTCTCGACCAGCGGGTCTGTGTTAAATGTGAAGGCTTTCGAGGGATCCTTCAACAGACTGGGAGGGGTGGACCATGCGTGGTGGCTCCTTGACCATCGACTAGAGCGGGTGGAACCGGAGATACATCTTGGTCGTCAAACAGGCGCCACGATAGTTATACATATTACGTGTTCCATTTTATTGTTATTTTCAATATTGCTATCTGTGCAAAATTACATGTATTCACATTTCAATATCGCTATATGTGCGACAGATTCATAATTTCATGCATTCCCATTTCAATATCGTTATATGAACGACAGATCCATAAATTCATACCTATTCCAATATCGCTTGATGAATTGATACATTGATGAGTTAATAGATTGATGAATAAATGAGTATCATATTGATAAGTGCATAAATCACATGCTTTGGTCACCCTTGGTACTTAATAAGACCTTGTTTATATTAGGGTGTAGATCATATACTCTTATTTGTTGATTGGTGATAAGATGTTATTCACGTTTGTTTAAAATTCCATTCGTTAAATTCATCTTTGATTTTTCTCGTTGAGTTACTTGTTGTTGATAGTTCCATGTTAGGAACTTTATAATTTTCCTTATCTTTTTGTTATAATGGTGTCAGATTTGTTCATCTTTAAATTGCGTTTATAAATAAACATCTTATTAACGCAGTTGCTTTCGGTGTCTTCACTAATCCAGTCCCAACCCGGCTTCATCCTGTGACAATGTACTCCATGACAACGCACCAGCGCATAAATCTGCCATGTACTCCTTGACAACGCACCAGCGCATAAATCCGCCGTCGTGAATCTTCCTGAACGAACACAGCATCCAAACTTTGCCACATCCTCCATACAGCCCTAATTTAGCTGCAAGTGATTTTTGGCTGAATTCCGTTATCAAAGATTCGCTGAGGAACAGACGATTTGAAAGCCGCCATGCGGTTGGAAGTGCAGTTTTCCAGTGTATGAACAACATACCAAAAATGAATACAAAATGGCTTTTAATAATTGGATAATCAGACTGAGAAAGCGTGTAAAGGTTCACGGTGAGTACTTTGAGAGGATGCACTGACGTACTGTTTACTAATAAAGAACATTACCGCACAGTGTACTAATATTCAGAACTTTTTAAATACCCTTCGTACATTCATTAGAACGTCCGTACTTGCGGTTAAGTTCTGCGTTTAGATTAGTTTCTCACGTACTCTTCGTTGAATGGTCATATAAAGGGGACAGCTGAATTCGTGTTCATTGAACGCATTTCAATTTTTTTTTTGAAGAGTCGAATTGATATATTTCTTAGGTGGCTTGTGAAAAAAGTGGTACTTAATTATAGTATTATTCATTCTGATGGTCGTAGGTATATTAAATGGAATAATTCATGTCCCGCCACGAATTGTGTGGAAACATAGTTTTACAGTTGTCTTCTTTTTGTCCGTCACACTTTGATAAAGTTTGGTGTAACGGTCAGTGTTTCCTGCACATTTCCCAGAAGGGTCATACAGCTTTGTTTCTCGTTTGGCATGTGCATCATTCTTCCACCACAAGTTGTTACGTGGCAGATTTCATGCTGTAGTAACATTGATTTAGTTGTACATTTAAGCCAGTTTCCCGTGCAAAAGTGGCTGCGATATTATATAATATTGTGCGTGGATGTAACTTGGCGAGTCTCCCCTTGTAAAAGTATTGTTTAAATAGGAGTCAAAAGAGGTGATGGTGGGACACTGGTGTTAAATGTACAGATTTCTAGTTCTTCCTTTAAATAAACAGGACCACCTGTTTCATGTTGACTTCAGTGTGGTTTTCAACCTAGACAATTAATACATATGCATTCGTTGACTAGCTATAAAAATCTTTCATACATATGGCGTACAAGGACCTGATTAATACCAACGTAATCTAACGGTGTTTAATTTTATTATTCAGTGTCCAAAATATCGAAAAACAAGAGTACCGTGAACGGCACAATATACTCCCGCCCCGTGTCTAATAGTCCTCTTTGTTACTCCCGCCCCGTGTCTAATAGTCCTCTTTGTTACTCCCGCCCCGTGTCTAATAGCCCTCTTTGTTACTCCCGCCCCGTGTCTAATAGTCCTCTTTGTTACTCCCGCCCCGTGTCTAATAGTCCTCTTTGTTACTCCCGCCCCTCTAATAGTCCTCTTTGTAGGTACTAGTATGGTATGGTTGACTATAGAGATTATTGACTAACGGATCTCAATGGCCTCGACCATTGGTCAATGTATGTGGTGTTAGACTAAATCAAATGTGCTGAAATTATCTTTTACGCTTTACACCTACCATGACCGTGACATCTGAACTTTTTAACCCAAGAATCTCTAGGTTTCTTCATTACCCTAAGTGCAAGCTATCCACAACATTTGGTCGAGGAAATTGCTCTAGAACAAAGGTTATTCTGCAAATCGAGGAAATTGCACTAGAACAAAGGTTATTCTGCAAATCGAGGAAATTGCTCTAGAACAAAGGTTATTCTGCAAAATCCATTTTTCTTTTGAGCCATAATGACCTTAACTTTTGACCCCAACATCTATAAGCCTCTTCTACACCATAAGTGCTAGTACTTAGCAAACTCTGGTCCAGGTAGGTGGCCTAGACCTAAATTTATTATGCAAAAAACATGTTTCTTTTTCATGCAGTAACCTTGACCTTTGACCTTTTGACGCCAAAATCAATAGGCTTCTTGATTAACCTATGTGCAAATCATCCAAACCCCCCCCCCCAAACAAATTGAATCCGGTATGTGATGCAGAACTGTTATTGTGTGAAAATCATTTATTTTGACATTGACCTATTGACTATAAACTCTATAGGCTTCTCAACTAAACCACGTGCAATCCATCGACAAAGTTTGGTCCAGGTGTGTTATATAGAACTAATGTTATTGCGCGGAAACCATTTTTCTTATTTTGAGGCTGTGACCTTGACCTTTGGCCGTTGATACGGAAATCGATAGAGTTCTTCATTACTCCAAGTGCAAGCGATCAACAACGTTTGGTAACTGCAAATGGTGGAAAACGAGTTATTTTGCTGAAACGAAATTATTGGCAGACAGACGGACAACAACATAACAAAATACGCTCAGCCTTATAGTGGGCGTATTAAAGCGAAAAAGATGAATGAACAGAATTTGGAGTGTTGTTTACACACGTGTACATCGTGTAAAAAACAAATTTTAAGAAGCCACGGTAGTAGTATGGTAAAAAGGAGCTATGGCTGCATGTTTTTATATCCCCAGCTCTTGGCATCGCATACACTCGGCTGGACCTGGGGGATTCAAAAAAGTGCAGTATTAGCTCCCTTTCACCATACTACTTTGGCCATAAACCGCACCTTAATTACTACTGGAGTTATTTCTCTTGACTGTATTCTATTTTTAGATATGAAAATTTGCCTAACCATAAACTTGTCATCGTATAAGAGTAGTTAGCTGTGGATGGTCTGGTTGTCTCACGGAGTTGGCCACTCTGTCTGATATTCGAGTCAAATGAAGCAGCAATAGAAATACTTTGTATAAAAATAAACAACAACAAAAATATACAAGGTATTAAAATACCAAATTTAAAAAATGAATTCAAAATGATACAGCATGCAGATGACTGTACTAATTTTATACATGATGGCTTCTCATTTAAGCACTTAGAAAAGGAATTTGACAATTCTGGAAAAGCGTCGGGATCAAAACTTAATCACGCAAAAACAGAGATACGATTGATAGGAAACTGGAGGGGGAACCATCCCGGCCTACCACCAGAACTCATAAAAACAAAAGTAAAGGCTTTAGGGATCTACTTTGGAGAAAAAGCCAAAGAAACCAACTTTAAATATATATCAGATAAAATACAAAAACAAACTGAAATATGGTTATGTTCACCTCTGAATATAATGGAAAAAACACAGATTGCGCAGACATATATATATATATATATATATATATATATATATATATATATATATATATATATATAATTCTATGGTATAATATGCAGATAATAGACTTTAGAGACAAGTGGCTAGATATTTTAGATAAAAAATAGTACATTTTATATGGGGAGGAGGAATGCACCTTCTCCCAAGAGAAAATTTATATAAACTAAAAATGGAAGGAGGATTGGGTATACCAAGTTTGAGATACAAAAAGAATGCTTATATTTTAAATAGAATAAGAAATATGCAGGAAAAAATGAATTATGGGTGGGTGGCTATTTACATATATTTTTATGGATACATACTCAGCAACATACCGGCAATATATAGGAATAATAGACTCACAAAATTAATTGAACCACCGAGAAATTTATCCCAAATAAAAAATGTAATAATGCAATATAGAAGTAATGACAAAATATGGACAGAGGAGAAGGATAGCTTAACATATGGAAATATAATGAAGGAGATAAACCAAAAAAACAGACATACTGTAGAAAAAGAAAATCCGGGGCTACAATGGGGGGGGGGGGGGGATATGGAAAAAATGGAAGAGTATACGGTCAAATTACAAACAAAGTTTAATATATAAGTATAACCACGATGTGTGGCTCACGGGAACCGTAGCTTTTAAAAGGCATTTAGCAACTAGTATAAGAAATTGTCCACTGTGTAAAAACACACTTTACACAAAAAGACATGTGATATTAAAATTTAAGAATACAGAAGCAGATAGGGTTTTAATAATAAACATGATAATTAAGTAAAAATGGAGTATACCATGAAGAAAACCTGTTATATACTAATAATATAAAGGATAAAAAAACTGTACGATAATGTTATATCGTACATCACTAAAACTATGATAAAATGTTATAAAGGTTTGGAAGAAAATTGAAAACTTATTTTTTTTATTTTTTTTTATTATTAACGTATAACAAGTACTCTTGTCTATTTTAAAATAAATTAATAATCAAACAACTTTAAATATAGACGCTGATTACTTAGAGGACCCAAGTATAACCTCTGTGGGAGTTGGGACCCAGTAGGCCCTCCCATTAGGGGAGAGGTGCGTCGTAAAGGCGACCTGGGACTATACACTCACATGTTAGAAAGGCCAGCCTCACAAAGTCATACGTAGTGTATTTGGATACATAACAAGAACTTTAAAAAATAAAAAAAAAATAAAAAATAGACAGGATATAATAATAACAACTAATAATAGAAAGAATTCGCAGTGCTAACATAATCTAAACACGTAAACAGGAACAAAATAGATACAGACATAAAAAAAACAGGGGGGATTATGTGACTCAAAGTAGGGTATGAGGACGAGTGACACCGAGGCTACATGGCTAACGCGAAGTAGTAAGGGTCACATCAGACTACCCGAAAAATGAGGCATAACCAAATAAACATCACAAAACAAGAAAACAAGGGGAAAACAATATTATGTACTAATAACTGCGAAATTCTATCCTGCTTACACGCACCTCATACACACAAACCATTACCAATTTTTTTTTAATTTTTTTTTTTATATATACATACATATTTTGTCGCATAAATGAAAACAAAATTTGGAAATTTTCAATGTCGTCTTTGGAACCATAGTATAAAGGAGACAGGGGGAGCACAAGTATATATACTTCTTCTTAAAAGTAAATAACAACTATAACCAAATTTGGAAACTAAAGCCAGTCCAAACAAGAATACAGGGGTTTATAGCATACGATAACACAAATATAGCTAACACAGATATAGCATACACTGGACTTATAAAAGATCCCTGGCAAAGATCACTAAAAACATTTTATAACATGGCAAGGAAACCAGCCGCAAGGGCAATACCTGAGGAGGGGAGTACAAGCCATGGAGTAAATTTTTTTAGGCCTAGGGTGGAACGATTCGGAACCTGGAAACGGGATTCAAATCATGTACGCCCATCTAAAAACATATACAAGAGGAACCCTAGTCCAAAAAGTAAAAATACAATTTCTTTTCAAAATTCTTTTTGAGTTTTTCAAAACCCACAACAGCAGACTTATGGGGGTACATACATAAAAAAAAAAAAAAAACTTTAAAAAAAAAACATTCGGCACAAAAGGGGGACACCTTAAGGGCTGATAGCTTAACATAGCTAGAGGTCCAAGAGTGGTCCACACGAAAAAAAAAATGAAAAAAAAATGAAGCAGAATTACCGATCAAAGAACCTGCCGGGAAGGAAGAAACAACAGAAAAAAGATGCAAAGAAAAGAAAGAGAACTAGAAAGGAAAAGGAACGACAAATCTAAAATGCAAAAGGACGAAACAGAGATCGACTTCTACAGAATGGACTATAACACAACCAACTATTCAACAGACGAAGAGATACCACCAAGATCGAACCAACCAAACCTAATGAAACGAAAGAATATATCGCCATTACAACAAACATGGAAGAAATGACGAAAAAATAAATAAATAAAAATAATAACAATAACCCAAATAACAACATTTAACAAAAATGCCTAACAAATGTATAACCAACAGCTAATGTACTATCATGTATAATCAAATGAAATAACACAAACTTAACAGGAAATAATATTAAAAATCTTAACAAAATTAACAGCAAATACACGCACCCACACATAAAAAATCCCAAAATAAAAAAAACCTTAAACAGAAAACACCAACATTTAAACAAAATATTCAAAATTTTAATAAATTAAAAAGGATAACCCAAATCTGTAATCAACAAACTTAGACCCCTTGGCAAGGGTCACAATAAATTGACAATTCATCTAGGGAAAATGGAAAGGAAACCCGCCCAACATACAATACCTGAAGGGAGGGGAGTACGGACCTGAAACCCTAAGAACATGACAACTTGGATATTAGGTTTAGAAAAAAAAGGAACCTCACAAAAATTTTCATTGGAATCGCAAAAATTACTCTTTTGGAATAAATACTTGAAATAAATAAAACAGGCTTAATGAGGGGGCAATTCCAAAGTTCTAACCAGCCACATATGCTGGGACGGACGAGGGATTGTCCACAAATAAAAAAAAAAAATGAAGCAGTTAGGACAGAGCTTTTGTCAGAGACGCCATTGAACTCAAATATAAGCTTGGAGGAGGAACCGTTGGTTCCCGAACCAAAGTTTCCCACGCCAAAACAACTATTAGAAAACCAATTGGCATTGATGACGTACTATCAGATGAGTTACATAAGCCAGTAAGAAATCGTTTTCATTGGCGCTGAGTTGTTGCTAATGGAGTTGATGACATCTGGTCTGCTGATCTGATAAACCTAAGAGAATATTGTAGAGGTAATAGCGGCGTTAAGTATTTGATAAATATCATTGATGTTTTTAGTGAGTATGCATGGAGCTTGCCACTAAAAAATAAAACTGGCGCCGTTAGTCGAAATGGCTACAAGATCACGCAAACCTGCAAAACTTTGGGTAGACCACGGAGGCGAATTTTACAATCGCACATGTGAAAACTGACTCGAACAAAATAAAATTCATAAGTATACCACGTTCAATGAAGGCAAAGCAGTTGTCGTTGAAAGATTCAATCGAACGCTAAAAATGCGATATGGAAATACTTTACAAAATATAAAACAAATAAATACGTAGATGTGCTGCAGTCGCTAGTGGACAAATACAACAATACTAAACACAGAAGCATTGGAATGATGCCAACACAGGCTATCGACAAACTAAATCAAGATAGTGTTGCAAACAAATTATTTTTTAGGCAAAAGTTTAATGTGTGTGACCGGGTCAGCATTTCTAGAATAAAATAAATGTTTGTAAAAGGTCATACGACCAACTGGGCCAAAGAAGTGCTTACGGTGACAGAGATATTGAAAACAATTAGCAGATCTTAATGGCGAACCTAACTCTGGATCCTTTTATGAACAAGAATTGTCTGCCACAAAGTTGTCTGCTGTCTGACAAAATCTGTCAAAACAAACGTTTTCCAACAAGCAAATATTTTTTGACATCATATCTGCAACTATACCATGTCTGCTTGCAAGTATATTCTGCTAATAATTTTTGGCTGGCTACAGATTTGCACATGGGCGCCTTATCTTGCATATCTAACAGCAGAAATATTTTCTTAAACACGTAATCGAACTGAATAAATTTCTGTCTTCCTGGTATGTTTAGCGTGATAAATCTATCAAAGATATCGTTAAATCGCGCCATCTCATCGCTTGACAAATTAAATTGCGCCAACTTATTTTTATGTGATATTTTCTGGTATATCTTTGCGGTCTTGTATTGTAATGCAGATAAGCATTTTAAGGATAGTTGTACTCATCGTAATCGCGGACAATGGTGTCTTTTCTTTCATCAATATCATACATTTTTATCAAACAACGTATTATGTTAGACACAATTGTGTATATCACAGACGTTTACTTGGAAAAGCCTGAATTGCCTTTTGATGCTGTTAAATCGCTGTATGAAAATCCTGATACATATATTAATTTGGATCTCAATATGGTATCAGAAAATGTTGCTTCTGGAGCAGACAATTTGTTTAAAACGCGGGTTTTGCTTACGGGCGAGCAGAGATAACTACTTAAAAAAACATGGAATAATCAACATTGGCTATGACAGAGACTTGCTGATGCGTCATAGCGGATCATGCTTCAGTCGAGATACTCTGTTAGAGCTATTAAAAATATAACAATTAGAGAAATAATCTACCCTATTATATATAATGAGCACAAACATGAGCTTTAGACAGAGCTACGACAAAACGTTTGCTTTGGAAAATGACAAGTTAATACCGCTTGATATTTTACAAGGTTGGCAAAGCCAAACATACAACAAATTGTGTCAAATTAGCTGCGTTTACATCGCGGCATAATATTTTCTGTTGGTATTAGCGAAGTGTTTCTGCACCAAGCGGATGACGCTGAAACAGAAGCACATTTCATATCAAAACCAGTTCGTGCATTTCATCATAAGTTTGACGTCAAAAGCGTTTTTGAATCTCTTCAGAATAGTATTGATAATTTTCAGAGAGAAGGTTCTGGCTGGATCCTGCAAGGTATTTCAAAATTTATTGTTAATGCTGCTAAGTACAAACGATTACGTGGCATCTAATTTTTGGAATTACCAGCCAAAGTTAAAAATAGTCAAAGCTGTGTCAAGGTCAAAATTAAGGACAACAAATATTTCATGTGGGCCGTTTTATCTGCGTTGTATGCATCTGGAAATAACTATCCTAATCGAGTTGGCAATTACAAGCAATATCATGACAGGTAAAATTTTAGTGGAATTGCTTTTCGAGTTCAAATCAATGACTTGCCAAAGTTTGAGCGGTTAAACAATATTTCGGTAAATGTTTTTGGCGCTGATGATAAAGCAAGCATCTATCCACTGCATATTTCTTCATTTGCCAGCTGTAAGGGGGCAAATTTCTGTCGATCTATAAAGAGAACATTAACTTGGACAGAGAACAATTAATTAGATTTATGAGGACAGGGTGCGTATTGAATCGCTATGCTGCGGTCTGTGTTGTGAGAGGAACCGATTTTTAATTAAGCATTCGTTTATTTAACAATCAAAGAAACTGGAAGGGAAAAGGTTAACTCAATCTTTGTATCGAAAATGTCAGAGTTGAGATTGTCCAGAATAATTTATTTGGAAATCTATAGGGTCTGGATGACAGCAAATTTTGGCGCCTATTTATAAAAGGCGGTAGATATATTTAATCCTGATTGGCTACGCTAAATGAGGGGCGTGTTTCCCACACGAAATTTCATAGTTTTAATATGCCACATCGGAAAATTTGGCCAGTCTACGTTTTTTCCGTGAGAGTATAAGGGACTCCGAGATTGAATTTGCAAGAAATTATCTCGTAAAGCAATTATCCAAGGGACTGGGTGTCTGGAAAGTTGACGGACACAATTCTGGCGGTAGAAGCGAACAAGGCTTGAAAGCACAAGGTATTTGCGTCAATCTCATGTAATTCGTTGATACCAATATAATTATTTGCCTGAATTTATTTACTTATATTTGCATGAATTTATTTGTATAAATTCGTAGATCAATTTTCTTGATATGAGTATAACTGTGTTTGAGTTCATTATCTGAATTCGTACAATGATCTTATATATATAAGTTTGACAGATTGTTTGAATTTGGTGTCTTGAGTGTTATAGGAGTCATGTATTTTTTGAATTTCATGCATTACTTTAGTTGATATGAGTTGCGAGAATCCGTGTGAATTCACCGATCTTAGATGATTTCATGTATGATAAAGACTCGAGTGCGTATTGACTGAAATTAACGTTGTTAAACCATGAAGTGAAATTTCATGTATGTTAAAGACTTGAGTGTGTGTATTCACTGAAAGTAATGTAGTTAAGCCATGAAGTGAATTTCATTCATTCATTTGTATAATTGAGACCGAAACTGAAACTGTTATGTCTCGTGTGATGTTAATGTGAGTCAGTGATGAAATAGCCGTTAGGAAATACATTAATCTTATGAGACTAGGTTTGCTTGTTTATGGCCTGCCGTGTTTGGCTTGACCAGATAGCCTTTGGTATCTGTTTGACTTCCGATAGGATGATATCTGACATAACGAGAGTGGAGTAATGATCTATTCCCAGAAGGGTATTTGACAGAAGATTTAGGTTGCTTCTCTGTTTATTTTGAAAGCACAAGGGGAAATAGCTCCATCTACCTACCTACCTATCCACGCACTGACGTAATCCACTGACGTATCCACCTACCCACATAAAGTTTGAGGGCCGACAGAGGCAAGATAGTGAGAGTGAGAAGGAAAGCGAAGGAACCAATTGAGCAGAACGGAGAAGCTATAGTGAACCGGAGGAAACCAGGTTATGAAGCTGTACAAGGCAATGACTTCGATTGTTCACTCGATTCTGTGATGAATTAATTCTATCATTTAAACAGATCGGCTATTTATATAAGTATATTTGTGTTTAAAATTCGGTGAATGATTTATTTCAAAAAGAAGTGTATCTTCCTACTGTAATGCATTATCACAGTTGTTTATGTAATTGATTAAATTGTTATATTTCATATACGGGGGCTCGTTTTAGTCTGTTCTATATATATCTGCTCAGATCTCTATTCATTCCATCTATAAGTTTCACAATTTATATTATTCTTTACTCGATCCGGGCAATAACACCGAGGTCGATCATCCTCTAGATAACGATAACCACAACCACCACAACCCCACGCCACACCAGCAATGTTGCTAATATTGATTTGAGTTACATTCATGGCGACACCAAAGACGGCCACTATTGTTGGATTAAGAATTGTTCAGGTTTGATGAATGGGCAGTATAATAAGCCTAAGTGCAAACAGTTTTATTGTAGAAAATGTCTTCATAGTTTTTCACGTGAGGACTTGCTTTCTGATCGCGGACAAGATAGTGTTGGTGTTGCAAAAGCTATCATGTCCGATAAAAAATATAATACATCATTTTATAATTTTTGTAATATGGCCCGGGTACCTTTCATAATTTATGCTAATTTCGAATCACTACTGATGTCGAGGGTACAAACAGCAATCCTGAAAAATCTTTTACAAGAAGACATCAGGAGCACGTTCCTTGTGGTTATGCTTACAAATTTATTTGTGTCAGCAATGCGCTAAGCAAACTCATAAAAATATATCGCAGAGGAAATTCTGGTAAGCATTTCATACAAAGTTTGCTTGCTGAAGTTAATTGCATTCAGAAAATTAGCTCAACAAGGATGATTTTTAGTGATCAGGACAAAAAATACTTTTCACAGTCCAAGCTGTCTTAAATCTGTAATCAGCAGCTTGGGGAATACTGAGTTCGTGCTCACTGTCATTATACTGGCAAATATCGAATATCGTGGCGCAGCTCATAATAAATGCAATCTGAAATTAAGACTACCCGAGTTCATTCTAATGTATTTCATAACCTCTATAATTTCCATCTTATTGTAAAGCAAATCGACAAAGTCGAGAAGAGGATTACCGGTACTTGCATTCCAAATAACTTAGAAAAATATCTGTCATTTTCTCTTAGTGACCTGCGTTTCATTGACAACCTTCAGTTTATGGATCAGTCGCTAGATGAGATTGTTAAAAATACAAAAGCATTCAAGTATACTGCAGAAGAATTTGACGACGACAAATTTGATCTAGTCAAGCGCAGAGGAATTTATCCTTATGAGTACATGTCATCCTGGGAAAAATTTGACGAAACATATCTGCCACAGCAAGAAGGCTTTTACAGCAATCTGAGCGGGACAAATGTTTTAGATGGTGATCATGATCATGCTAAAAATGTTTGGGAAAAATTCAACAAGAAACATATGGGCGACTATCATGATCTTTACCTCAAGACTGATGTGCTATTGCTTGCTGATGTATTTGAAAACTGTAGAGATCTCTGCTTGTCCTATTATAGGACTCTCTGTACTTAATATACGGAAGAAAGGTAACCAGTCTAGAAATGGTAAAATAGAGTATGTATGGGTCTGGCTGGCCGGGATTGGTTGATAATGAAAGTAAAAGTTTAGTGAAAAGAATCCTTTGAGAGTTTATCCTGGTTGTAACTGAAAAAATAGAGACCATGTTTTACTGATAGAATTTCAGTCCTTTTACAGACTTAAATTTGGAAAACACATTTCTGAAATTAGTACCTGACTCTTTGGTGCCGAATTGAAAGCACATGTTTCAAACACATAGATCCAGAAAATGCTGCGGCTCATTGTTTTCTTCGCAGAGAAGCTGTCATCAAGGATATGTCTATACTGATAAATATAGGTTTATTCATGACCATTCAGGAATTTAAAGTTATTGAATTTTTAATATCATGGTATTTGCGTAGGTTTACTATTGGAGCTGAGTTATTACCGTGAGTCCTATAGAGAATAACAGCCCTACAGTGGTTCCACATATGCATGTGCAATTAACTTTACTACAAATGCAAAATTATGGTTCAATGTGTGGATAACAAGCACAATGAATACCTTTTGTCTACCTCAGAATGATTTTCAGTGGGATATTAAACACACTTTGAATTTTCAGTGGGATATTAAACACTTTGACATGGAGTGTGTGTGTGTGTGTGTGTGGGGGGGGTGCAGTATATAGAATGTGGAGATTTTACTCTGCAGGGTGGGGCATTTTGCACATTGGTTAACATCTATGGAATCAAATATATAACGTTTAGACAATTTAACATTTACAGAGTAACTATGGTCACCAATTTGATATTTCCTAGTTGTGTTTTTAAATATTAGGCTTGAGATATGATCACTTAGATCTCTACCATTTTGCTTAATGCTGATGACCCCTCATGATTTTGTGTCCCACCAAGTTCATTCAGTGAATGTTTTGGAACTTCATATTTTGTACTTTAATTGGCTTATGCCTACCTTACTTTAGTTTTAAATTATATGAGTTCTGGGGACATGTTTAGGTAATTTCTGTCATTTAAATCTCCTTTTCTGTAGTAATACATGCACATATAGATGGTCATCGTGACCTTTAACTCATTTATTGCATAATATTACAAGGCTGATACAATATTTCAATCTTAAATTGAAGAGAGACAAATGGTGATAGTAAAAAAAGTAACTCTTAATTAGACAGATTTATTTTAATATTTTTTTCTGACCTTCTGAAATGAAGCTCAAATACTTAAATGTTGCCTGAAACGCACCATTGCTAGTCTTGGTGTACATGAACTTGGAATATAATTTAATATTCACTAATGTAATCTTTGACAAGCAGAACTCTGCACACTGTTTACTTATACATTCTATTACTATCCATAGGTATGTCAAGTAAATCAAAGGTGGATATAATACTCACGGTACTAAATATATGGAAGAAAGGGAACCAGTCTAGAAATGGGTGAAGATAAAATAGAGTATATATGGGTTTGGCTGGCCAGGATTGGCTGATAATGAAAGTAAAAGTTTAGTGAAAATAATCTTTTGAGAGTTTATCATAGTTGTAACTGAAAAAAAATAGAGACCATGTTTTATTGATGGAATTTAAGTCCTTTTACAGACTTGAGGTTGGAAAACACATTTCTGAAATTAGCACCGGACTCTTTGGTGCGGAATTGAAAGCACATGTTTCAAATAGATCCAGAAAATGCTGCGGCTCATATTGTTTTCTCCACGCAGTAGCTGTCATCAAGGATATGTCTATACTGATATATATAAGTTTGATCATGAGCATTCAGAAATTTAAAGTTATTGCATTTTTAATATCATGGTATTTGCATAGGTTTACTATGGGAGCTGAATTAGTACCGTGGGTCCTACAAGCTGGATCCTGGCTCGTACTATTCTTGTCCCGGTTTTTCCTGAGATGCCGCTTCTCGCAGATGTTGATATGCATAATTTTATTGAAAAAGGAATCTGTGGTGGTATTTCAGTGATCATGCAAAGAGACGCTGAAGCCAATAACAAATATGTGCCAGAATACGATGCAGAAAAAGAGTCAAAATATATGATCTATCTTAAATTCAACAAGCATTATGGTAGGCCATATCACAGAAGCTGCCAGTTGGTGATTTCAAGTGGATGACACCAGAAAACTTTACAGAAGAATTATTACGCAGCGATGATAACACAGGCTATATTCTTGAAGTAGATCTCGTGTATCCTGCTGAATTACATGATGATCACAACGACTATCCTTTGGCTCCTGAAAGTATGATAGTTGATGATGCTATGCTAAGTGATTGAAAAAGAAAAAAAAAACAACAAACAAACTGGGTGTTGGTAATTTTAATGTACCAAAGTTGATACCAAATCTGCAAGATAAAACTCGTTATGTGATCCTCTACAAACATTTGCAGCAGTGCCTCGACCTAGGACCAAAGCTGATTCAAGTACGCAGAGTTTTTAGTTTCAAACAAGATGCCCGGCTTAAAACCTACAGTGATTTTAATACGGCCAAGAGAATCGCACAAAAAATAAGTTCGAAAAAAGATTTTTTCAAGCTTTTGAACAATTCAGCCTTTGGCAAAACAATGGATAATGTCAGACGTAGAGTCAATGTTGAAATTGTAAATGATGCCAAACGTCGCGACAAGTTAGCGGCCGACCCAGCTTTTGTAAGCAAGAAGATATTTGATGAGAACTTAGTGGTGATCCATAGAAAGAAAACTCACGTGAAACTAAATAAGCCTATCTACGTTTGTTTTACCGTACTTGAGCTGTCAAAATATCATATGCATAATTTTGACTATGGCGTAATCAGAAAGAAATATGGCGATCAGGCCAAGCTGCTGCTCACAGACACGGACTCATTTTGTTATGAAATCAAAACTGAGGATGTTCATGTTTGCAATTAAAAAAACATTTTGATTTTTCTGATTACCCACAGGATGATGACAGGTTCAAGAAATGTTATGATAAGACAAATATAAAAGCTGTTGCCAAATTTAAGGAAGAGCACACCGCATATATTAAAGAGGTCGTTTCGCTGCGAGCAAAAATGTACATGCTAGATCTGTTTAATGAAACAGAAAAATGAGCAAAGGACATAAAAAAAATGTATTGTCAAAAATGTGATCACACGTGATGACTATTTTGCGACGCTATCTGGCGAAAAACAATAGGCAAACATGAGAACGATCAGGTCAGAAAATCATGTCATGCATACGGTGGTGCTAAATAAAATTGGACTATCTGGCTATGATGACAAACGCTATATTTTAGATGATGGCGTCAGCACCAGAGCCCACGGCCATTACAGAAATAAGCAGGTAGACGACATCTCGGAGCCAGATATTTTTCATGAGCTTGGTCTGGTCTAAGCAAAAAAAGAATTACAACACCTACTACTACTATTTAACAGAATCTGATTTGATTTGATCAGTAAAAGCTAAAGGAAAACTTGATTCTATAAACTTTTGAATGGGCGGTTTTTTGTATTCCCGTACAGTAGCCACGAAGAGATGCAACGCTAGCTCCGCTCCAAGTTTTTGTCCTGCTTTGTTTAACGACTGGAATTCTTCTTGCTCACCATTTGCTGTATTTGTTGCAGTAACAACTCTCGGATTTTTTAAAGTGCTGCCATCACCAGAACGACCTCTCCTAGAATGTTTCTTGCGATGTAACTACCTCAAGGTTTCTCAACCTATTATCAGTCTTAATTCCGTTGATGTGATCAATGACAAGGCCATCTGGAATAATACCGCGGTGGCATTCGTGAACAAAATGGTGTAATAAAACCCTCGTGTGTTTCACGTTATTACCTGAGATAGAGACATTATCGTATCCGGTGTTGGTTGGATAAGTTCTATTTATATTTCTTGTAACCGAACGTGTCATACCTCGCCATTCTCATTAGTTTCATAATTATCGTACAAATTATGTTTATTACAGGCCATTATATATGATCTCTAATTGTCCGTTCAAGAGACAAACATATATTTGTCAACATAAAATACATAAAACGACAAGTAAACATGACGCAGCTTAGACAAATGAGAAAAAATACCAGCCATCACGAATTGGCGAATAAGACTTCTTTCTTTGACCGCTATAACTAGACAAGATAGAATGGCGGTTGGTCCCAAGAGTATTCTGAGCCCTAAACAAAGAAGAAAATATTTCCTCTTCTTCCGTTTCAATATTGGTTGCTCTAACTGCTCGAGCTGTCTTTTTATGTTTACCAACGTTGCCTTTCAAACTATTTACCTGGCGCGTGACAGCCTCTAGATTAGCTATT
The DNA here is from genome assembly GCA_029931535.1 of Margaritifera margaritifera. Classification (NCBI taxonomy): domain Eukaryota; kingdom Metazoa; phylum Mollusca; class Bivalvia; order Unionida; family Margaritiferidae; genus Margaritifera; species Margaritifera margaritifera. The sequence continues at coordinate 398,686 of JAQPZY010000994.1, read as the reverse complement.
CTGTTGCCTGCTTTATCGCCATTGACATGATCAATCACAAGATCAAATATAAATCTGTCGGTATTCTGTACTATTTGACATTTATCTATGCTTGATACTTCATAAGAATGTAGCCATTATTATTCTGATTTTTAGAAAGAATCTTGTGGCATAAAATATGACTAACGTCACCATTTTCATTAGTTTCATACAGATTATGGACGGGATGATCTCTCCAAGCCATTGTATATAAGTAACTTTATCTATCTAATTCGACATTCAAGACAAAAGTTATGTCAAGATTATATAGAGGGACAGAATTATGTAAACATCATAAATATGCAGCCTCCTAATTGGTATGCCATATCATTTTTTCAGGTGAAGCCATATGTGCACGAAAATAATATTTTTTTGCAAAACTCCAGTCTCAAACCGGGTGCTAGCCCTTTATCGGAAGTGCATTACCACTGCACCCGGTCGCTAGTGTGAACGGCTTCGGAGGCCCTAGCCTAATAATCTCCCTGCAACCTACGCGGTTGTGTTCACATCGGATGTTAGGTCGTACTCGTGACTGCTTCATTTGGCTCGAATATCAGAGTGGCCAACTATGTGAGTCACCCAGACCATCATACACTAACAATACATAGGAATCATCTAATATATATATATATATATATATATATATATATATATAATATCAGTACTATACTACGTTGATAAGTTTATGGTTAGGCAAATTTGCATATCTAAAAATAGAATACAGTCAAGGGAAATAACTCCAGTAGTAATGTAAAGTGCAATTTATGACCAAAGTAGTGTGACTGCACAGTTTTGAATCCCCCAGATCCGGCCGAGCGTATGTGAGTATATAAGGCCAAGAGCTGGGGATATCAAAAAGTGCAGCCATAGCCCCCTTGTGCCATACTACTCAAGGTGGTTCTGTGGTTAGTGCGCCGGACTCTTGACCAAAAGGATGCGGGCAGTGGCGTACTAACGGTAAATGGCGCCCGGGGCGACGATGATGGCCCAAAGGGCCAGAATGCGAGGCCAAAATTTATATCAGCTGTTTTGGCGCTCCAAGACCTCCAACGTCAGGCCGAACCGCCCCGTCCCCCCCCCCCCGTTAGTACGCTACAGGACGCGGGTTCGAATCGTACCATCGGATCAGTTCGGGAATAAGCTGCTTGACCGAAGGTTAAAAGCAGTTATTTTTTATTTTTAGATTATATCATCTTGATCAGTTAAACGCATATATGTCATTATTAATTTTTTCCCTCATATCCAGGTTTTAATAATTTGCTGTAGCTAGGATATGTAATCATATTGGAAATATCAAACAATACACTTGATTCATACGAGTTCATATAAACAAATATACATATCTATACAGTGAAACAAACAAACACACTGAAAAAAGAGGAGAAAAGTATTAAACAAAACAATAATAGATAAAACTCTAAAGAATATTTACCTTTATTCACCATATACTCTTCTGAGAAGAGGTCTTAAATGAAAATAAGCATTCGAACTATTCATCTGTGACAAAAGACAGACTTTTTGAGAAAAAAATATACCACATGACAATAGCCAGTTAAAAGGCCTTAATAACTGTCTATTATTACAAATTAAAATAAAACGCTTAAAATTATCGCATTGGTGAGCACTTTAAATAAAATACTCCCGCAGAAAAGAGTTTATTCAGCAACATAGTACATTAGTGAAGAGTGATAAATAAGTAGGCAAAGTTGAAAGTTTAAATTCAAAAGGTCAAGTTTATGTATATAAAATTGATTTATGGATACCCTGTATGCATGTTTGTGTTGTTGCTTGTTTTAGCATCATCTTGGATCAATAAATGACTGTATCATATTGTTTTTTCTTACGATATTCAACTGCTGTGTATTTTATGGACTTTTCTTTTCACTTAGAACCAGGTTACTTTTTCTCTCTTTTCCTTTCTTTTTTCTCTATTTCCTTCTTTAAGTTATTTCTGAAAGTGCAAGAGAAAATAATGATTTTATAGCAGTATTAGGGTGACTAGAATCAAGGCAGTATTTACTGATTATGAATTTAATAAGTATATTCAATTTGAACAGTACATAGTCCAGAATCCAAGTGAAAATCGTGCGTAATTTGCTACCTGTAATTGTGCAAATTTCTGTCGATTTCTGTAGAGCACAGTTTAGTTTGACAGAGAACCATTAATTAGATTTATGAGGACAGGTACCATATGAAATCGCTATACTGCGATGATTTTAATGTTCGTGTTGTGGGCGAGATGGATTCTTAATTAAGCATTCGTTTATTCAACGGTCAGACAGATTGGAAGGAAAAGGTTGACTTGGATCTTGGTATAAAAAAATGTCAGAGTTGAGAGGGTACAGAAACCATTTGTAAGCTAGTGGACGTAGTATTATCTTTTTGAGATTGTCCAGAATCAGTTACATGAATAGCGCGAAATCTAGAAGGTTACGCTGACCGAATTGTCGCATATTTATAAAAGGCGGTAGATCCGTGTAACCTGATTGGCTACGCTAAATAAGGGGCGTGTTTCCCACACGAAATTTCATGTTTTTAATATGCCCCATCGCAAAATTTAGTCAGTCTAAATTTCTGCAAGAGAAATAGCATTTGGCTCCGAGATTGAATTTAGAAGAAATTATCTCGTAAAACAATTATCCAAAAAAGTCTGGAAAGTTGACGGACACAATTCTGGCGGAAAAAGCAAGCAAGACTTGAAAGCACAAGGTATTTGCATCAATCTCATGTAATTAGTTGATACCAATATAATTATTTGCCTGAATTTATTTGTTTATATTTGCATGAATTTATTTGTTTAAATTCGTAGATCAATTTTTTTGATATGAGTATAACTATTTGTTGAGTTCATTTATCTGAATTCGTATAATGATCTTCTTTATATGAGTTTGACAAATTGTTTGAATTTGTCGTCTTGATTGTTATAGGAACCATGTATTCTAAGAATTTCATGCATTACTTTAGTTGATATGAGTTGCGAGAATCCGTGTGAATTCACCGATCTTAGATGATTTCATGTATGATAAAGACTCGAGTGCGTATTGACTGAAATTAACGTTGTTAAGCCATGAAGTGAAATTTCATGTATGTTAAAGATTTGAGTGTGTGTATTCACTGAAAGTAATGTAGTTAAGCCATGAAGTGAATTTCATTCATTCATTTGTATAATTGAGACTGAAGCTGTTATGCCTCGTGTGATGTTAATGTGAGTCAGTGATGAAATAGCCGTTAGGAAGTACATTAATCTTATGAAACTAGGTTTGTTTATGATCTGCCATGTTTCGCTTGACCAGATAGCCTTTGGTATCTGTTTGAATTCCGATAGGATGATATCTGACGTAACGAGAGTGGAGTAATGCTCTACTCCCAGAAGGGTATTTGACAGAAGATTTAGGTTGCTTCTCTGTTTATTTTGAAAGGTGAAATAGCTCCATCCACCTACCTACCTATCCACGCACTGACGTATCCACGTACCTACGTATCCAAGTATCTACGTACCTACGTATCCACCTACCCACACACAGTTTGAGGGTTGACAGAGACGAGATACAGAGAACGAGGAAAGGAAAAGCGAAGGAACAAAGAGAACCGCAACGTTGAAGTTGGAGAGACCAGTCTATCGTAGGTTATGCTGTTATGCAGGGACAATGACTTCGATTGTACACTCGATTCTATGATGAACTAATTCTATCGTTTAAACAGATCGGCTATTTATCTAAGTATATTTGTGTTGAAATTCAGTTAATGATTTATTTCCAAAAGAAGTGTATCTTCCTAATGTAATGTATTTTCCCAGTTTGTTTATGTAATTGATTAAATTGTTATATTTCATGTACGGGGGCTCGTGTTGTTCTGTTCTATATATCTGCTCAGATCTCTATTTATTCCATCTATAAACTCCATAATTTATATTATTATTTACTCGATCCGGGCAATAACACCGAGGTCGATCATCCTCTAGATAACGATAACCAACCAAATAAAGTGGACACCTTAGTAACAGTAAAAACCCCGCCACACAGTGGGCGCTCATCTAGGGATCAGAACATTTAATTCGAGTAAAGAGTCTGAGCAAATATAGAATAGAAGAAGTATCTAAACATTGATAATTTCGATAGTACTTGTCAATAAATAGCGATTAGAGTGAATCGAATCATTGTCTGCTTATTTTTGTATATTCTGTGCATGCAATTTTCTTGCCATTTCTTTTAATTTTGTGTTGAAAATATTGTAAGAGATTGAGGCTAGACTGTCACTTCTTTAAAATATCTCGAGGCCACTAGACTTGTTTCACGAGACTATGCTACACCATAATATTCTCTTTCAAAATATGATCTTTAATTATATTCTTAGTAGTTAAATACATACATTTTTATTGGTGAATAATTTCTTATATTTTAACATTCGTGTATGTTTCACGTTAAAATATATTATTAGAGTCTTCACATGTTGAGCTATAAGTTTTCCCATTATGCTACATGTATGCCACGCAAGAACTTGTGTTCATTCATACAGGAGTTATTCTAGCGGTCACGAATATTTTGTGATCTAAATAAAAAAATAATTAAAAAAATAGAATCTGCATTTAAGTACGGAAATTATCATCTTTTCTCTTCAGCTATCTGACTCGCTGCCGTTCGTTTCTGTGTAAAGTTGTCTCTCCTGCAGCCTCTTTCGCCAATGTCCTCTTGCTCGATGTAACTTAATGTTTTAGTCGGATATGGTAAACTATTTCATATGTCAAAAACTATAATGTTTGCAACAGATTGGGGCATCCAAAACATGTCGTTCTCCTAATTCGCTGACATTTTAGATGATAAGACAGCCTCCTGATAAACCTTTAGCTGAACTTACGAGAGGTTGGGCTTGAAGTGAAATAGTGTTTTTTTTTTAAACTTTGGCTTGGAAAAAAGATCAGTATGTAACCCCAAAAAATTACCTTTTCCCGAATAAATATTGGATATATTTCATCGTGTGGTGCAAATATCGTAATATTTTCAATCGTGGCTTTGCCGATCGTAACTATATTGCGTTTCTTGTACCACACGATGAAATATATCCAATATTAAAGTCGGGAAAAGAAAACAACCTCAGCATATACAGCTTCTATCCATGATGCAACAAAAGCTGCCGTATGTTTATTCGGAAACATTGCATAATGAATACAAACGTAATTTTTCTACATATACATTTTTGTCTGCACGTGATACAGTATGGTCTATTTATTTAGAAATACGCGCTATTTGTAAACTTTATTAAAAACAAACTGAATATCACATTGTAAACAAGAGTAAATTATAGGATCAAATGATATTAGGCAAAATATATGCGATGAAAGATTCTTCCTACCAGTAGCTCATAACCACATATAATCTAACTCACGTAACACATTTCAACTATGAATCGCCAGAGCAGTGATAACGACGCCCTGCTCATTCCCATAGCAACTAATATACAATACACGTATTTTATGTTGACACTTACCCCATGTGAATTAGTGTTATTTTTAGTACATACTGAACATTTCATGAAAAATGGCCGAAAAATGTTTAAGTTTTGACAGTCTAAATTTGTATATTGTATATAGTGGCAGTCGGATAGGTTACCGATATTAGGCCCGCATGTCTGATAACGCTGCCAGTGCGCCTGTAAATCACGTCATGCTCACACCTTTGCCAGAGACAGTACATGTTTCAGCAAGTGCGACATGCGGCGACACGTTAATTCATGGCGAGGTCAAACGTTAAGGTAATGACTCTAAGGTGAACATTCTGGTGAGCATCTATTTCCTTGGCCTTCAGTAGGATCCCTGATCAAACTAGACGGACATTTGCAGATGAAAGACTAACTGTTGATGTGCATCAATCGCCGAGAATACTGATAATGCTGTGCTGTGTACGACACAGGCGTAAGTTATTGATTTTCTAGGTGGAGAGAACTCCATCGTTCTGCCAATTGCACGCTGGTCTCGGCCTGCCCTGAGACTATTTGTGGTAAGGTTTTAATTGCAAAGCGATAAAAGCCGAAGCCGAAGCATATCAGCTGACCAAAGACAGCAAAATACGCAGTAATACTCTTCTTCGTAACGTCCTCAAGATTCTTACCCATTTCATTACATTCCATCAACTGGTTCTTAATGTATTTTATACACATACAGGCAGGAGTAATTAGACCCCCTCCCCATCTCAGCTATAGTAGTTGGGGTAAGAAGAAAAACAAAGCATAATCGGGGTGATTAACTTATTCCTTGTCGTATATCTGTGGTAGTTAGGTAATCCAAAATGTAACCAAAAATATAGTTTTGTAGTGCACAGTCCGGTTCGAGCTAAACATACCTACATCAACAAAATATGACACTGGACCTCGCTATCAATTCGTGATCTAACCTCGAATTCATTTTACAACGACTGCATGTGTGCATCCAGATATTTTTCAGGAAGAATAAAGATTTCCTACATCCATAACATAACTTTGATTAGTTACACACACTCATAGTCTTGTCAAATACAACAATAGTATATTCGTCAACACTCAGATATCATCACAATCGCACCGTAAACGATGCGTACGAGTCACTATATTAGTGTATAACTGCAAATGATCATGTATGTCGTCACCATATTTTGTTTTTGGAAGTCCCCTTATGTGCAATCCTGGGACCAAATTAATGTGCACATCCTGGAACCAAAACTGTACACATCTTCATGAGATATTCCTAGCGTGGTGAAAGTACTTTCCAATACCATTCAATGTCCTTGCAAAACAATCTCTTGAACTTCAGATAATGGCGATTTTTAACCGATTCTGGGAGTTCTATCTCTTTCAAAATGCAAGATTTATACAAATACCCATGTATGCATCTTGTAAAACCAGATTTTTTTCTGATTCAAAAATGTGTCCGGTATTAGACCCAGTGCAAACATGGCAATTATATCTATGCAATAGCAAGTTCTGTTTTCTGATTCGCCCTGTCCTCAATGCTGTATTCAGATTGTGCAAATCTGAATGATACATTTCATATGTAATCAAAGTCTTTTCCAGCTGTGTTTATTCCTGTTGAACGTTCAATTACATAAATGTTTTGGAAATATATATATGAAGATGACTTTTAAAGAATACTGTGAGTTCATTCGAAACAAAAGATTTTTCGCTCGATATACAAATGCACATGTATACATCCTGTTCAATTGCACGGAATCTTTCTGCTTCAATGTTGTGAGAACATTCCGACTGAAGTTTGATTGTTTGAGCATGTGCGAGCTGAATATAGTTACCTCTGCAATTCATTTGTTTGGGTCAGGATTTTCCTGGAACAATACTTCTAGTCTTTTCAAGCATTGGGTATTTTTCCTGTTGTACACACGCTGTTTTTGATCCTTGTTCGTTTCGATTCTTCTCCCAGCGTGAAATGCGTCTCAAAGGAAAGCAGATGAGACCGGCAAGAGCAATGGATGCACCAGCAATGTAGAATGATGCCTTATAATTGCCTGTAAGATCGGACAATAGTCCTGGAAAAAAAAATCTCCCTGTCACCAAATTAACTTTTTCATGCACGAACATTCACGAAAAGTCTGCGATAAATATAAAGCAAACATAGTTGTTACAGACCTTCGTGCGTGGGGTTTATAAACAAACAATCAAATTAAACCTGCGGTTATAAAGTGCGGGTAAAGCCAATCAAGCAGTGAATAAAAGACGCGGAATTTCATTATCTTGAGATGTTTAAATTTTCATTTAAAGATAAATTTGTTCATTTACATTTTGTCTCGACGTCTGTCTCAGAAGGATAGAAAATTATGTGTCTGTACCTCCTTCATACATGTACATGTATGTATGTATGTATGTATGTATGTATGTATGTATGTATGTATGTATGTATGTATGTATGTATGTATGTATGTATGTATGTATGTATGTATGTATGTATGTATGTTGCATGCATGCATGCATGTATGTATGTACGCTGGCATTACACACGGTTTGCTGTGTGAAAACGTTTGCCAGAGCTCGGAGGAAAGGTGAAACCTTGGCTTCAAAGGTTTTCTTCCGTGCTCCGGCAAACGTTTGCGCACAGCAAACCATGTATGATGGTTATTTTTACCTTTTTACTTACTAAGGACATAAATTATATACCAAGCATCTACAAATAGAGTTTGTTGAACACGAAAAACTAGAGCAACTGCAATGGTTCACCATCACAAAGCACCATGCTTTTACAGCATATTCCAAACCCCCTTTCCAACCAACCACCAGGTACTTAGCCCCACCCCCCTGACCGGGACCAAGGGTTACAATGTAAAATTCGTCATACATATGACGCGTCTTCCTGATACGACTGCGTATGTAAAGTTTGGTTAGAAAATATTGGAAATATTGGAAAATGTTATTGTAATTGCCAATTTTTGTGTATATTACTTTAGACACCCTCCCATGACCCCATAGACGGGAGCCAAGGATGACATCGTTATTGTAGGGGCAACATAACTAAAAAATTTCTTGAAATTCTACCAAGCATTCTAGGAGAAGATTTGGCAACGGGGACAGTCGAACGGACAGACTAAAGGTATCTCAATATCCCCAATGCTTTTTACAAAAAATGTGGTGATTTAAAAACTATATTCGCACAGAAAGTGCCATTGTGATATTTGGGTGCGACTGACTTTGAAAAGTTTCACCTGTCAAACGAAGAGAAACCGGCTGGATCATGTATGTATGTATATATGTATGCATGTATGTATGTATGCACGGATGCATATATGCGTACGTACCAGCAATTGGTGATCCAATGAAGGAAGAAAGGCCTTGGCACATCACAACCAAACCAAATGAATTCGTCAATTTTTCTATGCCCAACAATTCAACCATAATTATGGACCGTAGCGACACAAATGCAGCTGTAAAGAGATTTGTATGTAGGAAAAATAAAATTAGCTAAATAATGAAATACATACATATACTATACGTCTATTGTCTGCAGTTCATGGGAGTCTTGCGATCTAATAGACACATAAATAAATAAAAACTGCAGCATCCTCCATTTCTTATATATATATATATATATATATATATATATATATATATATATATATATATATATATATATATATATATATACATATACATATATACACACACACACACACACACAGGTCCAACATCTATTTGGTTACTCAATCTACTTTCCTGGAGGAGAACATAGAAACTGACCCGTATTCTAAACCAACGGACTCTCATCAGTATATACTCCCAACCGGCTGCCACCTCTAGCACGTAATAAAAAATCTTTCTTATTGCATGTATGTTCGGACCAAACGCATATGCTCTAATCCGGCTACCTTTGAAAAGAGATTCGGAAAGCTCAAGGGACACCTTAGAAGAAGAGGATACAGAAATATCTACATCGAGGAGGCTATTAACAAAACTAGAAGGAGCCTCCTGAAATGTAAAACCAAGAAAGCCAACAAATACGTTCCCTTCGTGGTTACTTTCCACCCCGATGCCCCAAACTTACAACAGATCATTCTGAAGCATTGGAACAAGATTGAATCCTCTGAACATCTGAAGGGCATATTTCAATAAGTTCCTATGGTTGCGTACCGTAGACCTAAGAATCTGAAGGACCATCTGGTACGTGCCAAGGTAACTTCAAATAAGACCACAGATTCAGGAACATATTGTCGCAAAGACCAGCGTTGCCTAATTAGCAAACATATGCCCGAGACCAAATCGTCCAGAAGTTCGACGACAGGAGTTAGCTTCACTATCAATCATAAATTAGGATGTCGAACCAAAAATGTAATCTATCTTCAGCATGCAAGACCTGTGGCACTCAATATGAAGCTGTTGATTTCAGAAAACGAATGAATAACCACAAAAGCCACATTCGCAACAAAAACAACGCGAAACTTGCCAACCACTACAACTCGACTGGGCATTCAGTCGAGTCCCTTGAGATGCTATCGACTGAATCTAACTTGGGGTTGACCGATATAGAACGCACACGTAAGGAACAATACTGGATACTACAACTTAAAACTCATGGGGAGTTCGGCCTAAATTAAAAAATCTAACCTTCCTAATGCAATATTATCAAAACTACAGCCAGTCATAAGTAAATTAGAATTGAGCAATTTTTGCGATAATATTTACCCAAGTAAATATTCCGTAACTCTTTACATGTATTATTATTATTATTATTATTATTATTATTATTACTCTTGTCCGTCACCCAGGTACACCACGCTCTTGGCATATTTCCTTAGTACCCCTATGCACAACTTTACCGGGATATAATTTCCATTGTACATTATGTAGATGGCGTTGATTTGTCGACACGCATGATGTCCGTCCTTTGTTCCCAGTCTAAAATTAAGTCAAAATATTTTGGTTCTCCTCTATGATAGGCACGATAATCCCTTCTTTGATTTTTGTTATGCAACTTGTTGGGCTCATGGCAGTATAAAATAGATATGAAGTTTACCCGTTTTAAGACTGTTTATCAATTTCTTCTTCTTTCATTCTTCTTTTTTGTATCCTTTGTTAGTATATTTCCCCGTCATTCAAACATTAAGCAGTCACAAATTTATCTTGGCTCTTGTGCTTAGTGTTTGTTTTGTGAATGCAAATTGTTTCTTCCCCGGACGAAGAGCTTATTTAGCTCGAAATATTGGGAAACTGTTTTGTATTTGTGCCGTTATCCCTTTTTTGTCTCAATATATATATATATATATATATATATATATATATATATATATATATATATATATATATATATATACATACATACATACACGCACACACACAGAGGCACACACAATGAGTGACACGCGTCGAACATTAAATGGTTACATTTTGTCACAGAGAAGCTAAACAATCCAGAATAATGACAAGGTCTAAAGCACGAAATATTATTGTAGCGATGAACTTCTATTAAGCAACCAACTATCTTGTATACAACACGAAATATTATTGTGGCGATGAACTTCTATTAAGCTACCAGCTGTCTTGCATACAACAAGGACTATTATTGTAGCGACGAACTTCTATTAAGCCACCAGCTGTCTTGCATACAACACGAAATATTATTGTGGCGATTAACTTCTATTAAGCTACCAGCTGTATTGTATACAACACGGACTATTATTGTAGCGATGAACTTCCATTAAGCTACCAGTTGTCTTGTATACATCACGAACTATCACTGTATCGATGAACTTGCATTAAGCCACCAGCTGTCTTGCATACAACACGGACTATTATTGTAGCGATGAACTTCTATTAGGCCACCAGCTGTCTTGTATACAACACGGACTATTATTGCAGCGATGAACTTCTATTAAGCAATCAGATGTCTTGTATACAACACCAACTATTATTGTAGCGATGAACTTCTATCAAACCACCTGCAGTCTTGTATACAACACGGACTATTATTGTAGCGATGAACTTCTATTAAGCAATCAGATGTCTTGTATACAACACCGAATATTTTTGTAGCGATGAACTTCTATCAAACCACCTGCAGTCTTGTATACAACACCGAATATTATTGTTGCGATGAACTTCTATTAAGCTACCAGCTGTCTTGCATACAACATGGACTATTATTGTAGCGATGAACTTCCATTAAGCTACCAGCTGTCTTGTATACAACACGGACTATCACTGTATCGATGAACTTGCATTAAGCCACCAGCTGTGTTGCATACAACACGGACTATTATTGTAGCGATGAACTTCCATTAAGCCACCAGCTGTCTTAAGGGGCCATTTATCATCTCCCTCCTTACGAAAGATTGAACTCTACTCTTTGGACGCCTTCTTTTTCCTTAAATTTATTTCAATATTAACATACTAATCGGCTGCTTAATGAGAATCAATGAGTTATTGAAAGGTGAAAAGATATCCAAAGAAGCTCTTTTCTTGGACTTAAGTGTCCTACTCAATATTCAAGTCTGCGATATATAAAACACAAGCGGTTGAAAAATAAAAGATGTTATGACCGAAAAATAAACCTGTGTCCAGTAGCGCAGCAAAAAATCATGGGCTCCCCGCAAAACATAATTCTGGGGCCCCCTTCAATAATAAAAGTTGCTTGATGGGAATGTTGCCCCACCCCCCTCTCCCGGCAGTTGTGGGATTGCTTGGGCGGTTGCTACGCCACTTCCTGTGTCCCCTATTCTTGCTGGCATACAGCGTACGGCGATTTACTGCGAACAAGCAATGCCTGACGCAGTCATAATATCACAATACTGCCTGGCGACTGAAGTCCTTACCACAGATTAAAAACGCTATTGTCTGTTTCAAAATGTAACTATGAATAACTCCAGATATGTAAACGAACACTTCTAACTCGCATTCCTGCAGATTTAGATGACTGGAAATGATAGTACTAGAAACAAAATATTATCCTTCTCAATTTAATCATTCACCATAAAACCCACCGAAATCAGAGTGAGTCTTTTTAAAGAGAGCCGATAGGTTTTAAAAAACATTCTTCAACGGATTGTATCTTCAAGCGAATAGATCTTGGTCAACAACCATCGTCTTGATATTGCATGAGATATTATTTGCTCGCAGTATGTCAGCGTACACTGTAAAACTCATCCGTGTTTGCAAATATGGACCATAATAGCGTTGTGGAGCTATATGATATAATTTACCTATACTGGAACCGAACACTATACAGTATACAGCAAGTATCCCGTACAGACTATAGAATGGCACAAACATCGTTGAGAAACCTGCGATAGTGAGAGCTAAATTGTTGATAAGTAGGGGATCGGACCAGGGTTTATCTGACACATATCCAACAAGCAACCGTGCCACTGTGTTGACTATTCCAATAATCGAGATCAACCAAGCGCCTTCTGAAGCAGTCATCCCAAAGTCGTCTGCTAGCACCGGAATGTAGTTGAATGGAATGAAAAACCCTGCAGTAGATGAAAAATAATATGCATATTTATACGCACTACATATATTTTTGTTTAGAAATATTTAGCTTCTGTCATTGACATAAATTGTTCCATACCAAACAATCTTACATCGATTATCGTAAGCAAACTTTCGCGTTCTACGGCGAATGAAGAATTTACTGTAACTCGACATAACACTGTTTAAATTGAAAGATTGTCTGTTTCTGCCACAATAAAAAGCCTCTGAATTGTCGATAGCTTAGAATTACGTCATTTATTCGCTTTTTAAAAGTGTTTAGGTTCTTATTACAGTAGACCTTGTAAATACAAAGAATTATACTATTTTAAAACACGCCTTCCAATCAAGTGCTAAATATTCCCTGCAAGTTTGGCCCACAGTTGCCTTGGGTTGGGGAAGTGGTTGCTAGTCATTATTTGAGTATTAAAGCTATAATAGAAAAGGTGTTTCATCTGCATCGTACGATAATTGTAGATGTACGTTTTTTGTACTACACTGGCCGTGAGAATCACTAAAATGTTTATGGAACTCTAGGAAGAGAAAAGCGGAATCAACTTTTGAGTTGAATCCTCATTTCATGAAAAAAGTAAATGTTAACTTTGTTATACTTACCAAACATACAGAGGAAGCATGAAGCCCCATACACAACAAACGTAGGACTTTTCAGCAATGAGAAGTCGAACATATTTGAAAAGACACCACATCTTCGCCCTTCACTCGATGCGCTAGAATCTGAAGCTATACTGGTCATGCTTCTTACAAACTCTGTTCTATTCTTGGCCTTTTTGAATTCCGGTATGTTCTGAATACTTCCACTATAGAAAACGTCTTTTCTGTTTAGAGGACTGTTTTTACGTTCACGTGACTGCCTTAGTTTCTGTCTGGTTTTCGGTTGTATTTCAAGATCCTGGCTAAAACACAATCGTGCAATTTCGTAGTTCCTTGCCATTTCTTCTTGCAGTTTTATTTCTGTTAGTTCCATCGATCTCCACTTGTAAATCGGTTGTTCTTTTGTATTTTTCAACTCTTCATCACACGTACTGAACACTCCTTGCTCGACTCCATTTTCATCCCAAACCATGATTTTCACAGGTTGACGATTTCCGTCATTTTGAGTGACGTCATCTTCAAGAAAGCACGTGTTGTCATCAGTTGGAATTATGACCGTATTAATAGATTCTAGGGGGCGGAATAAGGCTGCAAACACAATACCATTCAAAACAATACCCGAAATTATCCACATGGCGCCCTTCCAGCCATATTCGGACAGAAGATATTCACACAGTGGAGCAAAAACGAATCCTCCAAAACCGGACCCACACACGGCAATTCCAGTTGCCAACGCGCGCCTCTTTTCAAAGTACTGGCCAACCATGACAATGGAAGGGAGATACACGAAACCAAACCCCATCCCTGAAAGGAAATTAAAGAGTATCCAGTTTCAAAATATCAATAGTTTCAAGATATTCATTTCATTTTTAAAGATTAACCAGGATAACTTTAGAGTTTATTTAAGTGCCATTTGTGCTGGTAAATTGCATCTTGGGATAATATTAATCCTTTACAGTGCATTCTATATGCTAAAAAACAAATCGCTTTAACTCAGTGGCAGTACGTACCTTATAGGTTCAAGTTAAACTAAAAGGGCATATGAAGTTGCAAACCCCGCCTCCTCGCACGCATCTCTTCACCCGCCAAGAATGCTTACATGCAATACTTTATGCACCAGAATGGTGAGTTATTATTTTCTTTAAACAAATCGAATATATTATTATTATTATTATTACTATTATTATTATTGCCATACCTCCAGCAGTTATCGGCATACAAACTCTAAAATATAATCATTTCTTGCTTGCATCCTCCTCAATGATCCCCTCAACTTTCATCATGATCAAATTCCATCAAACGCTTCTCAAAACATTCTGCTGAAACACGCATGCGCACAGACAGGCGCGGTTACAAAGTCCCGTTTCTGCTGTCGTGGCGGGGATAATATCGAGAAATATTGTGTTGACAAACGACCAGTACTCGTTCAACCTATATGATTCCAAAATCACTGTAATCAAAATTACTCCTAATTTTCAGACTTTGATCTTGAGCGTGAGTTTCGTGCTCAAATAGTTTCGAAAATACCGGGCCTGAAGTGTATTTTCCGATGGAAGGGAAATGTAAATTTTGAAATTTTAATTGTATTCTTTATAACACGACTGTTTTATAATACATTGTATCGAGATTTTATTTCACATCTTGATATGATAAGTGTGCACGGTTAGTTATCTGATTTGCATCAAAGTTTGTTGTAATATTCAATAGAAAAGATTTCCTGGATACAAAATAAAGTGAGAAGGAAACCATACACAGGAAAATTTCCCTAAACCGGCCTATTTGTAGCCAGGTTTCCTCTGTAACTAGGTTTTCCTATTAATCCGGTCCCTCTCTAACCAGGTACCATCTGTAACCAGGCTGCCTCTGTAACCCGGTCCCTAAGTAACGAGGCTTCCTCTGTAACCCGTCTCCCTCTGTAACGCGGTTCCCTCTGCAGACTGGCCACAAAAGTTTGTCCCAATAAAGCCGTCTTAATACAGATTAGACATCCGTATACTGGTCACCTACGTAAAACGGACAAAATATTTGCTCCCACCAGTATCCTATTTAGGTATGCTGGAAAATGATTTAATATGTTGCAGCTCAAAATGGAAAGTTCGATATATTCAACATTGGGTGAAAGTTCCGTTAATGACATATTTTAAGGTATGCTTTACCTCCTATAAAACCGTACAGAACGATCATTGCCTCGATATTCGGAGAGAACGTGCACAGGAAAAAGCCTGCTGCGGACAGAAGCGCTCCGAGCATACCAACTTTCCTGCATCCAAACAGGTTAACAAGTCCGCTTGCGAGAGGACCTGCAATTAACACAAATGTAAGTCAATGGACAGAAAAGTTGTTTTTATAACATATTAGGCATATGTTTTTGAAATTTTGCCTTTCCACTCTTCTTTCTTTTTAAACATAAAATGTACTACAAATATTTTCATTGTGAATCTCTAAAGATGAAAATTTCCGACCAGTGTATGAGGGTACATTCAGCCATATTTCTATCTGCATATTTTCCGACATCAATGAAGTTCACTTTATCTGTAAAACTGAATTCATTAATGTCAAAATTAAGAACCCTGAACATTGGCTACATTTCTTTCAGTCTTTGAGTTCAGAGCAGATTGTTACGCAGGTAAAGTGGTTCACAATGATTTCGACAGCTAATTAGAGTAAATGTGGGCTGCTAAAACAAGTGATGTATACGAGTATAGAGTACAAATATTTCAATACAAATCGGATCATCTAAGCAAAAGTATATTTCCAATACCTATTGCTAGATATGTTCCATTCAGCACCGAATTTATCCAAGACGTGACTCCTTTGCTTTGTCCAAAGTGATTCACAAATTCTTTAAAGAAGACTCCAAACGTGAAAGCAACTCCATCTACCAGGAACCCCACCATAAAGGATGAAAAAGTTACCACCCAACCCCAGTCTCCATCCGGGGGAATTGGTTGCTGAAGTACTCGGTCATTTGGGACTCTTCTGCTCTTGCCGTGTGACACCTTCCTGGTTTCCGTTTTACTTTTCTCCTTCATCTGAAATTTACAGATTCATGAATGAATGCAATACACTAAAGACATTTGCTTTTACTCTTCTTTCCAGCCTATGAGTTTATATCCTGTTTCCCTAAAATAAAACAGGACCAACAATCTGCATCCCTAAAAACCTAGACATGTGACTCAGTTTGAAAGTCTATACAATAATACGCGTTTAACTCTTGTTCACTGATTTCATAGCTGTAACCTCGAATATACATGCATATCGTAAGAACACATTTTTCAACATGGTTCTAAAAAAAAGAGAACCACAAAAGAAACTCACATTAAAGGTTGTAATCAACTTCACCAAAGATACGCAGCACATAAAGCTACAGTGTGTCGACTTCCACCCTGCGAGACAGAAGATTTTTTTCTTTCTTTTTTTTATGTGAACTCAATGAAAAACTTTAATCATCATGTACCAGCAGATAAAATCTTTGATTTTTAGGGAATGTGGTTTACATGACAAATTTTGACCATATATTTTTAGGATTTGTAGGTTTTTTTTTTTTTTTTTTTATACTTTACATGGTATTTCATATAATTTATACAAAATTTAACACCTTTATCTTTCATCTTTTATATTGTAGTACTTTATGTTTACATTTATTTGGAAGGGTTTATCTTCCTAAAGTTTCTGTGCAATTTTTCATTATTACGTATTTAAAACTTTATTTTTGATTGGTACTTTATAGTCATTACTGTGCTGAAGTAGCGTTAAACACCAAGTCATTCTTACATACTAGAAAAATTGAAGCCATTAGTAAATTACGTAACCTGTAATTCATGTGATACAATACTTTTCCTTGACAGGCTGCAGTAAACAAATATCTATGACAAGGAGGTTAAAGTAGCATAATATTTAGTATATTGTTCGGAATTCTATACCTTTATTGTCCGAGCTACCGTCTGTACTCGCGTATAACTTGTATCCAAATGCAAACAACATAGACCCTGATCTACCGGCGCATAATGCGCCGGCAGATCAGGGTCTCTGTCGTTTGTTCTACTGATTAGTCCTTACAAACTGCATAGACCCAGATCTGCCGGCGCATTATGCAACGGCAGATCTGGGTCTATGCAGTTTGCAGATGGTATAGCATTATACGCGAGTAAAGACGGTAGTTATTGCCATTTTGGGGGTAACTGTATGAACTAACTCGAATTCACTTATAATTTATAATCCTTTTTCCTTCCAATAGCAAACCTATGTGCACAGATGCTTATGTCATACTGTCGTGTTAGATCGCTATGCCTTATGATAGTCCAATTAGTGGTTTAGAGTTCAACTTTTTGTGACATTTTCCCCGATAGCTCTTAAACTTTAAGGATTAGTACAGTGCGAAAACAGCTTTTCTCCTTGTTTTGGGAGAAATTTGTGTCACGAAAGGTATAATAAAATCAATTTTCCATATTTTCTAAGCTTTCTTTCACAAGATTCGTCCAAAACCGGTATTGTGAATTTAATGCATGAATGTGGACATGGTCCGAATACACCGACTGCTTTCACCCATCGGAAACAAAGTTATAACCCTTACAGTATGTGAAAGTTATGGATGATAGTTCTTCATATTTTTAAATTCGTCGATGTCACAATCATACCTCTCTTTCGTCATGACTTTTATTTTCCTTCAATATACTTTGTTTCATT
This sequence comes from Margaritifera margaritifera, assembly GCA_029931535.1. Taxonomy (NCBI): domain Eukaryota; kingdom Metazoa; phylum Mollusca; class Bivalvia; order Unionida; family Margaritiferidae; genus Margaritifera; species Margaritifera margaritifera. Next base: position 380,440 of record JAQPZY010000994.1, on the reverse strand, counting down.
TCAATCATTTATTTAAAACTGGGGATATAAAATATTTTGAGGCGTTACTTACCGTTCCTTCCGACTGATCCAACGCTTTTGTACTCGAAACCGGCATAAATCTTTGACCTGTGTAGCTCTTATCTAAATCGCAATACAACTACTTCTCAATCATTTACATAAAATTCTCCATTCTGTTCAGTATACTTAAGAAAAACAATTTCACTGCTATGATGATAACATGAGACTAATAGGTAAACATTGCTGTACTGATGGAAGTGACTGATACTTTTCATACAATAATGATATCAACACTGGCCATCAAATTATTCCACGACTTTGCGTATACTGGTACACAACAAATTAACTGTAGGCACCTATGACCCATATCATTTCAAAATCAATAATAAGGCGGTTAAAAAGTACTTCGAAAACAAATTGCATCTGATATAATTTTGCGCATTCGAGTAATATTCACGGGATAATTCTGAATAGGGAAAACTATATCCGGAACACCTCGGACTTTTCGGCGCAAAAGAACTAGAAGCGTTCCAAATGCCGGAAACTAATCAACATCTAGAGCTTCCAACAGCGGGATAAATAGAAAAATTGTTTTAACTAAGACTTCATCTTCAGCCGTAAGTTAAAAAACTGAGCTATCACTGTGTTCATTTAAAAAGGAAAACGATAAATCACGTCGTTCGTTTAGACGTTAAGACAAATGAATACAACTTATTGTGATAGGGATCAAATATACGAGTTTATGATAAAATGTAGAAAAGTTTACATCAGATTGTCTCGAAGTTTACTGCATTCGTTACTGGAATAACTGTTTTATGTAAAGTTTTGTGGACTTATACCATGATTTTATATCAAACATTCACATCCTAGAAAAGCAAACCTCTTGAATGTAATACAGCGGATTAATATGTTCAAAACAATTTTCGTAAATTCGCCGGAAGCCCGGCTATTTCTTTACGAAACTATAATCGTAACATCGCAGTCATTTCCCTCAAAAATGTTAACAACATGGCGTCTCCACTAACGCAGATATATTTTACTCCTGCGGTTCAAAGTAGTTCCAACATGGCAATAACTGTAGTATAATCCTCTTATTTTTTAGTTGATGGAACGGCGCGAGATGTTGTGAATGATTATCAGTCAATCTGTATTAGGCATTGCAAATTGCTTATAGCATTCCATGGTTTTGAAAGAAACTTGACCATTGGCATAACAAAAGAATTAAATGTAAATGGATGTCAAGATATTTAATTTTAAAAATCTTCACTGATTTCGCGATATCTCATCAAATTATTTGCAATGTTTAGGATAGGATGCAAAATATATAAAATAGAATCTCACCATCAAAGACCTAATAAGAGAAAAAGGATTCAGTTGAACGAAGTTTATTGCTTGTGAACGGTTTATGACGCGTAAGGCAGCCAAGATGGGAAAATCTTAAATCTAAAATAACTGGGTGTAATTAGGTACTTAGTAATATTACTTCAAAGTTTTAGTCAATATAGTAAATCATGAAGAAGATATATAACTCTCAAAAACTTTCACACAAAATCATAATTTTGACGTCGTCAATGCAGCAGTTGCAAGCAAGAAAGGAAACCCTATCATATCAGGACACCAACTTCAGGCACACAGCAATATTATCTCAAAGTTTATGTTGAATACAGCGAGTGGTGAAGAAGATATTTAACTTCCAAGAAGTTTAAACACAAAATCTTCATTTTGATTCTGGCGCCATCGCCTGACAAGTGAAACCTATGTCCCACCATTCAGGTGCGAAACAAAATCGTCGCTCGTTACAGATTATACTAGGATAAAAATGTGGCTCAATGATTGGACAGGCTAACAATCTATGATGAAAATGTGACTCACTGATTAGCCTAGCTAGCAATCTTATCATGTGATAAATATGTGACTCACTGATTGGCCTAGTTAGCAATCTAATACTGCGATGAAAATTTTATTCACTGATTGGCCAGTCTAGCAATCGGTTTAATCCTGAAATGCAAATGTGACTTACTGATTGGCCAGGCTAGCAATCTAATACTGGGATGAAACTGTGGCTCACTGATTGTCCAGAGTATCAATCAAATACTGGAATGCAAATATGATTCAAAATGTATGCGAAAAAGTTAGACGTGAGAACAAAATCTTCCGTTGAAAGCTAAAAATATACTGACATAACAATGAAAAATGAGAATATTATCTTTTAGGACATACTATTTATCTGTAGAAATTTGACTTTACATGATCTTCAGTATGCAGATTAAAATGAAATGTGTGTGTGTGTGTGTGTGTGTGTGTGTGTGATGTAATCACATCCTGCGCACCTCCGCCAGCTACACATCTTATCATCTATATCCTTATCTCTGTTAGGGGTAAATTTGAATTAATTATTAAACCATGAAAGTAGTCTTTCAAAATTATTGTAAAAACACGATCTTGGGACTTATGCGCCTGTATTCTGTTTTTCACACGGTAGATCTGTAGGGCTTTTTCCCGGTGTTATATTAATCTGTAGGACACATAACGACAACAAGTCGTACAAAATTAACAGAAATAAGCAAAATAAGCTGAACAGAGTACCAAAAAAGGACAAAAGCAGGCGCACAGGCAAACGGTAGGTGCACATATTAACGGAAAGATGACGCGGATCACAGGTTTTAATACAGTGAGAAATTACCCAAACCCGCAAAATCAAAGTTTTGTTAAATGTTGTGGAGCATGCTCCGATGAAAACAATGTGTTGCACCCAAATGTTAGACAATGATATTTAAAGCCAAGTCAGTAACGAGAATTCGCACGCAGCAAGCAAGCAAGTAAGTAAGTAAGCAATTAAGCAAATAAAGCAAGCTAGCCTGTCTGCATGTCTGTCTTTATGTATGTATGTATGTATGTATGTATGTATGTATGTATGTATGTATGTATGTATGTATGTATGTATGTATGTATGTATGTATGTATGTATGTATGTATGTATGTGCACTAATATTACATATACCTTGTAATTGATGCAGCTGTACTTTTGTGAATGTACGCTGGAAGATTTATGTATGTATTTTCGTTACATATGACGTACGTTAATATTGTTTTCACGTAGCCCCCCTCCCCCACAACACATACACACACACTGGCAATTTGTACTTCTCTTGCGATTTGAAAAACGAAAAGCATCAAGGATATAAAAAAAATGTATAAAACTTAGTCATTTCATTCATTAATTGATCATTTCTAACCTGATTGTCGCCAGGGGGTCCCTAACACTCATCTTGTTCGCGTTTCAAACCAAACGGGAGTTTTCAGTGTAAACATTAAGCCTGATCACTGTCCTTTTCCTGTTCCTGGAAAAGTCCGTTTTCAGTGAAGGGTTCGGTTTCTAGGACTACACATACATAGAATGTAATATCTGTGTCTTCTGCATCCAATATTTGCAATGTCTAGTTTTAATATTTCTTCTAAAAATTTTAATAAAAAGGGCAAGGGGTTTAACTATTATGTACATGGGTTCCAATGGATGGAGCAGCCAAAGTTACGGAAATTTACGGAATTATTTCGGAACTTATCGAAGACAATGAACAACATCACTCCTGATGTCTAAAAAAAATAGACTTGCCCACGCAAATATGTCACAGAGACTAGAATCCTGTTTCCAGTTGTGAAAACATTTGGTTTACTTGTGTCTTATTGTGCTACAGTCCATGATTTTAAAATGCTACAATTCCTTGAAAATGCTGGGAACAAATGTCAAGGAGCCATTTGTTATAAATCCATAGCCCTAAAAAAGTGCGTACTGGAAGTCAACACTGAGTAAATCAGCTTTTCTAAAGAGTCGGCGAAAACAATTAGCGGCTAAGATATGCTTAATGTCAGTCATGACGTAACTGTAAAATTATGAATAAGAATGTTATCAGCATGGGTATATACTTTAGTGAATGATTAAACCCAAACAAAAGGCATTCGCATGCAGAGACTCCTCTGTTGTTTTAGTACTCTGAAATCATGTTGTATAAAATAAAACGTAACCCGTCAATTTGACCGTTGGAGAGAAAATTGAAATAAATAAACAGATAAAATAAAAAGAAAATGTATGACTTTCATTTTGTTATTACCCCAAGTGCGAAAATTTTTAGTCGCCGACTTATATATTCATCTTTGATAAAATGAATAGAAATAAAACGCTGTGAAGGCAATGCTAAAATAAATAGAAATAAAACGATACAAAGGCAATCATAAAATGAATAGAAATTAAACGCTACGAAGGCAATGATAAATTGTCTGATTAAAAAAAAAACAAAAAACACACACAACAACAACAACAACCCAAAAGAAAGAAAAAACAAAATAATAATAATAATAATAAAAGTATACTCCTGTTTTAACCGCATTTACGTTTTAGCGATCCACCATTATACAGTACTCACTTTGCGTGCTTGACGCCATCTTCAGTTGCGAGTAAACATCTGTTACAATTAAAAGTTTTGTTAACTTGCAAAATCATATTGGCTCCTTCACGAATAACCTGGATCAATGTTCAGGGTAGTGCGTAGGTCGGAACTGTAAACTAGTCTATCAATAATGTCGAAACATTTAATCTCTGTGCATTTTTCTGTACTCAGTTAGCCATTGTCTCTGTGATATTTATCAAAATACCGAATGATGTAATAGACAATATACAGAGTTAGCATATACTACACTTTACAATAAAAATAAATGACATTATTTATTTTAACCAGAAGTGACGTAATAAAACAGTTTTGCGAAACGTGTCTGTATTTTACAAAATACTTGAGTTATCCAAGACAATTGTGAATTTTCACTAAAAGCTTGAATACTCAAAACATTTATATCTGCTGATTGCTGGTGGGAATGAACAAAACATGCATTTACATATTGGTATACAAAATAAGTAGTAAATAAGTGCTTACTTACTGGTCCCAATTACATGATCTGCAGCATGTACAATGACCTGATTCTACTCTTCAAAGCGCTACTTGTCAAAACTGAAAGGCAAGTGTCTTTACGGTTTCAAAACGAATGTGTACCACCCCGCCGTCTTGGGTTGAAGTCTGAGGCGAAAAGTGGGACAAAGAACTAATCGAACCGGTGCATCTGCTCTTCGCTTAAGAAACGAGAAACATAATCAGTCCAATACAGTTTTAAGGTAGTTCAACGACTCGTTATATCTACTTATATTGTAATGAAAACGCTGCAAGAAACTAATCCAGAAGTTTTCCTGTTCTTAAATTAGCTTGAAAGGCTATCTTCTTCAAGTAAGTACCTGTTTCATTGTGACCCCCTATCTTGAGCCTTAAAAAAATAATCAGGAAGTAGACCCAAGCAATATGCCTACCACCAGGTGGTATGTAACAAAAATAAGAAAACAACAATGCAGGCTTCTAGCTAAAAAATTTCGTTTAAAACGGCGTGGTCGTGAAGGTAGAATGAAAATATTAATTGTCGAAAATTAGAAAAAGCAACATTATGTGAAAAGTATAGAAAAATTAAACATGACCTATAATTTCAAAGTATATACACTGTAGTCATTTCATAACAATCAAACATTTATATTTAATTAGAGCGTGTCTATTGAAATTTGATTGAAATATTTTGAACTATACAGTGTAATTCATTTAATTTTAACTCAAACGCATTCTATATTATAATTTCAGTCTAGAACAGGCAAATACCCGATATACAGGATGTTTTGTCGGCGACTAATATATAGGGAAATACAGCAGTCCGTGTCTGCTGCGCATAGATAACTGGTGACCGATCGTATTTCACCTGACGTTAATGAACTGTCTGCTCCCTATTTGAAAGGTAAGTGGTGTAGCCATTGTAAAAGCACGCTTGAGTAGATGCGTATTGTACAAGTCGTGAGGTTATCTCGAACACGTTTTAAATTGTTTAGGAGGCGCTCTATAGATACTATGTACTTCTGCGAGAGTGACAGATGTGAGGTGAAGTTGTTTGAATTTGCAACATGCACAATGAAGAGAATGTAAGCATACCTCTATGCTATTTTCATCTACCGTGGCTGAAATTTCTTTACATATTGTACTTGTGGAAATTGCACATGATCTGAGCACACAGCTGAAAAAAATGACCGCTCCCATGTGCTCGAAAAATCAGCCTGAATTAGTCCAAAAAACACTATTTTTAGCAGTTATTAAAAAGGGAAAACGAATTTTGCCAATACCAGCTTCTGAAAGTACAAATGAATGAATTACAAAGTATATAAAAAGTAAAAAAAGTTATCGGCTTTTTTTTTTTTCTTTGTACAATTTACCTTTGAAGTCCAGAAAGTGAAAATGACCAAGCGGAGCTAGCAGTTTTTTGATAGGTGCACATCTGAAGTAAGAACAAGTTGTATACACTATAACCCAAACTGCACCCATCAATCATACACCAAAATAAAGGGTTTTAAGCCTGCTGTCTTCGCTATGAACATAATATTTTCATGATTTTAACCCATTTAAGTATCAAGTTCGCGTCGGGCGCCTGTGTAAAAAGTAAAGTCAGCTACCTTTACGACAAGTTCTATCCTGAAAACTAATAGGCAAAATAGGCAAAAGTAATTGATAATTGACGTACGCTAGTAATTGATAATTGACGTACGCTAGGGGATGTTCAGTAACGTTGAGCTTCGGAGCTTGTTAAGAGTAGAAAATACACACAGATATTCTCAAGGTGGAAATCTGCATCTACTGGGCCCAGGGATGATTAGATGGTAAAGTTTTCCTCTGCACAGCCAACTTTTTTACACAGTCAGGACGAGAGGACGAGTGATTTTCCTGAGCCCTGCTTATGTCTGGTTGGCGCCCTGACATCTACTTTCAGTGTAATCCGACTGTGGACTGTATATTTAATGCAGTCATTGTCAAGGACTCCCAGAGCATGGGATTCTGCATTGAAAATTACGCCTACAGTCGGTAGATTTCTACGTATCTAGCAATGTCTGATAGTAAAATTCACTGCAAAAGTGAGCTGGGATTGTCGGAAGTTATTATTGGTGATAAAGATTAAACAACATGTTTCCAGTGCGAAATACCAAATAATAAGCAAAGATTTGTCACAATACATTTTCGTTAACTTTACATATCAAAAGGGGAACTGGTGCCGATATGTTTTAGTTTTATCTAACTTTTACCGAGATCACACGTCGCAGACGACGTGTTTGTACAGTATGATGCTGGACTGGTCTTTCTTTAAGAAAAGATACCGATATGGAACCAACAAAGAGGTAACCTGTCTACTTGACCAATCAAATCGCCTGAGTGCTTGGATTGACAAGACAAATATGTTTCTGGCAAGCACCCAAATGATCGATATAGCAATTTTATCACAACTGAAGTTCCCCAATATCCGAGAATTCCAGTAAGAACTTAATAAATTTAACTGACAATCAGTTCAATTATGATTTAAAAAAATGTTTCTGTCATTAAGTGGTGGATGAAAATTCCCTGTTTTCCCCCAACTTTGATCAATATTTGCAAAATTAAAGGGCCTTTCACGATTGGGAACAAACCTATTTCCAGTATTTCTCCCGACTTATTCCCGATTTCTGGGTAGCGTGGGAACCCTGTATCAAATTAAGTGTCAAAATCGTGCGTGAAAAAGTCCAAAGACCTGAACAATATCACGAACACAAAGATTTGTACATTCATGATTTGTCTCTCGCAATCTTATTTGACAATCATATCCAAACTTTTATCCTTTTTAGTTACATGGTACTTCCTGATCTTAAGTACTTAAACAAGGACGTAGCTAAGCAATTTTCTGATGTGCGCACTGCCAATGGGGTGGGGGAAGTGGTGTTCCTAGAAATTTAAACATGGTATCTTGATTTTTGTGCCTCTGTGTGTAGCTACACTACTGAAAAAGAATTATGAATTTGGAAGTAATGCATCACACAAACGCAGCACGTTTCCATTGTCTTTGTTACTTTGATATATTTTCTTTTGAAACAGAGCACTGTGGTTCATATGCAGTGGCGGCTCGAGGGTTCGAGGCGCCCCGGGGCAATGTTCTTTAGTGGCGCCCTTACTGAGGTGCCCAGGGGCAATGTTCTTTAGTGGCGCCCCTACTTTGCCACAGAGAACAGTTTTTATGTCAGTTGCCCCTCCCCCCCCATCAACGCCCATGTTACAGATGAAAAAAAAGCTCCTGACGGCGCCCCCCCCCGTTGTTCTGCGCCCGGGGGCAATTGCCCCCCCCCCCCTCGCGATGCCACTGGTTACAGGTCTGTAACGGTACGGTGCACATACAGATTGACTGATTGGTTGAGTGGTGTTTAACGGTGCATAAACACATGAAAGGTTACATCGTCTCGCGGTAATTGGAGTATAATGTTTTGTCAGGAGACACATCATGGCGAACGACCCCCCCCCCCCCATTTTTTTCAAAGGATTCGAACCACACCCATCTAGTCGCGAGTCAGGTACGCTAAGTTCACCCAGTCACCGCGGTTTCGTACATAAAGTTATCAGTCAAATTAAATTAATTTTATGTAGACATGAAATATATTTACATTGTATATGATAATAATAACAAGTACATTCCAGGAACTGATGTACACCCACCCACCCCTCCGCTTTTCGTTGAAAGTAGGAGGAGTGTAGATTTGTCAAGGAAATGGCCAGATGACAATGGTGATATAGACAAGATACATAGAAAGCTGTCAGTATATAGAATAATGCATTGCTACTAAGTTTGCTACGATTTTTATTCTCGTTCAACCAAACTATCGCGTGACTCCGAGAGATGTACGCCGTGAAACTTCTAGGTGTCGTTTATTTTTTTATTTTTTTCTCCCTCTTTCTTCTGTCCCAAAAATAAATTTTCTATCCCCAAAAAGTCCATCAGCACTATTTCTACAGAAGCGACAAATGTAAACATATTTATCATGTACATTAAAGGTGATAAAAGGTATACATTAAAGGTGATAAAAGGTATCGGTGTAAAGCGGGAAAATCCCCCCCCCCCCCCCTTATGTATTGCGCGATTTATTGGAAAAGTCTAACAATAAGCAAGATTTTCATACACAAGTGAAAACCTGTATTAATCGTACATAACATATGTGATCGGTCCAAAACATAAACAAATATATAAAAATTATGCATTTATGTGATCTGAGTGTTTGTCAAGAATGCTGATTAACCTGTCAACCAATCAGCGACTTTACCAGAGTTTTAGCAAGCCTCGTTTTAAGCGTTTATCTAGACCTTGCAAGATTCTGGTTTCGCTGGTACCCGGTCTAAATTGGCAAGCCAATATCATAGACCGGTAGCAAGTAAAATCTGTGTCTTCCAATTGCTTAGAAGTGTAGCAGACTACGTAACAGGGAGCATACGTAGCAGGGAACCAGACTAATGGGCACAATGCATCATGGGAAAAAGCACTGAGATTCCATACTTTCACTAAGATGGAGGATGTTAGTTATCTGCAGTCTCACGAGCACCGGAAGTATGACACGGATGTCAGCGGAGATCCTTGGAGGACTCATGGTACTAATTCAGCTCCCACAGTAAACCTATGGAAACACCATGGTATTAAGAATTAAATAACTTGAATGGTCATGATCAAACCTATATTTATCAGTATAGACATATCCTTGATGCAAGCTTCTCTGTAGGGAAAATAATATGAGCCGCGGCATTTTCTGATCTACATGTGTTTGAAACATGTTTCCAATTCCGCTCCTAAGAGTCAGGTGCTCATTTCAGAAGTGAGCTTTCCAAACTCAAGCCTGCAAAAGGACTGAAATACCATCAGTAAAACATGGTCTCTATTTTTTCAGTTACAACTAGGATAAACTCTCAAAAGATTCTTTTCACTAAAATGTTACTTTCATTATCAACCAATCCTGGCCAGCCAAACCCATATATACTCTATTTTATTTTCACCCATTCATAGACTGGTTCCCATTCTTCCATATCATTAGTACCGCGAGTCCTATATCCACCCTTGATTTACTTGACAGACCTATGACTGTATAAGTAAACAGTGTGCATAGTTCTGCTTGTCAAAGATTACATTAGTGTATGTTAAATAATAGTCCAAGTTCATGCATACCAACAATAGCAATGGTGCATTTCAGGCAACATTTAAGTATCTGAGCTTCATTTCAAAAACTCAGAAAAAATATTAAAATAAATCTGTCTGATCAAGAGTTACTTTTTTTTACTATCCCCATTTGTCTCTCTTCAATTTAAGATTGAAATATTGTATCAGCCTTGTCGTATTATGCAATTAATGATTAAAATGTCATTGTGACCATCTATATTTGCATGTATTACTACAGAAAGAGAGATTTAAATGAAAGAAATTGCTTAAAATTCCTCCAGAACACATATAATTTAAAACTAAAGTAAGGTAGGCATAAGCCAATTAAAGTACAAAATATGAAGTTCCAAAACATTCACTGAATGAAATTGGTGGGGCACAAAATCATGAGGGCTCATCACCACTAAGTATGATGGTAGAGACCCAAGTGATCATATCTCAAGCATGATATTTCAAAACACAACTAGGAAATATCAAATTGGTGACCATAATTACTCTGTAAATGGTAACTTGTCTAAACTTTATATATTTGATTGCATAGATATTAACCAATGTGCACAACACTCCACCTTGCATAGTCAAATCTACACTATTCACTGCACCCCCACCGCCTTTGATGGCAACAGTTGCCATATCTGCTTAATATCCCATTGAAAATCATTCTGAGGTAGAAAAAAAGGTATTCATTTTGCTTGTTATATGTAAATAGAACCTGTATTTTGTATTTATAGTAAAGTTAATTGTAGATGCATATGTTGTTCTCTATAGGACTCACGGCTCACCAGCTCAGCTCTCATAATAAACCTATGGAAACACCATGATATTAAAACTTCAATAACTTGAAATTTCTGAATGGTCATGATCAAACCTATATTTTATCAGTATAGACATATCCTTCATGCAAGCTTCTCTATAGAGAAAATAATATGAGCTGCGGCATTTTTTTGTTGATCTACATGTGTTTGAAATTCCGCACCAAAGAGTCAGGTGCTAAATTTTAGAAATGAGTTGTGCAAATTCAAATCTGTAAAAGGACTGAAATTCCATCAACAAAACGCGGTCTCTATTTTATTTAGTTAGAACTAGGATAAACTCTCAAAAGATTCTTGTCACTAAACTTTTACTTTCATTATCAACCAATCCAGGCCAGACAAACCCATATATTATATTCTATTTTATCTTCACACATTTCTAGACTGGTTAAGATTTTTCTATATTATTAACACCATGAGTCCTGTAGACCAAGATATCACGAAGCCACTCGAGAGGTATAACTGAACGAGACTGTACGGTTTCGCGGCGGTCTATATCTGTAATTGGCAATAGCAGCACGGGCAGGGTAGCTGAAGACGAGAACCAGGCTAGGTCTGCGTTTCTTTACTGTTATGTTATCCTAACCATGGACTATTTCTGCCTGATTTATCAATAAGTAATGGGTTTAGATAGAACGAGGCAAATAGCAAAAGATTTTCATATTTTTCGTAACAACCCAATCAATACCAGCTGTGATGTGCTTTTGTGAATAGACGAACTGGAATAACTTGGGAAGATGTTTATTTTCACCACAGCTATATGGACAGATTTATGGAGGTTATACAAATCTTGTTACAGATATCACACTGGACTTTGGAATTGCATATATAAAAGTATAGGCATTTTGCTTTATCTCTATGCCTACTAGACGCTACTAAAGCGGGTTGCGGTGGTGCTGAAGCGTGACACTATGTTGAAGTCGAAGAGGGACACTTTCTTGCAGTCGATATGAATGCGCCTCATCTTTAAAGAAATACGATACCGGGAAACTATCTTGAGAAAATTAGAGATACTTCGAGCTTCCAACCATTGTGAGTATTGTAAACTTGAAAGAAAGCTGTCTGAAGACTCTTAAGATTCCAACAACTCAAATGATGACGAATCCCTTTTCCATGATTTCAAAACCCTTAAGAACTCCAAAAGTGTTGCTTTGGATGATCACTTTCTTGATTTTGTCCCAGATGTTATACGTAATACGTTTCTAAACCAGGACTTTACTACTAAAGAGGTAATCTAAGCAATAAATGAATTAAAAAAAGAGTAAGGTGTATGGGTCCGATTTCATCTTGAATGAAATGCTAAAATATGCAGTCCCATAATTATTTGATCACCCAATATATCTCTTTAACTCTGTTTAATTCTACTCTGTTCCCTGATAACTGGAAATTCTCTTTCCTAAACCAACTCCATAAGCAAGAGACCCAATCGGACCTGAGATCGCTCACCTTGCTGACATCTACCTAATAGCCAATTGGAAGAACAGTGGGATGCTTTTGTGGAAATTTCTTCCAATGCTGTTGATAGCATATGTTATAACAACAACTGCTTGGTTTTTCTAGTTTTTGTATCTTTATCCATATTTGATGGAGCATCATGATCATTTGTTCAATATTGAAAGGCTTCCATGCCAGGACCCTTTGTGTTAAAGTTTGTAAAATTCCGTTCAGCAGTCTTTTGAGATAAAGTTGTGTGAATGTTTTTTGCCACTTTTAGTAATGGCAGCCATATTTGATGGCAGAACAGCATCATTTGTATAAATCTGAAAGGCGTTAAACCTAAGACACTTTCTGTTAAATTTAACAAAAGTCTGATAAGCGTTTTGTTTTAGAGAAAGTTGTTAAAGGGCTTTCTATTTTTAGTAACAGCAGTTGCATTTGATGACAGATTGGCATCATATTTATAAACTTATGAACCCTTCAAGCCAGAATGCTATCTGTAAAATTTTGACAAATTCTGCGTAGTGGTTTTTGAGAAGAAGTCGTTTAAAGGACTTTCCAGTTTTAGTAACGACATGCATATTATATAAAAATTAAAATAGGCATATGTAATATCTAGAAAAATAGACTAGTTGCCACGGACACAGATTCATGAATAATATTCGTAGAAACAGTTAATTTTTACAAGTGGCTGTCTCAGTGTATCCTTGTAAAAGGCACTTGACTCCGTATTTCCTCCACATGATACAGACAAATTGTGTTACAAGTGCCGATGAAACCAACAAAAACCCAAAACAAAACAACTACATGATTAAAATGAAAAATTACTTCGATACGAGCGACTATCCAGTTGATAATATATATGGAATCAAACAAATAAACAAGAAAATACCAGGTCTTTTAAAGATGAGTTTAATGGACAACCTATAAAAAATCTTTCTTGGACTACTATGCAAGGCTCCTCTCTCTACTAAAGCTTTAATAATTAAATGTGAATCGTATCCTTTTGAATTAGAGATAATTACTGGGTATTCTCTTGTACGTGGCTCATACCTTGCGAATTCAGAAGCTAGATTCAAGATGTCGCAATAGATATTAACACAGTTTACTCCTCTGTATACTTTTGGTTTATATTGTCTATACTTTGCTAAAACATACATACAATAATCCTCAGCAATGTGCTTATGAGTAATTAGTGTTCTATTAATTACTTCTTTATGCTCTGCAAGAATAGATTCAAAAATCTGCGAAAACGACGAAATTATGTGTTATAATCTTTCTTAAACTCCACATACTCAGCCGTGTGTTTTTTTAATAGTATAAGTGGTTTATTTTTATAGCAATATCTTTTATTATTCTCAAATTTAATGTCCGAAGTAAAATGCATATTACAATTATCACAAAGATGGTAAGTTAATAATTGTACAGTAATGTCCTTCATAGAGGATAAAAATAAAGTGATTTGTTTCCGAATAGTTTTCTGTTCTTCTAAGTAGAGCTATTTCCTTTCTCCTTGAAATACTTGATATACGTTGAAAGAAGATGAAAATATTTTTTCGAAAAATGAAACGTCTTCGGCCTTTACTGTGCATTTATTAAAGAATTCTGAATATTTTTAAATATCGTACTTACTAGGTCTATCCTTGTGTGCAATTGCAGGGTTGAGAATTGACTCTCTTGTATGGTAAAAGCAGTGATCATCTTAACATTCATGAATGATTTCTATTTGGTTTTTTTTACCCAGTCTGGAAGTTCTACATACATATGACCTGCTAATACGTCTACCTACCTATTATTTTTTTTATTCTAGGTCAATTATTGCCTAAACTATAATCCCAGATCCTTCAGTAAGCATAGCGTCATTAATTTGTTTCTACTATATCTGCAAGCATTATGTTATACTTATCCTCGATATTTGACTCTACGAATACATTTACACTTTTCGATATAAAAGGTCTTTGTTTTTCAACGCTGTGAATACAATAAATCAGATTAATTCTGATTGGAAACTTAATTTGTTTGTAGTTTTTAATCGTCTCAGACATGACATACCATATATTTTCTTTCGTTAAACTGAAATAGGCAGTTACGTCGTCAATTCGAAGGTGTTTATCAACTACGAAAAACCAATAATCCAGCACCAAAGTCCCCAGGCTACGTAATGTCCAATATAATCAAACTTAGGTTTATATATTTTGAGTAATTTGTCTGTAGTTACGTTCTTTAAGAGGTCAATAGTTTGCTCTCTTGTAAGTTTTCTTCCTCTTTCTAATAGTTTAATTGCAAGGCATCGTAGTGTCTAGTCTTTGTAGGCTTCTTTATAAAGCCTTTATCTCTTATCTGTCTAGGAGTTATTTTATTTATTCTTTATGAAAATTCTCTCCTTGGCATTTAATAGCGATACATTATTTCAATATAAATGGCGGGTAAAATTTTCTCCACATATTTTAGTACCATCAAATTACATACTTTTCTGGTAAAGCCCGCTCTGTTCTCAGAAGATGAAAAAAGGTGTTAAAAGTGAATAAATTGGTTAAAAAGCAAACAAAATTGAAGAAAGTGATTTTAAAAGTGTTTTAAAGATATTTTATAATAAATCTAGTAAATTGTGAGGAAAATAGGTTAAAATGTTATACATTGTTTTGGTAAACAAAAGGGGAAATATTGAGTTTTTGACCGTTATCTTTCAAAATTAACCTACTTATCCATGAGAATTTGTTAAAAAAAGTATTAAAAATATTGACGAAAATCCATATTAAAATGGGGTTTTGATGAAAGTTATGAAAAAATGACTAAATAATCAGACAAATGACAAAAAATCTATCGACTGGAGGAAAATATCCAATATATACTACTCATAGGTGATAGTGGATTGACATCATTTATAAAAATTTGAAAAAGTCTTTCATGCCAGGATACTTTCTTGAAAGTTTGGTCAAATTCTGTTTAACAGTTTCTCTGAAGAAGCCGTTTATATATTTGTCTATTTTTATCAATAATTGTGGCCATATGTAATGGCGAATTGGCAACATTTGTATCAAATTCAAATCCTACATACCAGGAAGCTTTCTGTCATATATTGGGGGAAATACTGTTGAGTAGTTTTGTGAAGATGTCGTTTCGAGGTTTGTCTGTTGTTAGTAACTGCAGTCATATTTGATGGCTGATTAGTATCAGCTGTACAAACCTGAACGCCCTCTATGCCAGGATAATTTCACTCAAATTTGGTCAAATTTAGTTAAGCGGTTTTGAGAAGCAGTCGTTTAAATGTTTTTCTGTTTTAGTAATGGCATCTATATTTGATGGCGTATCGGCATCATTTGTACAAATTTGAAAGGTCTTCATTCCAGGATGCTTTCTATATATTCTATTCAGCGGATTAGGGAAATAAGTCGTCTAAATGTCACTCAATTTTTTGTAACGGTAGCCGTATTTGATGCTTGATCGGCACCATTTGTACTGACTAAAAAGGTCTTTCAGGATGCTCTCTGTCAAGTTTGGTCAAATTCTATTAAACGGTTTTTGAGATTAAATGGTTTAGTGGTCATTTCTATTTTTAGTAACGGCTACCATATTGATGGCGGATCGGTATCATTTGTGAACATTTTAAAGCTTTTCATGCCAGAATGCTTCTATGAAATATGATCAAATTATTTTCATCAGGTTTGGAAAAGAAGTAGTTTAAAGGTTTTCCTATTTTTAGTAACGGCTGCCATATCTGACGGCGATTCAGCCTCATTTGAAAAAACTTGAAGGTCTTCTTGCCAGGATGCTTCCTGCCAAGATTGGTCAAATTTTATTCAACGGTTTTGGAGATGAAGTCGTTGAAAGTTTTTTGCTATTTTTAGTAATGGCGGCCATATTAGATGGCTGATCGGTATAATTTCATATTTGAAAGCCGTTTAAGCCAGGATGCTCTGCGCCAAATTTAGTCAAAATTCAACCATTGGATTTTTCAAAGACGTTTAAAGTGGCAATTGTTGACGGACGCACGATGCAGGACGCACGACGGACCCAGGGTCATACCATAAACTCATTTGCTCATACGGCCAGATGAGCTAAAAAGATGATTTGCATGATACAAATAATTACCATGGCATTGCTGTAAGCAGTAGCCTTGTGAAAGCATTTCTATAGGTTATATACCATAGAATATGTGATTATCTTGAAAGATGTTTGCATGCTGTATTGACTTCAGTAAAGCTTATGATACACTTTGGATAGCTGCATTTCTAAGTAAACTTCTTTATTATTACACTCAGGCCCTGATGATTTAAAATCAAACAGTCTCTTGGTACTTTCGATGATACATGGAGTTACTTATTATTGCATATGTTACAGTGTGTCAATACACATATTTGCCTATGTGGTTGTGAAGTATTGGAACTGATTTTGTCAACTGAAAAATTATAACGTTTTCAACCACTGGACCAAGGTTTCATATAACAAGGCCTTAATGATAATAGCTACATCTATTATTGACCAACCCAAACATTGCATATATAATTGCACTAGTAAAACTACGCCTGCACCCTTATGATGTTTATATTTCCATGATAACAATCCATCAACGGTTTTCTAGGATGGATAACACACGACTGGTATACAAAACTTTTGAGGAGTATTTGAACTTCTCCAACATTAAGATTCCATCACCGAATGCAAGAACTCGTTATATACTATAAACCACTCAATATATCGCATCGTAATCTTATAATACACTGCTGTTACCCCCCCCCCCCCAAAAAAAAAAAAAGGTGGGATGTTTTATCAGGGAAATTCTGCCTTTAAATCCTTTAACTGGGAAATCTAATAAACTACGCCTCTTTGGATATACTAATAAACCACGCCTCTTTGGATATACTAATAAACTACGCCTCTTTGTATATACTAATAAACTACGCCTCTTTGTATATACTAATAAACTACGCCTCTTTGGATATACTAATAAACTACGCCTCTTTGGATATACTAATAAACTACGCCTCTTTGGATATACTAATAAACCACGCCTCTTTGTATATACTAATAAACCACGCCTCTTTGGATATACTAATAAACTACGCCTCTTTGGATATACTAATAAACTACGCCTCTTTGGATATACTAATAAACCACGCCTCTTTGGATATACTAATAAACTACGCCTCTTTGGATATACTAATAAACCACGCCTCTTTGGATATACTAATAAACTACGCCTCTTTGGATATACTAATAAACTACGCCTCTTTGGATATACTAATAAACTACGCCTCTTTGGATATACTAATAAACCACGCCTCTTTGGATATACTAATAAACTACGCCTCTTTGGATATACTAATAAACCACGCCTCTTTGGATATACTAATAAACTACGCCTTTTTGGATATACTAATAAACCACGCCTCTTTGTATATACTAATAAACTACGCCTGTTTGGATATTCTAATAAACCACGCCTCTTTGGATATACTAAACAGGACCTAAGTAGCACCTCATATCTTTCCAAAATTAAAAACCGAAAACATAAAAGAGCTCTACCCTCCCTTTGCCCAAGTGCACACTCTCTTATGCTGGAATCTGGCAGATATAAAAACATAAGTATTGAGGAAAGAACCGGTCTGTTTTCGCCCCAATAAATCTGAGGATGAAGCACACGTCCTATTAGTGTGCAAAGCTTATGCAAATGTGAAAGAGATGTTCATTAGGTTCATTCCCCACATACCATCATTTATCTGTACAGGTTAAACTGAACAACTAAAACAATGATTAATCCCCCTGCAGTAAATGTAGTGCAAACTGTTTGAACGTACAAGTCCAGAATGCCTAGGCTGTCCCCCTTGGGGTGTAGCTCATACGACTATCAGTTCTACATAATATTGACAAATGACATCCTATCAAAATATCTTTACTTTATACAGTCAGGAGATTTCTGGAATCTAAACTGTAAATCTGTAATGCATACATGTATTTGTTTTAGATGATATATTTCTTTTTGTGTACATTGTCTTGTAAAAGATGTTCTGTACAATGAACTTTGAGCTGAGTTGAGTAAAAGAAATGCCAGGCAAGCGTTCATCTTCAATTTCTGAACATTTTTCAGATCGAGAGTATTAGAAACTGATGCAGCTGCTGTAACTTGCTGCCTAAAAGACTGTCTCACACCAGGATACAATGTTTCCGGCTCAGTACCTGACTAAGTAGTTCATATCGAAATTTAGAAGTTTTCTTTGGCTGCGCCTTTCATTGTGAAACAATAATGACATGAAATGATATTTTACCATAGAATAATTGGAGAAGAATCAATCTTTATTTTGAGATGCATTTCATTATGGTTGTTAAAGTAATGTGGCTGAAGTGCACATGTAAAGTCAGTGTGAGATATGGTCACAAACTATGTTTTGATTGACCCGGAAACAGAACATTGACCCTGGTAGCTTTTGATAAGTTGTTAAACGTAATTATAGCTGGACAAGTGCTGTCAAGTCTTGGTGTGTGTAATGGTCTATAGTGGCATTGTCACCCTTGGAATCCTAGTGTGATTAGAATGCTGGTCTGAGTTTTAGAGAAATGTATGTATGTAATATATATTGGAAAATTAATGGTGATCTGATCCCTGTAACGAGACGACCCCGCCCCCCCCCCCCCCCCGGCGCCAAATTTCACCCGTACGGTTGGTTCAAGGACAGATGAACTTGCCGCCAATATAAGCACATGCAGGCCAAATAAATATTACCCTAACATTATACAGCAACCATAAATGAGATTTCAGATTTGAGACATTTTATGATAAATTAAAAATCCAGGGTATACAATTCGTGGTAGCAGGTAGCAAATGTGCTACAAAAAATTTTGTTTGCTGCCTATGATAAAACTATCTCGCAATATTTATCACCACGCACGGAATGTTTGAAACATTTTACCATCACTGGTAAATACTACATTTGTTTTTCTTTGTGGTAGGATGTCCTTTACATCAGTAAGAATAATGGAAGTAAATTTCAGAAAATGGGGCGATAAATGTTGTCTCAACGGTATGTGTCACTGTAGCCTCATTGTTTAAAGACAGAGTTCCTCTAAAGTCTAGCAATTAAATATCTTCATTTCGACATTCTCTTTCAACCAGACCTCGAGTGTGGCTTCGTAAGATCTTCACCAAACGTCTGGTTGAAAGAGACTTTGTTTCAACTGTTTGCCAACGAACAAGGATATACATATAGTAAGTATTAGTATTCAGGATCAAGAAAGATATACAGTGAAACCTACATATAGTATACCTTCATAAAAAGGACACCTGCTCAAAAGGAAAACAAACCCATCCTCTGAAGTTCGTTTACATATTTCACCGCTATACAAAGGTAACCTATCCAGAAAATGACACAATTCTGTGGTCAATTTAGTGTCTTTTATTACATGTTTCGCTGTATTTTCCAATTAATTCAATTTAATTAAATTCAGTCATTTATTGTCATAAGAATTTACATTCTTATAGATTACATATTACAAATATTGCGTGGTTATCAAATGCTATATATACAACGTTAAACATGAACTCAAAACGGTAATCGTGAAGACCTGGAAAGGAGAGGATGGACAAATATACACAATCTTTATAATAAATTACTGTAAAAATAATAATCTATCTCTTATTTTAAACGCTTCATAGACAAATTTAGCTAGAGAACATATTATTTTCTTATTACGAGAAGTTAATAGTTCGATGTACTTTTGCATTGATGGTTTATTCCAGAAGTTCTTTTGGATTAAGTTTACACGCATGTGAGGGCATACTAAAAGGACATACTAAAAGAAAATGATATTAGTCTTCAATATCATGGTTGTCACATAGAATAGAATATCTTTCACTTCTATTGATTATATTGCTTCCATATCTCCCGTTTCAATTCTCATATTATGGGAGGACACTTGGAGTTTTGTCAAATCTGATCGATGTTTATGGTTACACAAGAATCTGAAATAAACTTCGAGGCCGAAATCAGTTTTGATATGTTTATATAAAGACAGTTGGTCATAATTTTGCAATTTATTATTCCAGTCTGAAAGAAAAGTATATGTAACTCTTTGCTTAAAAATTGGAATAAATTTGGAGCAATTTGCAGGATCGGGAAACATCCACACTTCACCAAAACCAAATTTTTGGAGTGTAACCCAGTTGATACTGTTATCTGATTCATTTTCAATATATACACGGTGTACACGTTCAATGGCGTCAACCTGGTGAAAACCCCATACCTCTGTCAGCCTGGTGAAAACCCCATACCTCTGTCAGCCTGGTGAAAACCCCATACCTCTGTCAGCCTGGTGAAAACCCCATACCTATGTCAACCTGGTGAAAACCCCATACCTCTGTCAGCCTGGTGAAACCCCATACCTCTGTCAGCCTGGTGAAAACCCCATACCTCTGATGCGTAATTAAAAACTGGAACAACATACATATAAAAATAGTTTCAAACATTCATTATAATTTAAGTAACATTTTTTCAAATTACAAATAAGCATATCCAATGCCGTTAGTGCGTTATCAGCCAATATTTGTTGAGCTTTAGAGAATTTTCCATTCTTAGAGAAAACAAGATCAAGGTAATTAAAAGTTTCATCCATCTCAATATTACTCCAGGCTATATTCCATACTTGGTATTGTCTTAATGGACCACCTTTTCTAAAGACCATAACTTTAGTTTTATCAAGAATAATATTTTCGATTCCATTTATTACAGTAATCGTGCAAATTATCCATGAGCTTTTGTGAACTCTCAATATTTTCTGAAAATAAAAACTAAATCGTCAGCAAACAGTGTCAAAAAATAAAGACAACCCATCTAACTCTATACAGATATCTCTCTTAGACTGTAATGATGTTTCCAGATCTTCAATAAATAACGAAAATAGTATCGGTGATAACACTTCACCTTGTATCAAACCTTTTAAATACTCAAAAAGGCATTACAAATACCCCAATGTGAAACACATGATTTAACTACACTGTACATAGAACGAAGAACATTTAACATTTTGCCATTTACACCTTCTCTAAAAGCATTCAACCACAAACCATTTCTGAAAACACTATCAAATGCCTTTTTAAAATCAACAAAAGTTGCATAAAACCTTTTACCTTGATTTAAATAACTATTAATCAAACAATGTAGAACAAAAATAGCCTCAGTAGTTCCCACTCATTTCTTGAAACCAAATTGTGCATCCGATAGTTTGTCATTTTCTTTCGGCCAATTCAGCAGTCTTTCATTTAAAGTACAGGTAAATAATTTTGAAAAGCAACATAATACTTGCCACGTGGAACCGAGTTGTGAAAAAAGAAACGTATGAAAGATGGCTTCGCAGCAGTTTGATCATACCTCTGGATACGTGCAATATGTCAAATTAGCTTAAGAACTGAGTATAACAGGGTGAAAGGAGAATCGATAGAAGATAACGTAATCTGTTTACAGAACTGATTTGATACTATATGTATGTATATATGGTGGAACAGTGCTACAGACTCGTATGATATAGAGATGTACTATTTCGCTTATTACTTAATTGCAATAGTACAGTATTGACAGATGTTGCAACATCTAGCAATGTTAAATACATGAAATAGCTGCTGACCTAGATTGAAATGACACAGATGCTTGAGAGCGCGATTAAGTCCAAATACTGGAATCCACCTCCACCTCACCCTACCGCGAACCCGCGAAAAACAAAACAAATGTCTTGTGTCTCAAACATATATGGAAGTTTTATATAAAATATAATTTCAGGGTAAACAGTATGAAAGATGTACTGTACACTGGATGTAAATATTTTATCTTTTATTATATATTTCATAATGAAAAATTGATATCGTCACAGTGGTGATAAAAGTGCCATTGTCACTGTGGCGATATCTCTGGAACTACTTTCTTTTCCTATTTAGAAAATGTATATGCCCTAATGTATGATATATTTTCATATTTAGGAATAATTTTTTTTGTCTTATTCTCTCTCTCTCTCTCTCTCTCTCTCTCTCTCTCTCTCTCTCTCTCTCTCTCTCTCTCTCTCTCTCTCTCCATCAGGATATGTCAAAACTGTACATTTAAAAGGAGGTGCAATCAAAAATTGTCCCAAAACAATCTCTAACAGCAAGTAGGTTTCAAGTATTAGCTTATTTCAAATAGATTTACACATGAATCGGGCAAATTGTTATTCACTGCACTTATATTGTCTGTTTATATTCGATATTCAGTGTCAGTCATATCTGCGAGAAACTCTGGATTAAATGTAATACTGAAAATTGTTGAATTAGCAATTTTAAGTCTCATCACACTGATAATCATGTTTTGAAATGATGGAGAAATCAGGGATGGGTGAGTGTTAATTACAAACCGAAATTAAGTGACTATCGACATCTGTGTGCAGCGTCTGTTGCTGAATTAGACTGCAAGCTTGCCAAGGCCACATAATGCACGTTTGAATGTAGAAATAAACGAAACGAATAAGCAAAAGATTATTAGGTAAACACACAATCATGAAAATGTTTACTTTAAAGATGTTACGCTCGGAAGTCTGTCTGATTTTGACCGCTCTGTGATGATGCTACCTCCACTCCAACAAGGTATCAATCCGCGCAAGAAATGTGTAAACTAGCTAATGAGTGCCCACGAGCTGCATTTATTTGTTTTGGTTATTATAACAATTGTATGGCTGTATTTTATGTGTACTGACTGATATCTCGGTTGGACCAGGTGTTTTGGCCGACGAGCTTGCTTAATATTCTAATTTGTAATAAGCATCATTTACTAGATCTCTTAAAATTACTGAAACAAAAAAATTAAAAATATTCAAATAAATATGGTCTTTTAATTATTTACTCGGCTTCATTCAAACTTTTATTCATGACTGACATGAATATATCAGGCGAGCTGAATACATTCATAAGGTAAAAAGTTGGATGAAATAATACCATGACGTGCGGGTTACAGTTTACTAAGTGCAGATTTATAGTCTAATGCACTTGCCACTGTCGCTAAGCCTCATTATGTGACTTCACCAAGCCCCCTTATGTGATTTTACCAAGGCCAATTATGTAACTTCACCAAGCCCCTTATGTGACTTCACCAATCCCCCTTATGTGACTTCACCAAGCCCCTTTATGTGATTTCACCAAGCCCCCTTATGTGACTTCATCAAGCCCCTTTATGTGACTTCACCAATCCCCCTTATCTGACTTCACCAAACCCCTTTATGTGATTTCACCAAGCCCCCTTATGTGACTTCACTAAACCCTTATGTGACTTCACCAAAGCCCATTATGTGATTTCACCAAGCCCCCTTATGTGACTTCACCAAGTCCCTTTATGGGACTTCACCAAGCCCCCTTATGTGACTTCACCAAGTCCCTTTATGGGACTTCACCAAGCCCCATTTATGTGACTTCACCAAGCCCCCGTTGTGATTTCACCAAACCTCCTTATGTGATTTCACTAAGCCTCTTTATGTGATTTCACCACAAGGCAAGTGCGCTAGAGATCTGTATGATCGAAGTCAAGGTCGTTTTATGAGAGATCTGTATGGATCAAAGTCAAGGTCGTTTTATGAGAGATCTTTATGGATCGAAGTCAAGGTCGTTTTATGACTATAATCATTAAAATGCTACGTCAGGACAGTCATTTTTAACTTTTAATTACATATAACATGGTGCATCGCAATACATAATTATAGCATTAAGTATCAGATGGACTAGTTGATATCTGATTGTCATATTTGTAGATATGAACGAACTCTTGAATTGATGCAACCAAGAGACTTTTCAATACACAAAAGCTAATCTGGCTTGGTACTATTTACCTATCTCTCTCTTTTTTTAAACGGACAGAAAGTCACGTGTGAGAAGAGATTTTGCTTTAAAAATCCAGCACAGCTGCAAACATAGCCGTTTACGTATGAACTATATACAACTTGTTGATCAGATTGCTTCAAATAGATCGCATGAGGTAGTGAAGAAAGATTATGTTTGTGATAAAAGAATGCGATGATGTAAGTCATTCCCTCTTCTAACAAAACTAATCGAACGTTTTCCGAGAAAAGTCACTGAATTACTGTGCTATTTACTTCCTAGTAAAAAAGTAACATCCACCACAACCCTCACACCCATTTCACCTTTACACGCAGCTTCTAAAACAATTACACACCTAAATTTTATGGCTGTTGACAATACACTTAGTATGTGTCTTCTTCTATGTAGTGAGTTCACAAAAGACTAGAAATACATCCATACGATACGGATGCCCCCGCCATTATGATGCAAATGTAGGGCAAAGTCAAACAGGGGCCATACCTAAGTAAACAATCTTGCCGAAAAACGGCAAAAATTCAACTTCACCTAGGTCTTTTTAATGTAAAGCTTTATACCAAATTTGGTTTCAATCCATGAAATCTTTCAAAACTGATTGAGCAGAGAAACTGAAGGTCGAAGTTTTTTAAAAAAAATGAAAGTCAAACAGCAACACGGGCTATATTTCTTTAAAACTTTGCCAGACAACAGCGAAAATTAAATTGTCGGATGTCCCTTTAATGAAAAGTCTCATACCAAATCTGAATCCTTCAAAAGTTGAGTGGAAACTGAATTGCAAAGTTATAAGTCAAACAGGGGCCATACCTCGGTAACAATTTGCCGGAAAACGGTGAAGATCTTTTCTTGATGTAAAGCCTCATACCAAATTTTATTTCAGTTCATAAAGTCATTCAAAAGGCTATTGACCGGAAAGCACAATTTGCGACCGACGGGACATGACAATACAAGCGGATATGGATAACAGTGCACTATATGCCCCCTCCATATATATGGCAACGTCCCAATCCAAAAGACAAAAAAGCAAGTACTCGTGATCTCCGAATTGCGTGTACGGGCTACGGTCATCATCTGGGAAAACTCATATGTTGATTCACCGGGTTAGTGGGAAAACTCATATGTTAATTCACCGGGCTAGTGTTACGTAGGTCCCGGATTCAAGTTCCGTTCCAGCTGGAGTCTCATTCAACCAAACTCTGGTGCGAACACGGGGAGCAGAGGTAGCTCAGTAATCCAAAGGTCGAGGGTTAAATTCCCGCCCAGGCCAGCCTGTGTCGGCTGCCTCAATGTATTCTTGGGAAAGGCACTTAGCTCCAATTTCCACGACATGATATAGCCAATAATGCGTTAAAATTGACGTTGAAACCAAGCAACCAAGCAACCAACCAACCAACACACACACACACACACACAATGGCGTGACTCCCAGAGATTTACGCCGAGCGAAAGCCTGGTAAAGGTCTGCACAGCTGATTGTTAACGATATGTGCCGCTCGTCTTTTTGGATCACAGTTGCTTGGTTTGCAATATATTCGTTCTGAAGTAAAACTTGTCTATGTTACAGGTTCTGTTGAATGAGTCGAAAACACAAACAAAAATGAAATCATTGTGCATATTTATACTCGAACTATACGACCTTGCCCTCTGACCTTTATTTTGAATATTCATCATGCCCTATTCAACTCGAACAGTAGATATTGTTGTGCATGCATCATGTGCGCTGGTGTATACGAACCTGTTTTGAAGTGAACTAAGCTGTAATGCATATGAGGTAATGAAAGTAGTCTGTATATCAATTAGCAACTTTACCTGATTTTTTATAAGTCTCATTTGAGCGTTACAATGGGTTCGATAGACCATACCAGACTCTCGCTTTGCTCTGAATCATGTGAGAGTCTTGATGAACGAGACGATCGGAACATCGATAGTTTCTTTCGTAAACCCGAAAGACACTCGGATAATGCTCGGCTAAGTGATTTAGATCAAATCGATGTTCAATATTTGCCGGAAGCAAAAATGCCGTCCATAAAGGAGTGGCCCTATTTGTTTACCACACACCAGACATGATTCCGAGAAATGGTTCTCAATATGGCGGATGTGCAATGGCCGAGTGCTATTCTGATTAATTCGGAACTTTCTCAGCTATTTCTGCGAGACAAAAATATGCCTCGGGTGTATGTCGGCGCAGTAATTTACAGAAAAATCATATATTTTGTTGAAATTTCTCCGAAAACATTAAACAAATCTATTCAGACCACTTCAGCTATTTCTACAATTGGATTGACTGTAGGATTGATCGAAATGTTACGAATGAAAAATAGTTCTATCATTCGTAGCTTCTCGGTCAATCCTTGTTTCGACAATAGCGGAAGTGATCCGGATGGCAGATATGGACATACATGCGAGGTATGATCCGTAGGATTGACCTCGAAGTTGCGAATGATTCTGATTGGAAAGAAACCAATCCAGCTGCGCATTTCTCCCCAGCGTTTTGGTCAGCCATTTAAAGACCTCTAAGGTGTAATGGTAGGTAACTCTGAGTTTCAAAGCATGATTGTGGCTTATGTAGATATGAGGCCGTATCTCAGATTGCAGAGGAAATGCGTTGCGAGTACCGGTGTGCAAACTAAGTAGAGCGCTCGGCTAATGTCAGGCAAGTCTCAGGTTCAAGCCCCCGTCCGGCCAAATATATTTCTATACCAATCACATTTGGCTATATATCACCGAGTAATATAATGCCGAATTACAGATCTAGAAAGATGAAGGATTAGGTCTTTCGTTAACCAGAACAAGGGAGCTTCAAGGCCAGTTAAGAAAGCACGGAGATTTTGTTAACCAGTATTTTCCAATAATACAGATTGTTACTGAAGATCCCTCTTCTCTCATTTTTTCCGTCTCTGTCCGCCTCTCGGTCGATCTTGAAGGAATGACAACTCAGACCAAGATCAATCGACGAATCAGAATACGTGCTAGTCGACGATTTAGACCACGACCAGTCGACGACTCAGAAAAACGATCCAGTCGGCGACCCAATGCACTTTCCAGTCGGCGACCCAATGCACTTTCCAGTCGGCGACCCAATGCACTCTCCATTCGGCGCATCAGAATATTATCCAGCCGGCGACACAGAACAAGATCCAGTCAGCGACTCGCAGCATGATATAGTCGACGACAAGAGCGACACAACCTGAGACAAGGAGAACGACCTAGCGGCGAGCTGAAGCCAGACATACGACAAATTCTGTTTGTGCAGAGATCAGTCACATTCTGGAACGCCAGACCTTAGACACATGCAACCGGATTTCACTACAACATAAATCCCTATCCAATGAACCTGAGAAGGCCAGACTCAGGTAGTGTGGCAAAGTGATCCGCGAGAGCATATTTGGTTAAGTGTACTTTTTCCAATTAGGAACTCCCAAATTACTTGATTATAGGTGTAGCCAGAGACTGCGAATAAGTTGGGAAAAGCAATTTGAAAACCAAAGATGGCTACCATCTCAAATACCGGCATTTTTAGCCCTAGCACTTTTGGCCCTACCCCTATTCCCATCACGCCTTCCTCTACCCTGGGCCTGCATCCAGGATCTGAAACCTTCGTTCTCATTTAATCATCATCACGAAACGTAATATCAAACGTGATCTCTCTCTCTCTCTCTCTCAGTGCAAATGGAGTTGAGGTTGAGGTTACAACGAGAAGCAAGTGAGAGGAGGACGGATGACTGGATATGATTGATCACAATATATTCGCTGAAGAGTTTATATGACTATGAATACATTGATTGCATGAACTGAAGTATATATATATACATACATACACACTATAGGCAGATTGTCGTGTGCATCTGACCGTATTCCTGTCTGATTTAGTAAAAAACAAATGAAAATTGACGGCATCAATAAGTAACCGCAATCTACCACGTCTATTTGCGGTTACATTACACACTTTGACATCGATGGATGATGTTACTGATTTTACAACAATAAGCGTGTTTGCAATTGATTGTTCATTATGTCCTGTACTATTAATAGTTATTGTAGCTGAATCTGCATACATGACAATATATCAAATAAATCAGACGAAGAAGTTACGCTCAGATTTTTGGAGGTGAAGCTAAAAAAATAGAACTATTATGTTACGTTTTGAGTCTGATATGCGTCAAGATATATGCCGAACTGTAATAAAAGCAACGGTCCCACCCTCCTTCCTTGAAGACTGAACATTGTGCCAGAAGCCAATTAGGAGCGGATGCCTAAACCCCTCTCACCTTGAATTCATTTTACATTAGCATCGGTTGACCGATTCACACACACCCCCTTTCCGCCTTCGCTGTCAGATTTGACCCATCCCACTTCATCCTCCAAACCCTTCCTGGATCGACCCTTATGTAAGGAATTTTGGAAAGGAGGTGGGTGGGGATGGGGGACTAGTACTAGGATTTTTAAAAAAAAAATCAATTCTGGCCCCCATATACCTTAAAAAATATTCACTTGCTATGACTTGTTGAAAAAAGAACTAATTCTCTCCATCATATAAAATGAACAAAACTTATCTTGAGATAAAACAATATCCTGACTGGAAAGAAAATCCCAGCCTCCCACACTCCGAAATTTAAATAGTCGGTCCCTAAGCTCTGTTGGTTTTGTGTTTTGTGTTTTGCGTTTTTTTATTTTTTATAAAGATAGACACATATAAATGTAACTAGTTCGTCTTTGTGTACGTGCATTTGTGCGTGAGTGCATATGGTTGAGCAAACGCGTGTTCTGTGAATAAATATTCCCAAACGAATCGTGTGCATTTGTGGACGACTTTTCAATGCATGACGTATAGTTTGGAATATCTCGAGGCTGGGCCAGGCAATTCAAGCTATTGTTTTTATCTCATTAACTGGGACAAGCTCAAGCGATCAACTGATTGACTCGCCTGTAACGCCGCAAACAGCTGGGTATTGACAAACCTGATTTCAGGGCTGAAATATATTTTCTCATTAATGAATACCACGATGTGCACTAAATATCTTTGCCCAGATATACAAACTTGTAAAAATCGATTAACATGCAGTAGCAATAGGATTCATAGCGGTATTATAAGCATCTATCTCAACATCTGAAACAGGATCGAAATCGATCACTTGGCAATTTAAAATCCTAAAGAGTGAAACTCTGTTGACACACAATTCTAACTAGTTGCTTTACTGACCTTTTCTTCAATTGGCGGATTCTAAGGTATAAAGGGAAAATGGCCTAATTTATTAAATAGCGCACAGGTTCAGTATGAAAACATCTGAGCCCACACCCGAACCCCCCCCCCCAAAAAAAAAAAAAATAAAAAAAATAAAAAAAACCCCACATGCAAGCCCACAGACGCTTGCATATCCGTACTCTTACTGTTCATCTTACGCAACAATTTTCCTATTATGTAATCGTAAACTTTCTCAGAAAAAATCCTGGTAAATCTTGGGAACAAATTCTAACATTTGATATGCAATAAATGTTAAATCATAACACAGAAATAGCAGTGTAGAAAGATTACATTGACCCTAAAAGGTCGAATGGAATAAAAACTAAGTTAATAATTTGTTTAAATTAGCCAAACAGAGGTGTCTGATTGGTTGAATCCCAGTGATCTAGTAATAGTGAAATTATGGACACAGAGAATGCTTAATGCGAAGAATACAAGTTCATTGTCCTATAGCTGTGGTGATTCATACTGGTCATAGCTAACATACTGATTACATTTACATTTTTCCCTATGAGCAGTATCCTATATCAGAAAGAAGTGTACAAATATCTGTGTGACTTGGCAGTTGATCATGGTTGCCTGCGCAAACTCTTATATATAAAAATAAAATAGCTTTCTCTGTCACATACACAAACGTATTCACATGCATAGTATCGAGTACGGAGAGATAATATCCAATGTATTTAAAAACAACCCCGAAAACTCTATGAAATTCTGGCGACAATCATAAAGAGCATCATACAATTAAGACAGGGGGCAATCATACAAGACTTACAATGCATTCACTTTCAGGAAGAAAAGGCAATATCATGCTTGCATCATCTTTACCCATGTTGTTTAAAAGAACACACGATAACAGCATTACATTTGTTTGTGGGAGAGAGAGAGAGAGAGAGAGAGAGAGAGAGAGAGAGAGAGAGAGAGAGAGAGAGAGAGAGAGAGAGAGAGAGGGAGAGAGAAGTATACCGTGCGCTAAAATTGTCTCCGTCCAGAAGCAGAAAAATATCCACAGTTTACATTGGGTCGACTTTTCCTACTTTAGACAGGAGTTACAGTGAGTGTTTTCACCTTGTCCTTTGTATACAAATTCAAGTTCAATTGATTCTGACAACCTCTAACATAGACCTAGTTAATATTACCTTCCATGCCGACAGTAAACAGCACAAGAGTAGAGCGACCGAATCAGCTGACTGCCTATAGTACTCAAAATAATAAGGACACGATCAACGCTTTGTAATTTTCTAGCGATTATTAGCTGCGATTATGAGAGAGAGAGAGAGAGAGGGGGGGGGGGGGGGTTGTTTTAACCAAGAAATCACAGAAAGGTTTTGTTCATAACTTGTCCTTTGCATGGAAAAGTTGGAATGGTTCTGATGTACCATAACATAACACTGCCCTAGTTAATGTATGGCGCATTTTCCTCAGAGTAAACAGCCTAGAAAAGAGTCCTGACCCAAAATTAACAAGTGATTGTTAAGTGTAAAAATAATTAGAGCTGGGTAAACAGGATGTAAATTACTGACGAATATGTATTGTTGGAATTTTACCATGTTTTCTTCTACGTCGTAACCTTGGTCTCCTAAATTAATAGCATCATTAACTTTGTAGCATTGTCCGATTCTGTTGAAACAGACTGTGTAAGAGATCTTATGCATAATACATACCACCTGATACTTTGATTAAATATCAATGTATCAAGTGATATGTAATCTGTATATCAAGTGTACAGGTATAAAATCTGTATATCAAGTGTACAGGTATAAAATCTGTATATCAAGTGTATAGGTATAAAATCTGTATATCAAGTGTACAGGTATAAAATCTGTATATCAAGTGTACAGGTATAAAATATAGCATCTATTGCAGTTTCGAAAGTATCAGCTATTCTCTATTCTGTCAATCCATTGCTATTTTGCTGAAAAAAGGAAGTTCAGCCAGTACGTTCCTGTTTGTCTGTCTGTATCTTTTCATCAGCCGAGCAATGTTCGCCAGTATTCAACACCTGCTGCAGTATTCAACACCTGCTGAAGTATTCAACACCTGCTCCAGTATTCAGCACCTGCTCCAGTATTCAACACCTGCTCCATACTTAGATTTACACGTGTAATCAGCTAACACAACAGCAGATAAAGGATCCCCAAAACTTTGGGATACAAATTTTCTTTTCTTCTGGCATCATATCGATCAAGCATTTGGAATTTTGTTTTCCCTTTGGGGTATGTCAAGTCATGCTGTGGTGGAATTTTAAACTTATTACAGATGAAATGAAATTGTTTCACATATATGCTATTGTTATTTGATGTTGCATCATCAGGTAAAGGTATTTTACATTTAGATAGCAGTTTTCGCATCTGGAAATAAACACGAAATTTGTATAGTGATTTGAATAATTCTGGTACATTTTTTGTCTGTTAAATGCCAGCAAAAAAAATCACACGACCATCTGATGCCATCCACACTCGAAAGTTAAGTTGATTCTACCAAAATCTCAGTTCACTCTGTGCTCTGTATTTGTTCACAGAGTCATCATTGTCTGATTTTAAAGTGTAGTTATCAGAAATGTTTATTGGCTTGTATGCGAAAGCTCAAGTTTCACTGAAGTAAATTGTATCTAGCTAAATTCATTTACTGTGTTAACTTTGTTAAGGCGAGTTAACCAATTTGTTGTATTAAATTGAATCACAGGACAAGGGTAAGAGTATGTACATGTCTGTGTATTTTAAATCTGAAATCCATCACCGGATGCACGATCACAGTAGAAGTAGATTCTATTACTTTACAACTGGAGTCTATTGCTTTTGGGCTGGAGTCTATTGCTTTACGACCGGAGTCTATTGCTTTTGGAATGGAGTCATCCAATGTTGTCGCCATGCCGGCCACTCCGTGTCCTTGTTCTGCAAGCATAATTCGAATACCATATGCACAGTTGCGTGACAAGGTTCCTCCATTTCTTTGCGGTCTACACAGTGGCGTAGCAAGAAATTCTGTCCCCCCCCTCCCCCGTAAAACTCAATTTTGGGACCTCTCCCAATAAAAAAAAGTTTGTTTGATGGGAATTTTGGGCCCCCACTGGGCCTACCTTTCGTACGCCGCAGTTGCGGGGGCTGCTTGGGTGGTTGTTACACTACTGGGTCTACAAATGCAGTATAATGTCTGAGTCTGTGAGTATATCCAGTTAAGTGCAATATTTAATGTTTGAAAAAATTAATGTGATATTTACTTTTCTTGTGTAATTACATTGCACACCTCTTTACTGTTTTTCCACATTCGCACGTAATTCTTTGAATTTCTCTCTCTCCTTTTCATTTCCTTCAAATTAATGCCATTTTAATCTCGTTTATTTTCCACACTATTTACATCTGTGCTATTTTTTTATTTCGTTTTCCATTTATTCGATCAGTTTATCTTCATCGCACTTGTAACATTTTCTAAACGAGTGTATCTCAAATATCGATTGTACCAATGATTTCAGTAGTTTTATTTCAATTACTTCTATATGACAAATGAAAGTTCTGAAGAAATCGTGTCAAAGGCCATGTGTTGTGCTTCGCACAGGTTTTGCCATTCTTCAGGAACAATTGCATCTTCAAAATCGGTATATCTACACACTGCAAAAGGTTACTGGATTTTACCTCATCCATGTGGTGTAAAAACTTCTGCCATATCAACTGACTGTTGTTAATTTATTGGTATTTTTTTCTATCTTTTTTTGTTGATCGAATGTTTTATGGACTTGTTAAAATTGTACATGGTAATGATTTTCTACAGGAAAAACGCATAGCTGATTGCGTAATTTCTATACCTTCTTTGCATAAATTTGAGGGAAGTTTAAATATTTCCATCAAAATTTATGTGACTTTCATGGCCTCTTATTTTGTTAAAAATCTAATAGACAAAGTTTTAGTCTATTAGCTTTTATATTTTGTTTAGCTTTTCTTTTGACGTATTTTTGAATATGATCTCTTTCCATTTCTTCTGTGATGTCATGTATTACCCAGCTAGGGCATTGTTTACATTGTAGTCACTTTATTAAGTTTTTTATGTGTACCATTTTGTTATTTACCTGTGACGTTCTTCGATGTATTTTCTTTTTCTCCTTCTGGTGTTTCACATATCAGTCACGTCTTATTTCGTCCGTGCTCTAATGCATCTTTTTCCCCTACATCTATCACATATCAGTCACGTCTTATTTCGTCCGTGCTCTAATGCATCTTTTCCCCCTACATCTATCACATATCAGTCACGTCTTATTTCGTCCGTGCTCTAATGCATTGTCTTTCCCCTACATCTATCACATTCTAGAAACTCG
Organism: Margaritifera margaritifera; assembly: GCA_029931535.1. Lineage (NCBI taxonomy): Eukaryota > Metazoa > Mollusca > Bivalvia > Unionida > Margaritiferidae > Margaritifera > Margaritifera margaritifera. The sequence continues at coordinate 346,739 of JAQPZY010000994.1, read as the reverse complement.
TTATATTTCAAAAACACAAAGGTTACATGGTCCATAATACTGCTATTTATGTGCTGTGATTCCGCCGTCTCAAATGATGGTTTCGTCTCGAGAGGACAGGTGTGGTTTCGTACATCGTCTCCGATGGACAGGTGTACTTTTGGTACATCATCTCAGATGACAGGCGTACTTTTCGTACATCATCTCAGATGACAGCAAACTTTTGGTACATCATTTCAGATGACAGGCGTGCTTTTGGTACATCGTCTCAGATGACAGGCGTACTTTCGGTACAACGTCTCAGATGACAGGCGTGCTTTTGATGCATCATCTCTGGAGGAGAGGTGTCCTTTTTGGTGCATCATTTATTTAACTCATTTTCCGCTGGAGATTCTTTTCATTTTCGTTTGAAATGGGGGTAGAAAAGCGTTTTTTTTTTGTTACTTCTGATTGCATCCAAACACATCTGTTTTCGAGAGATTTTCGTTTTGCCGGATGCTTAAGAGTATAAAAGACGTTTTATCTTCTCTTTTTTTCTTTTGCTTATTGGACCAACGATTTTCGTGTCCTTGCTCCTTTTTAATGCAAATCTCAAACGTAAACTACTTTTTGCCAAGGTTCATCTGTCTGTGTAAAAAAAAGTAATTTTCGTCCTAAAAATATTCTGGTCTCAAAAATTATGTTTTTTTCCGCTGTATTTTTTAACGTGAGTAGAAAATTTACATATTTTGGTATCATTGTAGATCTATATATTTCTTCTTTTCTGCAATACCAGCCGCTTATATATATATATATATATATATATATATATATATATATATATATATATATATATATATATATATATATATATATAATGTGCTATTTGTAGATTACTAGATTTCAGTGATTATTTGTAAATTGTCGGGAGTCGGTGTTGGAAAGATATTTCTCAAACCGAGCAATTAGCCAATTTCTAGGAGCAGACGTCATAATGTACAGTATTCACGAGGTTTTATGGTAGCATATATTAGTGTCGTAAAAAGGACCCTTCTAATTGTATAACATAATGAATTATCGGGACATTCTAATGTATAAGTGTTTAGTAATTTGAGATGGGAATAATTCTTTGTATTAGGTGTTCGGGTCGTGTTTTGTGGTGCATGACGTAAAGTACCAGTCTTTGGCTTGGATAGGCTAACTGACGAGTTATGTAAATGTGAAGCAAGAAAAAGCATGCAAGTGTGAAATTAGAGTTTTTGATTGCGCGTTTAAGAACCCTTCAGTTGACAACGACTGTTTTCTTGAGGTTCTTGGAAATAGGGGAAACAATAGACCTCGAGCCAGGCTCACGCAGATGTTGTTTGATTCGCTCGGAAGTGAGACCCCTTGCGTGTAATATGAAGGATTTTCAGGTGGTAGCGGTGGGATTTTGGATAGCTTTGTGATATATATTTTTTCGATTATGTTTTTTTTTAAACAAAAACAACTAAATTCGGGATATTTGACATGGCAACTGGAAGGAAAACACGTACTCTAGGACGTTAAAAGCTTCCTTGGAAGTTCGCTTCGCGCCTCGCAAAATTTATTGCATGAAAGAAGATATATTTCTTTATTTTAATTTCCATTTAAATGTGAGCAGATTTAGTCATTTATGAGCAAAGGCTGTTACCGGTTGGATATACTTTGGCTGTGGAATAGTGTATGTTTTTAATAGAGGGCGCTTCTGTTTCCTAAAAGTGGGTCAGTGAGAAACTTTTTTTCTTGAACTGACATTAAGTCAGTCGACCTGCAGTTTCAGTTAGAAAAGAAGTGATTGAAATCTCATAATCTCTCACGGGTGAATTAAAATGACCAAAATGATTTCGTAATGAGTTCGGGAGTCATGAAAAGATAGTTTAGTGTTTTTGATTCACAGAAGAAGAACCATTTCGAAATTTGTTTAGCTTAACTCAACCCCCGGTTTGGTTTTCACTAAGCCAAAAACTTTATATCGTTTCTATTAACTTTCCAAACTGTACAGTTTGGACAAAACTCTCTACATCTGTGGACATACTCTTGAATAGCAATAATTAGCAGGCAAAATTGATTAGACAATAATAATCATTTTATGTCGCAACCTAAAAAAAGAAAGGACTGAAGTGTGATTTATTATAAATCTATCGTCTGTTTATTATAATGGCCACTGGTGGGAGCACAACAAGCGCACTTATCGATACGCCAGTGCCGCGGGCTGTGAGGCGACTCTTACCGCCAATGCTACCTATTGCCGCGAAGCATAAGAAGCTTATCTATATTGACAGTGATGTTCAGTTCGTTATGACTTCTACTCCCTATGAGAGCGAGAATTTTGCATTTGGTGCCAGGTCTGAAGATTCGGGTCTCGTGACTATTAAGGAGGGGGCACCTGACGGAGAGAGGTCTGATAGTTATGATCGAAACACCTCCCAAATTCCCGAGAGAGTGGTTAGTTCGCATACCGATAGTCTTGTTAAAACCATAGACTCCCTCATCACAGACAATTAGAAAAAATAAGCACAACCATGGATCATTTTTAGAGCAAGTTCGATCGAGAGCTCAAGCGAAGTTAAAGATGAGAGAGAGCCGCCAAGCTCACAATTGACCAAGGAAGTTGGCACTCGAAAAACAGAGTTGAATTCTTCTCCAGCTCAAAGTAAGGAGATTATTAAGGCAGATACTTATGATGGTTCACAACCATTTTTTGACTGTACGACCCATTTTGAGCACTGTGCAATGATCAACAACTGGAACGAAATCGAGACGGGGTTGCGCTTGGCCGCATTCTTAAGGAAGGATGCTCTCCAAGTCTTGACAGATCTTCAGGTCCAGCCCGGTTAATTCGAGTTTAGGAAGTTAAAAGCTTCCTTGGAAGCTTGTTGGGCTGCTCCGGTAGTATTGGTAGCCAAGAAAGATGTGAAGAAGCGATTTTGTGTGGACTATAGAGCTGAATTCGGTTACAGAGAAAGATGCATATATTCTTCCTGGAATCAATGATAGTCTTGATTCGCGGTCGGGCATGAGCTGGTTCTCGACATTAGATCTGATGTCGGGGTACTGGCAAGTGGAACTCGAGCCGGCTGACCGACCAAAGACGGCGTTCGCAACAAGAAGAGGCCTATATTATAAATTCAAAGGGATGTCGTATGGTTTGTTCAACGTGCCAGGAATATTTGAGTGTCTGATCGAAGCCGTCCTAGCCGGGCTGCAATATGAAGTTTGCCTGATCGACCTCGATGACGTGGTAGTGTTCGGAAGCACATTCGAGCAGTTGCCGGAGACGTCTTTACGTGTCTTCAAAGAACCGGTCTGAAGCTGGAACCCAGCAAATGTACGCTCTGTGCGCGAGAGGTACGGTATCTTGGTGCTACCATATCAGTTGCAGGAGTTGCCACCGATCCTGGAAAAGCAGATGTTGTAAAGAAATGTCCCACCCCAAAATCAGTTACTGCGGTACAGAGATTCCTGGGGTTTTGTAGTTATTATCGGCGGTTCGTATGTCACTTTGCTGAAATTGCATAACCTTACGAAAAAGAATGCCGTTTTCCGCTGGACAGATGAGGATCAGGCGGCATTCGAAGAGTTACGTAAAGCGCTTGCCTCAGCACCAGTATTGGCTGTACTCGACTTCAATCGTCCCTTCATACTAGATACAGATGCGAGTGGTGAAGCAATAGGAGCGGTCCTTTCCCAGGAAATTGACGGAAAAGAAAGGGTGGTAGCTTACGCTAGTCGCTGCCTGGACAAGACGGAACGCCAGTATTGTGACATTCGTCGTGAGTTGCTGGCCGTGGTAGATTTATTTCGCTATTTCAAGACCTATCTTTATGGGAAAAAAATTCAAAGTGCGTACTGAGCACAGTAGCCTGCGGTGGCTCCTGAACTTTAAAGAGCCCAAGGGATAATTGGCCCGTTGGTTGGAACAGCTATCATTATATGACTTCCTGATAGAGCACGGTCCTGGGACTCGCCATGAGAATGCCGATGGTTTAATCCGTTTGCCCTACAAAGGTTGCAAAGACTGTAGGAAACGTACTGTGAAGTTCTCTGCTACACGTCTGGACAGTGGTGTTCATTTTGGAGAGGTGCAGAGACAATACACAACTTTGTCCAGGGTAATCGGTTGGGTTGAGGCTCGGCAGCGTCCCTCTTGGGAAGAAGTATCTGAAAACAGTGGTGAAACCAAGGTCTTATGGGGAGCGTACAAGTTATTGAAAATGTCCGGCGAGATGTTCGTGAGAGTTTGGTTTGATCGTTCTGGAAAACCAGTTAAAAGTTTTATCGACGTACCGTACAGCTGGCAGCGGGAAGTTTTAAAGCAGTGCCATGATGGAGCCGCCGGGGAACATTTAGCGGTCGACACAACTCTCAGTAAAGTACGCCAATGTAACTACTAGCCTGGAATGAGGGATGATATTCGAGAGTAGTGTGTAACATGCTCCGTTTGCACTCATACAAGAACCCCAGTCAGAAGCCTCTAACGAACCTTCAAGGCATAACGGCTGGTGCAGCAAGAGAGCTCGTAGCTCTTGATATTTTAGGACCTTTTACAAAGACTGAGGAGGGAAACGCGTACATTCTTGTGATTGGAGATCATTTCACCAAGTGGACTGAGGCGGTGCCTTTCACTAATATTGAGGCCACCACGGTTGCAAAAGCGTTGCTTGACAAGTCGTTTGTAGATTTGGCCTGCCTCGTAAGCATGCGCTTATACATGTGAGCAGCAGTGTAATCTGAGATGGTCGGCAACAGACGAAGTGTTTAGTGTAGAAGCTCCAAGTTTCTTTGTCGCCCTGTTGGGGCGACTTGTGGCTGGTAGAGCGGATGTGATGTCAGTGGCTTGTCAACAATACGAACTTGACATTGTGCTACGGTTTATGTGGAAAACTGTTGGGCAGTCAATAAGAATCGATATCGGTCTACCTGCAGTATCTTCTTCATGGTAGCAGAAGGTGCCTGCGTGTTTGACAAGTTGTTGGTGGCCTGCTGGTTGTACGGGAGATATTCGATGCAGAATCTGTCATTCTGCTTCAGTTTACCTAGGTAGACTGTCGATAAACTAGTAAGAGATTGGAGTTAATCTGACGTGGCTATCGTTTTTCTTTTTATTGAGCTCGCTTGAGAAGATCCTGATATGTTTGAGTGGTCTTGCAACCTGCTATTAATATATGAAAGTTTGCAGCCTTGAGAGCCCAGTTAAAGCAGTGTCATGTTTGATTGAACTTTATGTACTTTTTAGTAGTTCTTTATATCTATTTTATTTTTAGGCGATGAGTGATTATGATTTAACTTTAGTTTGATGGAGAGTGTCCGATCTAGGGGATCAGATCCATTGATTCTGATTCAGATTTGTAATCATGAATGGGAATCACGAATCGGGCTCGTGGTGCTAGGGCAGTAATCAATTGTGATTCAAGATCACAAGATTAACGTTTTCGATCACTCGGTGACGAGTGATTTTCTGAGGCGTGGGTAATGTTATAAACCTAGGGTATGTGCTTTTTGTATTTACGTCTCCGTTTATTGTTAGATTTTAGTGATTATTTGTAGATTATGGGGAATCGGTGTTGGGAAGATATATCTCAAATCGAGTAATTAGACAATTTCTAGGAGCAGACGTCGTAATGTACAGTATTCACGAGACTCGGGATATTCTAATGTATAAGTGTTTAGTAATTTGACATGAGAATAATTTTTTGTTCAAGGTGTTTGGTTTGTGTTATGTGGTTCATAGCGTAAAGTACCAATCTTCGGCTTGGACAGGCTTACTGACAAGTCATACAAATGTGAAGCAAGAAAAAGCATGCAAGTGTGAAATTAGAATTTTTTTATATCTGGTTATTAGGTGATTAGAGGAAAATTACTGTAGTATCTGCGCGTTTAAGAACCCTTCAGTTGACAAACGACTGTTATCTTGAGGTTCTTGGAAATAGGGGAAACAATGGACCTCAAACCAGGCTCACGCAGGTGTTGTTTGATTCGCTTGTTAGTGTGACCCACTTGCGTGTAACATTAATAAGGTCATGTATTAAATACAATGGAATATAATCTATATCATTTGAATCACGCATTGTTATTTATATTCTTCATTAATGACATAGTCTAACATATCAATGCTGAGATGAAACTGATTGTTTTATTCTATGCAGATTATGCTGTACTACTTGCTAAATCGAAAGATGCTATACAGTCTTTGATAATTGATTCTAAAACTTACTGTGACAAATTCTCCTTACAAGTGAATATTGATCAGAGCAAAATAATAACTCTTGAACAAGGATGGCCGACAACAGCTTTATTTCAATTTGGGATCAAATTACTGGAGGTCGTCCGTCTTTTATATATTTTGGAATTATGATTTTAAGAATGGAGGAAGGTTCAGAAGACAAAAATATGTAAACGAATACGGTTTGTTTTCTTTGCAAAAGGTGTATCATATTTATCTCTGTCAATAAAAAATGTATTTTTTTTCTTCCATTTTATAGTAGTTTATATAGTTAATTATGGCGATGATGAAAGATAGGGATTTCACAAAGCAAAACATGTAAAAACTGTATAAATATCACGAAAATTATGAAATATTCAAAACTATATATATGGAGAGCTTGGTAGAGCATCACTTTATATAATAAGGAAAATACAAAGGATACAAGTTTGGTCAGGATTCTATCAAATCGTAATTCCTGGTGTCTGAAATATATCTACCGTCGACACATTATGTTTACTCTGGTTATGCCGTTATTGTTGAAAACTGTGCGTACAAAAGATTTTATAAAAATCCACATCTTATACTAGATGAATTAAAATTATCATATTTTAGGATGAATTAGTATTATGAATATGATACCTCACGGTCTAATTAAACAAAGATTATAGGATCAGTTTATACAACCCTTAAGGAAATTATATCTACTTCTAGTAACTTATTTTATTATGCTTTGTATAACACCAGTTTTGAGCTGGAAGTGTAGGTGTATACAAGTGCAAAGTCTGAAGGAGCTTGTATTCGCTTTAGAATAGTATCACACAATCTTGCTGAAGAATTAGGTTGCTATAGAAACATATCTAAAGAAGAGGTTTTATGCATTAAGTAATCAACATGGGTTGTCCTTTGTATCGTGACCTTCCAAACATATACTTATCTAGGTGACCTTTTACTTAGCTTATCTACTCGAATTTGAATATGTAATGTCTTCTCATCGTGTCTGTCTGTCTGTCTGTCTCTGTCTCTCTATATATATATATATGTATGTATATATATATATATATATATATATATATATATATATATATATATATATATATATATATATATATATATATAACAGTTTTGAGTTAGAACCATACCTGTATACAGACACAAATCATAACTTTAGAATAGCTCTTATTCGTTATAGAATAGAATCACACAATCTTGCTGGAGAATTAGGTTGCTATAGAAACATTTCTAATGAAGAGAGATTTTATGTACTAAGTAAGCAAGATACCATTGAAACAGAGGGGGATCACTTAATATTTGATTGTTCTTTTTATCGGACCTTCCATACCTATATATTTAACTAGCTGACCTTCTGTTAAATCTTTTTTACACAAGTTTGAATCTCTTTTATCTTCTCAGTCAATGTATATATATAAGACATATTTAGTATGTTGCTGTATCTTTGATATACCACGAGATGTATTCATATTTCATTCAAGGAAACGAGGCTTGCAGAGGCTTGTAATGACAAATTTATACAACGAGTGGTATATCAGAGATACAACGTACATACTATACATATATTTAATTTATACCGCATACAAATGCACATATTTACATTTTCAACGGAGTTAAGATTGACTACAGGAAACTGTATTAACGGAGTGAGTGAACTCTCCACATCCCTGCGCAGCGTGTCCGCTATAAAATCTAGTTCCGCAGCTATTGATAGTCCTTTTGAAAATTGTCAATTTGCATCTTTTTTGAACTTCTATTTTCATTCATATTGATTAAATAAATAAAAGAGACGCTTAGGATGTAAACGTGAAAGTTAGTCATTGTATGGCTAGCTTCTCAAACAGAGAACGCGCGGCCATTCAATTACCGGGGAGTACATAGAAACGAGTGGGCAAGAGGCTAAGCGAAATGACGAACCGACATGAGGTAATTCAAACATTTAAAGTTATTTACCGTTGATCTAAGTCATTATTATTTATTATGGTTTACTTACACGAGAGAGAGAGAGAGAGAGAGAGAGAGAGAGAGAGAGAGAGAGAGAGAGAGAGAGAGAGAGAGAGAGAGAGAAAGCGTAATCTAGGTCTATTGAGGTAAAACTGAGATGATGATCGACAAACCACCTCCGAGTAAGAGAGGAGGAGAGAGACCTTCAGATATTAAAAATGATATGTTTTATAACTTTATTATAAGTTAAGAAACAAAAACAAAGTAAAACATCAATATATTTCAGTGTGTGCGTGCCGCCTAGCAAAGGAATTTAAGTACGGCCTTCTCGTCTCAACAGGGTATTGCAACTTTCTATCATTGGTATCGTATAACACTGTAGAAAATCCGATGGAGAGTGGATACATTCCATTATAACGACTCGAGATCTTCTAGGTTCCTTAGTGTAAGTTAAAATTCAAGGTTTTCATCCAGCTAAAATTCTTTTTTCTCCCTCACTCCACAGATTTCCACATTTTTGTCCCTTATGGCATGAGAGAGAGAGAGAGAGAGAGAGAGAGAGAGAGATTAAAATGGCAAGCAGATGGGATTTCGATGTTATTCTGTAACATATTTAATTCATTTAGAAAACGGGGATTATTACTATTTTTTATCATTATTTTCTTATTTTAGTCTATTATTGATTAGTAAGAGGAAATTCATCACTGAATAAGAGACAATAGAAGTAATAGTCTACTGTTTAAACCATAAGTATATGCGTTGCTTGATACCAACACTTGAAAAGCCATGTTATTATATATATATATATATATATATATATATATATAGATATATATATATATATATATATATATATATATATATATATTTACATGATTACGGATCTAATAGAAGCGTGTGTTTGTGTGTGTGACAATGAACATTGCAAAACTAGTTTTGTTTAACTAGCCTAAGAGCTTTCGACTCGAACTGAGTCTTTGTCGAAGGAAAAATTACAAATCAGAGACAAGCAATAAACACACACACAAACGTTGAATTTACAAAACTCGACATGATTAAGGATCTAAGAAGCATTATTTCAAAAGTGTAGATATCGCGCCTCATTGGTTTGAACTCCGATGATAAAATGTCAAAATAGTTGGTATTGACCTACAACAGGAGCAGCAAGAGCGCCATCCATTTGTCAATATAAAATGTTGTAGCCGTAGATTATGTCCCGGATAATTCATTGTCTCTTTATTAGCAATAACCACGACAAGAACAACAATACTACTACTACTACTGCTACTAATAATAATAAAACCAACAAGAACTACAAAAGTAGTAATTATAGGTAATTATGAGTAAGTAATTGAATAATGAACTAAATGAACCAATTATTTAATTGAAAAATATGGGCTCTAAACAGATAATGATTTTATTTTATTTTTTTTAGGGTGTGGGTGCCCGTTTGGAGAGAAGTGTTCTGCTATTTGGTCTTCTGTCCAACATTTGTCATCCAATCAGCTCTGTGAAGATTGATCATTTGTGTAGTTTTTCGGTTTCTCTGACATACTGAAGTCGGCAAATCTTACATGTGATGAGATAAATTACATTGTCTGTTTTACATGTTTTGTTTCGACCATTTATGTTCAAGTTTTGCTCGTCACTTTGCTAGAGAATGTATTTGTCTCTTATCATATGTTGACAGGTTTTGCACCTTTTATCGCCACAGGGCCATGATGTGCCAGTATGGCCTTGGATTGTGATTGGCATCAACTTTGCTCTGATAAGCATGTCTCTGATGTTTTTCGGTCTCAGGTAGGCTACTACTAGTTTGTTCGGGAGGATTAGGGGAATTTGGGCTTTTGTACCTTTGATTATTATTTTTGATAAGGCCTATTGTGTTTAATAACGTAGCGTACTTTTTAAAAACAAAATTTGTAGTTAAAACTACGTGTATTAATGCATTTTCGTTATTAAAATTACTGATTTTATTTCAATTTAATTTGTTTGCAATTTTGTTATACAGGTTGCCCAGGATGCACCCCCCGGAGGGGGAGGGGATTCTTGGGCTCATATGTGCCCAAGATGCACCCTCTATTCTTTTTTAAAAATTATTTAATTGTATGTATTTATTCTATAATTCAACCTTGCTGTTTATGGAATATTATTAGTCATGTTTGTGTACTACCTACGTTGATTTTTTTTATGATTAAATAGCCAATACCAACCAAAAAAATGGCAGAAATTATAATGTGGGTGCGTCTTGAGCAAATTCCCCTAAGCGTGTCAGACGATTCCACGACGGGCCAATGTTTCTGGATGATTTGACCTCATTTGGGGTTGTCTGGATGGTATATCAAGATAAATGGTATTCAGCCAACTTTTTCCCTTTCACTATATTTTCAGAGGTCACTGCGGACTGTTATTCGCTATATGATCTGCGTTATATATTTATATATATAAAGAGAGAGAGAGAGAGAGAGAGAGAGAGAGAGAGAGAGAGAGAGAGAGAGAGGAATTTGACTGATATCGTCTATGTATATAGAGACCTTCTTAGATAAGTTTGCGGTAGCAGTCCTGAGCAATATTGTCAATGACATTTTTCTGACATATTAAATTTTTTAAAACAATTCGTTAACGCCGAGAACCATGAGCAAAAATGTATATGTCAGAGTTTAATTCCATATGTCACAGTGTTCTTCAGAGTTGAAATATGAAAATAATCCAAGATTTCCAAAATGTTTTAATTTGTAATTCACTTAAAACCACTTATAAAACATGCAGATTCAACAACTTCTTTATTGACATGTATTAGGTTGTATTATGCATTTTCTTTTTCATTCTACTTGAGCATACTTCTCTGAAGATATTTGTTGTCCTTTTTTATTCTGATCCAAACGCTCATCAGCTCTTGTGACAATAAATCAAACTACAAAAATATAGACACGAGGAAAGGTGTACGTGAGATACATTAGTAAGGATCAATGTATACGATCTGCATATTTAAGTATGAAAATATAAATTGCAAAAATACACAATACATACATCTGATCGATATTTGTTATCTTTCAAAGTCATAACTTTGGACACTGTAAAGTAATGACATTTTAAAAAAAGCATGGAATTCGTCTCTCTATTGATGGTTTTGAAATAAATTGCATATTAGTTCATCTTGAGTCCTATAGGGCCAGAAATACATGTATGTGCTTAGAAACGGAAAGGACCCGCAAAGAACCACCGACCCACGCAGACAGAAGTGAGATGCAAATGATCTCTAAAAGCGTATAGTGGCGTAGCGACTGCCAAAGCAACTCTTGCCGGGGGGGGGGGGGGGGGGGGGGGGCCCCCGTTAATTCGGCAGAAGCAATGACTATTAATGAGTAATTACTGATCATAGATGACATACCACGGACAATTACATGTGATTGACACGTCATTCAAACCGCGTGAAAACAATGAGTACTTCAGCCACTATACTTTGTTACTAATTTTAGTATGACCATAAAGGCTGCTACTATTATTAGTATCACAAACTACATTTGGTAATGAGCTACCCAGGCACGGTCGACCAGTGGAAAAGATTGCTGTCCGAAAAGTAAGAAACATGTTTGACTGATCAATGCATTTACTTACTGCAGACAAGCTCCCAGAAACTGTTGTCCCGCCTTTAAAATATCGTGCACGGAAAAAGTGGGCGTGGTCATATCACAGAGCTTTGTCTCTGTGACAAAATCACATCTGCAAAAGAATGAAGAAGACGTTCATAAATAAAAATAAAATAAAAATTGTATTTGTCTTAGTTAGCAAAACAGATCCAAGAATGAGAGAAGAATCTGAACCCTTTACAAGAACTCGCATCAGATTCTATTACATATCATGGTTTACTAGGGAAGTAAGTTTTCCTTAACATTCTCTTTCATGAGAATTTGATAATTATATGAGTAATTAACATCTACTAATACTAGTACTACTTCTACTAACGGCTACTACTACTACTACTATTACTACTACTACTACTAGCGAGTATTACCTGCCAGTGACGATGAAGTAGCCCAGACACCCTACAGCAAAGACGTCAGATTCGAAGCCGGGTTTGGATTTGTTTTCTAATTTCTGGAGCCACAAAACTAATCCGCATGACCGTTTCGCTCCTTCATATGTGGGTGTCGTTTTTTGCCCCAAAAATCGTATCGAGCGCTCCCTGAAAAGACGTATTGAAACAAATAAATTAAGGTGTAACTCTGTCTCTCTCTCTCTCTCTCTCTCTCTCTCTCTCTCTCTCTCTCTCTCTCTCTCTCTCCATTGTGAACACACATGAGGGAGTTTCTAAAGATAATCGATATATACATAATGGTAGGCTTTTTGAAATGAAAACTATTGGAAGTTTTCATTACATTCCACGTCATAATGTTCTATGCAAAACATATGCAATACAATAATTCTGATTATACACTTTAACAGTGCTTGTCAAGTCTTGTAGGACTTTGGTGGTCAGTGCTGGTTAGTTGTGTGCTAACATCTCTCAGGCTATAGACACGTGTAATTTTTCCGCCTATTGCGGAATTTCATTCGCTCATGTGGACTCTCAGTGGCAATGTCAATTTTGGCTTGGAGGAATTTTAATGTTTATGGTATGGTGTTCATTTCCTTTGACCAAACGTAGTTTGTGATAATAATAATAGCAGCAGCCTTTATGGTCTTACTAAAATTAGTAATAAAGTATAGATCCGTTCGCCTTTCTGGTCTATTTTATGACACCGGAGGCAACTCAAGCTTAGGTAAATGATTAGACCCAATAGTAGTTATATCCCTTGGACGTTGTTCCACTAATACTTGAAACTATAGAAGCAAATACTTTTAGAAAGAAATCACTACAATACGTCCTCAAATTATGCTTCAAATTTTAATATGAATTCTCCTGTGACATATAAAAAAGGAAATTTTGGAAGAACAAAAATGATTATTTAGAGCAGTATGTTTACGACAGCAAAGAGGATCATAAAATATGTCTGGAGTTATGTAAATTAGTGTCACTGTTAACCCACCACTCTATCAGTATTCCCAATACTTTGATTGCTTTTTTCTTCGTAAATATGGATATAGTTTTAAAAAAATTATATTTTGCTGCATTTTGATATACACCAAATGCCTTATTTCCCATCTATTTTTTTCTGCATTCTTTATTACTCTGCAAGTAATGTTTTGTTTCTAACTTGTTACGATGGATATTAAAGGTTTTAAATTGACTAAAGTTGAACAAATATGGTCCCAATACTATTGTTTACGAACTCTGCTTTTGATTTTACTTTGCTTTTGCTGTTGTTTGTCTCCGATATTATGATCATGTGTGTCTTTTTTATCATCGTTATATATCAATTATGTAACAGTTTGGCTGATTTTAAATTTTTAAATTATGTATTTCACGGTACTTGTAAGTAGGAGCTGACCTTGAGCAGTAACCAGGACATTGCTGGGCCAGATATCCCCGTGCATCACCTTCTGCCCGTGCAAGTAGTTGTGAACCAATATGACCTTGGCTACAACAAGTTTCGCCACCTCATCATCAATGATATCCATGAAAGATAAACTAATATAATAGTAAAAACAAACTTTGAACGACTTCTTCTAAAACACCACAGAAGTGATTTTTTTCATCAAATTTGACAGAAAGCATCCTACTATGAAGACCTTTGAAATTAGTACAAAATGGTGCTATTCCTCCTTCAAATATGGCCGCTGTTACAGAAATAGAAAAACCATGTCAGTACAAATTTAAAAAGCCTTTGAACGACTGTTTCTCCAAAACCACTGAATATAATTCCACCAAATTCGACAGATAGCATCCTGGCATGAAGACCTTTCATGTTGGTACAAATGATGTCGATCCACTGTCCGTTATCAAATATGGCCGCCGTTACAAACAATTAAAGAGAATACTGATTGCTAAAAAACCGCTTTGCAGAATTTGACCAAAATTGACAGAAAGCATATGGATATAGAGGGCTTTGAAATTTATAAAACTGATACTGATCCACGATCAAATATGGCAACCGTTACTAAAAATATAAAACGTTTAAGTGATTTCTACTCCAAAACTGATGAAACTGCATTTGATCAAACTTGACAGAAAGCATCCTGGCATAGAGACCGTTCAGATTTATACATATGATGCCGATCCGCCATAAAATACGACCACCGTTACTAAATAAAATAACCTTTAAACAACTTCTTCTCAAAAACCGCCGAACATAATTTGACCAAATTTGACAGAAGGCATTCTGGCATAGAGTTCTTTCATTTTAATATAAATGACGCCATTACGTTATCAAATGTGGCTACTGTTGCTAAAGATAGAAAAAACGATTTCTTCTGAAAAACTGCTCAACAAAATTGATTTGAGTAATCTTAATAGAAAGCATCCTGGCTTTAAAATGTGTACAGATAATGCCCCACTAAAGGTACAAAACATTTACACCACTTTATGTAAAAAAAAAACCTGTTGAACAAAATGTTACCAACTTTGACACAAAGCATCCGGGCATACGGGCGTTTCAGTATATTATAAAAATGATGCTGATGTACAATCATATATTGAAGTTATTGACGAGAAAAACAGGTCATCAAAGGTAACAATTTTTTGGCAGATCTACCTTGATTTCGATAACGCTTCCTTCTCCTATATTCTCCAATAAAATTAATCCGGGAAGCGGTGTAGTCGGGAGGGTAGTGGAAGTATTCATACAGACTCTGGGAAATGGGTTCTGGTTAACGTTTTTCCCTGAGACGAGTATAAGCAGGCACTCAGCTTCAGAATCAGAGAATATTTTGTCACATAAATTGTCTTTTCTACCAGATATGGGCTTGTCTGATGCCAAAAAGTTTGCCTGATTTCTTTATAAGCATTTACACATGTTACTTTACTAAATAAATTTGAATCTACTTTGGCAACTGAAAAAAGAAGTATGTAAGGTAAAATAATATAACAGGATACTCTGCTAATATACGCCAAATGGAAAGTACTTCAAACCTCAGAAACTCCATCAAAAGATCCATCTAGGAATCATCATCAAGAAGTACTGTTCTCAAAATTTCTTCTTTCTTTCGGTCCCCATTCGACATTCCCTCCCTGCACCTCCCTCTCCCACCACTCCATCAGTCAATCACAAAAGAAATTGATTAAAACTTCTAGACCTTTGTCTCACCAAAATCGCACTTTAAAGTTTTTAAGCCGCCATCTTTCATGATCTAGAAAAAGAGCTAAAGGATTCGCGCATGCAATACTGCAAGGACGCATAAGATCACATAGTTCTCATTTCTCTGCCCTGACGTCATACGTTTCCGAATGGAAGATTGCACGTTCCGACTTCAAATATTGCAAAATATGTGGAATACAATTCCACACACAAACTTCATAACATCAAACGGAGTGGGATCTCTTATATAGAACAAATCAGAGATGAGGTGGTATTGTGCCGATCGCGTACATGACACACATACTTGACGCATGCATACCTTCTGAACAGTGAACCTCGAGCAGAGTACATACCCTGCCAGTGTCCACTAGACAGTGGAACACGTCCTTTTCGAATGTATCGACTTCCACCCAATGAGACAGAATTTCTTTGATGTTAACTAAATTAAGGAACTGTATAATCATGTACCACAAGAGAAAATATTCGACTTTTTGAGAGAAAGCAGTTTATATTGCAAATTTGGACCCAATATTTTAAGAATTTTATAGCTTTTAAAATTTTATATACATTTTACAAAATTTCAGCATTTTTACCTCTTATGTTTTATCGTGCTGCCCGTAATACTCCTGCATAAAAACAAACGTTTCACGTGACCGGTCATTTGGTACAAAGTCTGCGTGGCAGAAATGCACAATAAAAGTCTGTGTGTGTGTGTGTGTGTGTGTGTGTGTGTGTGTGTGTGTGTGTGTGTGTGTGTGTGTGTGTAAATTGCTCGAAATTAGCAAACTAACAATATTTTCCAATTCTCTAATGGGTTGAAGTAAACTTAAAGCATACTTATTGGCAATTTGATGAAATATGTGTGAAATTCTTCCCCAGTTTTGAAATTTGGAGCTTTATTTATCACTGCCATTCACTGATCCAATATATTTTGGCATCCGGTGCGGTAAAGAGGTGACGTGATCTAGGTCAGTCAAGAAAGCCCTAATATGCGAGGTTCTGGTACTAATTACTAATTAGCATAATATAAAATAAATTTGGGAGTTGAATAGTTATAAAAACATTAGACAGCTGAAAAGCTTTGTCAAAATACATTGAAGTTTTTTGCCATGTTCGCGATGGTCAGACGAAGGACGATGGACAACAGGCCATCTCGCTAAAATGCAGTCTACCACTAGATGTCACGGAATACTAAGACTCGTTAAAATGCAGTCTACCACTAGATGTCACTGTAGGCTAAGACTAGCATACGTGTCTTATTAGACTTGATGTCGTCCTTATGGAAATATAATTTTTGGAATTTCACAAGCCAAACAGATTCCGTACCAACAAAGAAGATCAATATAAAATATAAAATACAGAGTATACAGTAGTTGCATTATAATGTGCATACATTTTCGTTTTCATTAACAATTATAGTTTAATGAATTGAAATAAAAAAGACTGTAAAACACTGATATTCATATTTCATCTTCCTCTTCTTGATAAATAAAATCATTACAATGTATGAAATAGAAACGTGGAAGAGAAATTTACCTATAGTAAACTTAATGCTGTTCCGGAACAATTTATCGTTCAACAACCTTATACTGGTCAAGTGAGCAGCCTCTGTGCAGAAGGCGATATATAGACAAATCATTTGACAATATGAGGCCAACGGAAGATAATCAACATAAAAATTCGTATATTTACCATACATATCACAATCATTAACTCCCGCTTGTATATTTACCATTTATATCCCAATCATTAAATCCCGCTTGTATATTTACCATATATATCCCAATCATTAAATCCCGCTTGTATATTTACCATATATCCCAATCATTAAATCCCGTTCGTATATTTACCACACATCCCAATCATTAAATCCCGTTCGTATATTTACCATACATATCCCAATCACTAAATTCAGTTCTTATATCCGAACATAAGAAGAATTAGCCAAGAATACATAGTTATCCTTTTCTAACACATCTGAAATTGTTTCAAAGTTAGGTATGAATTAAAATTTAAATTATTAAATACGCTTGTGAATGTTAATTTTTAAATTACCAGCACATGAAGTAATTGCACAGCTATATTTTCTATTGTAAATATTTTAAAAACGAAATTCTAAACACTCAGTCTTAATCAGTGTATTTTATTTTATTTTGTCCAGTGTTATCTATTTTAGATAGCAATGTAATCACATCAAAACCGAACGGTATTAAAATTCTCTCTCTCTCTCTCTCTCTCTCTCTCTCTCTCTCTGTGTCTCTGTCTCTGTCTGTCTGTCTGTCTCTCTCTCTGTCTCTCTCTCTCTCTCTCTCTCTGTCTCTGTCTCTGTCTCTCTCAGTTGTAAACACGATGTCACAAGTCACTTTTAAGACAAAGTACCAAAGAGACACAACCTTTATAATGGAATTCTAAAGAATGAGAAATAAAAGGCTTTACATTGGTTTATACACAAGAGTACTATGGATAATTTAAATGCTTATAAAAAGAAATAAAAAATACGGAACAGATTTAGAATGATATGTAAAAAAAACGTCAGTTAATTGACAAAACGAAATACGAAAGAGCTTATTGATGCAAGGTCCAATAGTAACGTATTATGGAAAACTGTGAGGAACTGTAAGGAGATATAACAAAGCAGAAACCTAATATTGGTATTAAACAGCGGTTTATTGATTTTCAATTATTATTATTATGTTGAGAAGAAGTGAGAGATATTTAAGATGATGTTGGACTACCTTCTGATCATGAAATCTTTACTATACCTTTAGTATTGTCAGAAATTAAACGTAGCATTGCGAATCTTAAACTTGGATACAATATCTGAGATAAAACCTATTCTATTGATACTATGTAATAGAATATTGGAGGCTGGTATCTATCCTCTATTAATACTATGTAATAGAATATTGGAGACTGGTATCTATCCTCTATTAATACTATGTAATAGAATATTGGAGACTGGCATGGTCTGAGTGTATTCTGTGTCATTTTTTTAAAAGTCAGTATCAATTTCAGAGCCTAATAATGATAGAGGTATTTCTTTAATTGATGTCCTAAACAAAGTTTTTGCTGGAATGTTACATGAAAGGTTATATAAATGGAGAAAAGAACATTCCAGACCAGATTAAATTCAAGCAGTCTTTAGAAAAGGTTATTGTACTATTGACAATTTATTTACCCTGATGGCTCTGGTTCAAAAATATATTAGCCAAAAAGGGGTTGTGGGGGTGGGTTAGATCTTGTTTATCTTTTTGTTGACTTTTCAAAAGGCATTTGACAATATCAGTCACGAAAAGATAAAAAGTTATCTGATCCGTTTTTTTAAGGACACACATAAAAAGTTTTCTACAGTGAAAGTATTTGAGAAGCGGGTAAATTAACTAAAGTAATTATCATTATATTTTAATCAAATTGTAAATATATAAAGAAGAACAGAAGAGAGAACACACAATAAAAAGTAAAACAGAATTTATTTTTTATTTAGCATAATGACCAAATCGACGTTACCTAGTTCTTCATTATACAGGGTTTGACACCAAATCGACGTTAGCTAGTTCTTCATTATACAGCGTTTTATACCAAATCGAAGTTAGCTATTTCTTCATTATGCAGGGTTTTATACCAAATCGACGTTAGCTAGTTCTTCATTATACAGGGTTTTATACCAAAATCGACGTTAGCTAGTTCTTTATTATACAGCGTTTTATACCAAATCGACGTTACCTAGTTCTTGATTATACAGGGTTTTATACCAAAATCGACGTTAGCTAGTTCTTGATTAT
This sequence comes from Margaritifera margaritifera, assembly GCA_029931535.1. Classification (NCBI taxonomy): domain Eukaryota; kingdom Metazoa; phylum Mollusca; class Bivalvia; order Unionida; family Margaritiferidae; genus Margaritifera; species Margaritifera margaritifera. The sequence goes on along the minus strand of JAQPZY010000994.1, from coordinate 327,642 downwards.
ACAGCGTTTTATACCAAATCGACGTTAGCTAGTTCTTGATTATACAGGGTTTTATACCAAATCGACGCTAGCTAGTTCTTCATTATACAGGGTTTTATACCAAATCGACGCTAGCTAGTTCTTCATTACATAGAGTCTCATACTAAATTTGATTGCAGTTCATAAAGTCCTTTAAAAGTTATTAAGCGGAAACGGAATTCGTCACGTACGGACGGACGGGAAGGAAGGACATAAATTACACTATGTCCCCTCCAAAGAATATGGCGGAGCTTAGAAATATATAATTAGGAGAAAATAGATAGACAAAAGGAAATCAAAGATTATAAATTAAGGGGATTCTTGTATACTACTACTACTTCTATTATTATTAATAATAATAAAGATGCAATTAGATTGAGACAGTTTGTAGATTTGCTTATTAATCTCATATATCTTGCCAAATAAAATAAATCATCTGGTAACGTGTGCCTGGCAGAATCAAGAAAATATTCTGACCTCAATCTTGGTACCTCTCACACATTCAGTACACTTTCATTCACGGTTTCGCATAAAAAAGGTTGCTAAAGATTTAATTCAAGTGTGGTGACCTATGAATTTTCTTTTGTTTTTCAAAGCTGGTATCTGTTACAATATTTGTGCAAGATATCTAAAACTTCTGGATCTGAGAAATAGATCAAATGCTGTAAATAGTCATCAAGACGAAATTCCTTTCAATCCCATTCGAAATTAGATTTGGAGAGTCATATTAAAATGATTCAAATTTACAAAACTAGGTTGATGACCACTATTTTTCGCAGTGCGAGGTATTCACTACGTTTCAATAATCAACTTACATTGTATTTCAATGTGAATGATATCTGAATGTACATAATTTGACTAGTCTTCTAACTTAACCAAAGTGTGTGTGTATATATATATCTATATCTATATATATATATATATACTTTCATGTCCTGCAGTTAGAAATACATAACATCACTGTTAACTTAACAGAGAATATAGATTCTTTAATGGAAACCCGCCTCTTGAGAGTTCTTCACGAGTTCTTTACAAGTCAAAAGTTGTCCAGAGACAAAGTTTGGTATTACCCAAAATTCGATAAAAGTACTCCCACCCACAAGCGAAACAAACTAAAGGTTGCTGTTATGCAAATAAATATGTTTGGATTGAACCAATGGCACAGTGTGTTACACATAATATAACCAAGACGGTTTTTCACAATGGCCAATTTTCAGATGCATTTTTTGTTGAAAGTTTGTAACAAGTCCCTATATAGTAAATCCGACCTGCGGAATCCAAATTTTTTTTGTTAACAAGCTGTATTTTGCGCATTACGTGTTCTAACACTACGTCATAGTGACGTACAAAAATAAATATTGTAAACTTAACTTCACATGTTGGTTTTTTTTTACTAATATTCACTAAATGGTCCAAAGCGGTATTTTCAACAGAGCTGATGGTGGGAAATGCATATGCATGCATTTCATGTAAACTCCTGTAGTGGAAAAGCGAAACAAAGCAGTAACGTCTCAGACGGCAGCGTCGGGGCCAACAGTTTTGTTAAGGTTTTGCCTAAAAGGTTTCATTTTTAATATTTCCTTACCCTTCTCGATGGCTTCTGTTAAAACTTGGAACGAATCATCATGAAGCAGAGACAATTTTATTTAAATCACATTTTCTCACCTTTGGACCTTGGGGTCAAGATCACAGTAAAAATGTATTGTGCTAAGGTTTTGGTGAAAGTGTTTCATTTACTTATATTTCCTTGACCCCTCGACGGAGTCTGTAGGTACTGTGAATATTTCATTATCAAGCAAAGACAACTGCTACATACACACTTACCTTTTGACTTTGGCGTCGAGGTCACAGATTTACAAGGTCACAGATTTACGGCAATATTTTGGATGTGGGCTCCACATGGAGGCTCGAACCTTATTTTCTCATTTTTGGTGTGTTCTGGGTAATGCTAATCTCATTCCGGTATACCAGAGTTAAAAAAATTGGTCATTCCTGAGAAGTGGAACTTCAAGTCAATATAACGAGTTGTAAAATCACCACGGTATTCGGTGATAGTGTGCACAATAAATGTTGGTCGTTGTTGTGCAGGATTGTGTTTGTTTTATAAATTTTTTGTCACCAAACGTCAGAACAAGAACCTGACTTATATGTGGACATATTTCAACCAATTATGATAAGTAATGCAGAGTTAGGGTTATGAAAACACTATTGGCATTTTCCATGGTCTCATACTCGCTATCGCTCGTCCTCGACCAGGTAAAATGCCAATGGTATTTCCAATACCCCTAACTTTTCGTTGCTACTTGTTCAGCTTGACGGAAATATTTGACGCACATGAGTTGCTTCCCTTGACTGCAATATATTTTTAGTAACACTCAAATATTCAAATTTGGCTAACCATAAACTTATCAACGTAATATAGACTCCTATGCATTGTTAGCTGTTGAAGGTTTTGGTGTCTCACGGGGTTGGCCACTCTGTCTGATATTCGAGCTAGACGATGCAGTGAGGAATATGACTTAACTTTCCAATGTGAACACAACCGGTTGGCAGGGAGTTTATAAGGTCATCACCTCCGAAACAGTTCACACTAGCGACTGGGTGCAGTGGTAATGCGATTCTGATTTTCCTTAGCTGCTGAGGAACTAAAATATTCAGCAGGGATATCACCCGGTTCGAGACAGGACTTTTGCAAATATAATATTTTTTTTCTCCCTTTACCATTATATAATGAGATTACACAAAACGACACTTGATCGCGCCCACTGCCATTATATAATGATTTTACACCAAAATCAGATGCTGGTTCTGCGCCACTTTCTGATTTGAAGAGATCATATAGTATAATGGATCTGAAATCAATCTTGGAAACATTTGTTAAATCTCATAAGATAAAACAGAAGTCACCTTGAATGGTATTCGTTATTATCTGCAACAGTTGGTGGCTCTGAATTGGCTACAGTCCTTGGCATTTGCCTTTTTGCAACTGCACATGATATTCCCAGCAGAAAGCTTAGTACGCATCCACAATATGTAACGTTGCCGTGTCTCTGGGGTACATTATTTGAGCCACTTATCAGAAGATACGTTGAGATCAAAATGAAGAAAAAGTAGTTGACTCAAATATTTGCATTCAAGCTCTTGACGATTTTAGATACAGTCCAAACGGTTACCTTGTTAACGACAACAAAGTTCTGTTGCTAGAATTCAGTCCTTTTACGCGAGACGTCAGCAAGCTGCCAAATTATTATCTGCCGCAAGTATTATAAGGTCTAGAGGTTTCCACTGTGGCTTCATATGGTCTGCTATTCGATACCATTTTTCGTAAGTGCTCGCTGGAACAATTTCGATTTTATCCTGAGTACGACAAGAAATTTCGTACCAGAGATTACTTGAGCTACGACAAGGATCCAGTACCAATTGGCATCAGGAGATTCTTTAGCGAATACAACGACTTCATTGATCTCGGCGAATCTAACGAGGTTGAATTTTTATCGTGCCTAAAGAAGGATCTGCATAGAGAACATGATTATATTATCGCTAACGCTTAAGACCAACCTAACGACATTGCTACAGCGATTGATGACATCACAAAAAAGTGTTCTGACAAAAAGTTAGTTGCGGTGTTGCCATGGAAAATATTTAAGATTACCTACAACTACATTGCTCGAGAACCAGGTTATGACAAGACGACACGACAAGACGATCACGAGGGCCATATCGAAATTGCAGCAAATTGTCAGCAAATTAGAAATTAGAAAACAGGTTATATAATGTACAATTATGCATCTGAAAGAATAAGGTCTGCGTACGAACTTGCATATGACGCTAGAGTACAATTTCCAGTTGGTTGGAGCATAGAAGGTGTCAGCTGGATATCTAGTCGCTAAATGGTGCTTACAATATTATCTATAATGCGAAACTCCTTGACCAAATCAGCCATGCAGGCAAGATTTAATTTGAATTTAATATTTTTGTGTACGTGATGAAAGCGTATTTGCACATGTCCATCTTATTTTGAATTTTTGGTTCTAGCTTTCTACAGCAAACTTGAGTTGCAACGCCAACGCCAGATATAATCAGAAGAAATGAATTTAAGAAAGCACCTGTACTAGCAACGCCAGTCGCAGTGATCGCCAACGGTGCAGCATACAGGAAAAAACAACAAGCGCTTATAATGACTGTACCACTGCTTAAAACAGCTGCGATAAAATGCAATAAGTTCGTCGCGCGTTTCCTTGTCAAGATGATTGCTAATGTGGTTAAAATCCATGATATTTTTCATTTTATATGATATTGTTTTTACTGTTCAAGTTTAGTATGTTTGCGTTGATAAGTTTGACCAGTTCTGGACCAGTTGTGAGTGAACCTCTGCATATTTGATAGCTGCGGATAGTGAATTATCAATGTCATCAGATATCTTAGGATAAGATAATAGGCTTCAGCTAGTTTCGATATTTTTATCTGCTTAGTATCGCCGCCATAGACCAAATAAACGTTCTCAGAAATGTATTCGAGCAGCTGATATAGGTCGGATTCTGGATTGCCTCCAGTAACAATATTATTTACTAGTTCTGTATCATATTGCATGAAAGCTTCTTTTCTCTCTTTATTAAGCCGCCTTTAGGAGCTGGATGCACAAGATAGATATGCGGGTTTGGGAGAATTGCTATGTCATTTGGAAGCGAACTAAGGAAATCAATTGCTCACGAAGTATATTGGCATCGTACTCGTATTTCCAAAGATACATGAAAATATTATAGTACGCCTCAACAGTTTTGTTTGTTTCTTCTGGCGGCAGATCATATTGTGGCTGCTCTGGCTGCAGATTTTTTGCCTCAGGTTGTGGCTGCAGCTACAGTTGCTCAAGTTGTCGCTCCTTAGCTGCATGATTTGGGTTTTCTGCCTCTAGTTGTGGCTGAGGTTGCAGTTGCCAGGTTTTTTTGTTGTTGCTTCAGATCGCTTTGTTTGACAAGAGTTGTGTTTTCTTTCCAAAAATTCTATGAAAAAGCTACTCACAATTTTAAGGTCTTCTATTACTTTTCTGATTTGAGCATCAGTCTGCGGTGGGTCCTTGAAGAAAAAGTTTTCTGGCAGCTCTGAAAATGTTTTATTAACTGAGTGCACTTCAACATATTAAATGGCTGCAGCGAGCGAATTAATGTCAACATCTAGTGGCATAAAATATCTTGTAATCAGATAATATGCCTCAGCAAGTTTTGATCTTTTAATTCGCTTGTCGTCTCTGCCATATGCCCAAGGAACTTGTTCAAATACAGTCTGACGCAATGAACTTAATTCGTGTCCTTGGCTTCCATGAAGAATATTGGTTAACATATCCCTATCATATCGTATAAAAGCCTCTTTGCTAGCAGCATGAGTCTCTGGTGGATTTATGAAGCTGCCAGTTGTATGCACTTTATATGCTATATACACAAAAGGGTTAGGAAGGATTTTTATGTCATCAGGAAGTGAAGTAAGGTCGTCTATTGCTGAAGAAAGCACATTTGCATCATATTCATGTTTTGTATGATACTTAAATACGTGATAGTATGCCTCATAAACTTTTTAACTTTCTTCAGGGATCTCATCTCTTGGTGGAAGACCAAATAGGATTGGTATTTTAGGTTCTTCTGCCTCAGGCTAAGGCTGCGACTGCGGTTTTTTTGCTTCAGGCTCAGGTTGCGACTCAGGCTCAGGCATAGCTGTTTCTGATTCAGGTAGTGGCTGCGGCTCTGGTTCTGGTTGTAGTTTTTCTTAATCAGCTCTAGGTTGTAGCTGCTCAGGTTGTGACTGCGGATCGTTGAAAGGTCTTTTATCTGAGGTAGCGCCATCATTCCCAGAATTTTGTCTACGTCGTCATAATCCAAACCAAACTCTCCGTAAAAATACCGCTTGACGACTTGATCTTGAAGTCTTTCTTGGTTTGTAAGTTTTTTTTTGATTGCCAGACTTGATTGTACATGCATGCGTAGTCAGCATCTAGGTCTTTTCGTTCTTTTTTTCTTCGTTCAAATGTTTTAGTTACAGAAAACAGATTGAGCATGATAGCATCTACTTTTACGCTTTCTGGATCAGCCAAAACCTTTTAATACAGTTGTTTGTTTTCAACAAATTCATCATAATACGTCTTAGCTCTCACGTCATCAAAAACCAGGTCATATTTCTCTTCAAACAACAGCGTGTTAAATTCGCATGCAATTCGCACGAATTCTGGCATCTTATATATGCTGTTTACATAAGATCACCTAGAGTACAAATCTGAAAATTAGCCAGACCGGGATTGATTGGCATCGCAGAAATGCAATACATTCTGTAAAAGCGATATTTAGTCGTGCCAGGGAAGTTACGTTGACTCCAGCGCCAGTTACTTCAAACATAATTGAGTTTACATGGTTGTTAATTCCAAAACCTTCTGGCACTTGAATGACGATTGGACTATAAGATATCTCAGGTGATCTTTGAACACAAATCCGCCTTGTGGGCGAATAAAAACAGAACTTAGGGATTTACCCACTCGCAAATTGGCAGTCATTCCAATATATCTGTTAACTGTAGCTGGCGAGCTAACCAAAATGTCGTCATCGGTGTTAAGTTTTGTATTCGCATCAATGTCGCCAGTCATAGTTCCACCAGCTAGCGGCAAAACATACGGCGCTGACACTAACATTTCAATGCCAAGGATTACGGAAGCCAAGTTTTGTCCTACAGAAAGTAAGCTCTCTCGAGGAATTTGTATTGGCATCTGTTAACAACACTTTTGCATTTACATACTTATCTGCATAATGTTTATTAGCTGCACCTGCGTTATCTGCTTGTGTAGCCACGTCTGTAATCTTTTGCGAAGACATATTTAACGGGCAAGTCATAGTGTCAACAGTTTTTAGCAAGCGCTTGTTGAGTTCTGCATTAGAAATAGTTGCTGTTATGCTTGATTCAGCACCGCCAATAACTGTGCCAAAAACTGTATAATGATTCATTACATATACTCTGCTTATAAAAATGCGTATCATTAACTTTGATTCAGAAGACATCAAGAAATCAAGATATAATGTATTGTTTCCAGATTGTCATCCGATGGGCCGCGGCAAGACAAACTTGGTTTTAAAAACGCTGCTAAATAAGGGACTTAACTACGACAAGGTAATAATCTATACGCTTAATCGTGGCCACGATAAGTACAAGACACTTAGCGACTTTGATGAAGCCATTAGGAATTCTGGTACCGCTCAAAAAACGTTGACAATATTAAAGCCAGAGGAAATAACGCCCATAGAACAGATTGTTTGCGACAAAGATTCTGTAATAGTATTTGACGACATCGAGATAGATCGCGACAATATGAACGAGATCAAAGAATACTTCTCTTTGTCACGAAACAAGCACTGTAATTTTATTTACCTGGCGCAATCTGACTACGACGTACCAAAGTATATTCGTCACAACACCTGCTGTTTTGTTGTGTTTTCTTACCTGGACAATCACGACATAGATTCTATCGCTCGAGATCATTGTAGTAGCATAGACGCTGCTAAAGTTATGGAGTGTTATCACGAAGCTACCGGCAGCAACAAACATAATGTTATGAGCTTTCATTGAGATGCAGAGAAGTTCCTGAAATGTACTGCTGTGGATTTGACGAATTTTATTTGTCCGAATAATACAGCAGAGACCATATGCAGCAAATGCTAGCTGGCTAAGTGAAAGTTTATGAAAATATGTTGTATACAATGCCGTTTGTAAAAATAGAAGATCAAAAGGACAAAGTTGCTGTCATGCGAAAATACGTAGAGCAGCAGCAGCAATTACGTGGTCGTATCATTGCAGAAGAGATAGGCGAGCACAAAAACTACTTCAACCTGTAACAACTGCAATAAGCTACGTAGCATTTGAACATGACAAAAAACGGGACAAGCATATAAAACATCAAAGAGAGGTAGATAGGTTCCTGGCACAATTGTTGCTGCAGCTTAATGTCAAGCAGAGATGACAGGAGCGGCTTTCTCAACAGCAGCGTGACCCGCTAAAAGAATTAATCAAGCGCGATGAACCTTTAGCTGCCGAATTGCCTGAGGACAAAGCGCCAGCAACAGAGGGTAAAACGCCAGCAGAGGAAGATGTAACAAGGTGGCAAATTTATCAGGAAGGACCATTTGGAATGCTGTATGAAACCGAAAAAAAGTACAGAAGCCAGAGGACCACAACCAGAAGAAGACTACGTGTCTCCCGTTAAGCAGTATAGAAAGAGTTGGATGGAAAAAAATCTGCCAGAAATGGCAAACGTCAAGATGACGTTACACGAAGAAAAAAAAGCTGTTTTACGGTAAAATGGACTCACAAAATGAGTCAACTATCCGAAACAACTTGATGTACTGTACAAGATATATTCTGAGCTGGAAACCAAGCGGACTTTAAACTATTATAAGTACAAGATTTTAAGAGGAGATTACGATTGACTAGCACAACTAAAGATGTTTTATAGCAAAATAAGGGAACGTTCCAAACCTTATGTACTGAAGGTATGTTTGCGCTGAGTGCAAAATTTTAAACAAAATGGCAAAAGATATCTTAAAATATGATAATGAGCATGAAACAGAAGAAGTATCAATACCTGCCCGGCGCGGACATTTTAGGGTAACACGAAAACCACATGAAGAAGAGGAGGAAGCTGCAGAAAAAGGGTCTAGTCTAGAATTTATACGACAACCACCTGCCCCGGTCCCAACAGCTTATTATAACAAGAACCAGCAGAAAAAAGCGCAGTAATAAGAAGGATGGTACTGGCATATATTACAAGGAACCACTTGAGTTCGTGAGGTTGGATAAATGAAGCAAACAAGAATCAAACGCATACAGATCGTATGTGGATCTCTTGCAACAATGTTTTCTAGGTAATTTGTTGCACTGCCAGGCTTAATAAAAAGAATCGCAACAAGTTTTTTTCAGGGAGCAGCATCAGAGCATGAAGCGCTGCAGGACGAAAAATTGTTGAAAAGATTTCACCATCGCCAGCGCAGGTCATGCCAATGCAGGTGCAGATTAGAGAGGTTATCAAAGAAATTGCACCAACAAAAGAAGCTGAACGTGTCCTGACGAGTACAGCCAAAACAAATTACTGTCTAAGCGCGGCGAAGAAATTATGAATGAGTTTAACATGCGGACAATGCAATCACGGATAAACCTGTCAAATATTATGGCAGGATCTGGTATAAAGAGAATTTTTGTGCAACGATGGTGTATAAACATGGTGTCAAGATTTACTCCTGAGTAGTTCAAGCTCTTTGATGGGTCGCCCATGGACGATTCAACCACGGAATATGAGTACGTGGAATACTTGGACAAAGATTCTCATCAGATGAATTAGCAGGGTGTAAGAATTATTGACACGCGAAATGAAGACGTCTACTTTTGTTGCCTCATAAAGCTTTTCTTGAGGTCAGAGGATATTTGCAAACAACCGCTGCTACAAACGTGGCTTTAGTAAACAATGGTTGGAGTTTGTTTAAGACGGCGCGATATCAACTTAATAATCAGACAGTTGAGGACATTAGCAACTATCCGCCAGTTGCCAGCACCATCATGAATTTAGTTTCGATGGGCGATGACCATAGCAGAAGTTCAGCAACAAATAGTCTTTGGGATAGGGATACTTGCAATGCAGGAGTTAGCATAAAGTACAAACAAGGTGCTGAAGTTCTTCCTGATGCCGTTTCTCCTATTGGAGCTGATCCAATTGCAGCTGAAATTCGCACAGCCATTTGTAATGCCTTTGTTGATCCAGAACATTCTAATTATAATGTTGGCTTTGCAACGAGGCGCGCTGTCACTGATGGTCACAATGAAATTAAGAGGCGTTAAGCACCCGCTGGTTTTGGAAAGATCTGATCCTAATACGTACATGCATCTCTTTGGATGCCAAAGAAAACGCCTTCTATTTTTTTTTCATGCGCTGGAATTGGATAACCTTTTGTCTAGATTTATTTAGGGCAAATGCGCGTCTACAAAAGTGTTACGTATTTACCAGCGCGATTATCTGCGAACTGGAGAATAGCTACATTGCAAGACAAGAACTACCAAGAGACATATTTATAGTTTTTCAAACCACACCATGAGATGAAAATCAAGAAACAAGCAGCCAGGTATTGACAACTTGGGATTGACACACATTGCTGTCAGAGTCAATAGCAGACATATCCCGAGCGTGAACTTGAGTGTAATTTTGCACCACTAAGTTAAGATTATTCGCGAGCGTATCTTATGCATCAGGAGGCTATGCAAAAATATCAGGATGTTGATACAGGAACACAAATATCTCTAGATGAATTTGCAAGGCTGTATACTGTTTATCACTTTGATGTTTCTAAACATTTGGAACGCACAAAAGATTCCATAGCAGCTGTTTAACTCAAGTGGACTCTTCAACCTATAGCACCACCAGTAGTCGTAACCTATCATGTTTATGCAATAATTACTGCTGACAGCATTTTGACATTAGATGCTCTTAACTGCAAGATGACCGTAATCATATAGCAGAAACTTATCTCAGATATTTTGTAGAAGGATATCATATAAATGAGCTGCTACTTAACAAAAGTAATTTTGACGCCGTCGCAACAGCACGAAATTGCAGCTGCTCAAGAAAAACGTGCTTGCGTTTCAGTCAAACGTAGAAACAACCAACTGTATCAAGGACAACATGTTCTTGCGCTTACAAAACAACAGCATCTAAAGTTCAGTACTGCAAAGCATAATGGCAAGTTCTCAACTTTTAAATTATCTGCTAAGCAGTTGTCTCACATGGGACGCGTTTTACTAGCAATCTTCCCTCTTCTTACACCATACGGACCAACAATTGTATCTGTACCTGGCTCGCTAGGAATGGCAGCGGAAAAATGGAACAATATCTGGCCTTATGCAAAAAGCTGTAATTGGCAGCGGACTTAGATGCAGAAAAATAGAAAAGCGTTTTCTTAGCTGGATGTTGCCAACTGACAACTGTTTGCTTGGCCTCTGGAAAGAGTTTTGTCTAATGATCTAAAATAGAAAATGCCGTATCTGTAAGTTAGTTTATCTCTGTCTGAGGCTCAAAGCAAAACAAATTGCAGCGGCCGCTTCAAGAGGCAGTCCAATGTCAATAAGATAATAAGCAAAGCAGTTGGCATCGGGCAACTACAAGCTTATTCTAACAAAGTGCCAACATGAAAAAATTAGAAACAGAGCGCAGCAAGAAAAGGTATCTTGCTTGATTTGTCCGCATCGCAGCGTAAGAAACAAGGTGGAATTCTACCTTTATTTTTACCGATGCTTACCTCTGGTGCTGCTGGCATGTTTTTACCTAAATTTCTTGGCAATCTCTTTGGCAGTGGTGTTGGTGGTCAAAAAAAAAAAAGAGCGCAAGGATTGCAATACTCCGGAACACAGCGCCGCTAAGCAATGTTGACATCGAGAAAGCGCTTAAAGACATAAAATCATTCGATGCGTCTTTTGTAAAGATAGAATGCCAGAATAAATCAGAGCCAAGGAAAGATGCGTTATAAACATAGAAAATTATTTTGATGGATCTGGAACACATTGGGTTGTCGTTGTAAACATGCCAGATAGCAGCGACGTAGAATATTTTGACTCGTTTGGTTTGCCACTTATCAAAAATATGTTTTTGGCGCTAAGAAAGGTTCCGTTTATAACTCAACACAAATTCAGCATATGAATAGTTGAGCTTGTGGTCTTTGTTGTATTTATTTTATCAGATCACCTTGCCAAGGAAATTCCGCACTAGATATCTTACTGGAATTTAACCAGCTGCCAACTCTAGGCTATGACAAGTGAGTTTTAAGTAAGCCTAATCAGCAGAAATAATCATGTTTTTTCAAGTGAACCAGCAAAAAATAAGTATGTTTTTCCAAGTGTGTTTTTGTGTAAATACCAGATATAATGACAGCTTCGTGGTGTTTATCATGCAGAAAAAATACGGACAGTCTTGAAGAAACTTCATCTCAGACTAAAAATGGTCGTTCTGTAGTGAAATCAATATGTGCTGTTTGCAGCAAAAGAAAATCCAGATTTGTTAAAGCAATTTCTGGTCGTTGAGATGATGCCCAACCTATTATCGTACTTGACACATAATATTTTGTTTACTCGTTATATATGCATGTATTTAAGGCAATACAATTGTTAGACACTGTTCTGTTTGTAAACGTCGTAAAATATATGGTGGAGCTCTTGATCTTCATGCACTCATTGGGAAACTTCCAAAACCCAAAGGCGGCTGGACTCTGCCAGGACATAAGTATACTGGCACATGGAATCCTCTGTATAAACAACAGGATGCCAATGATCAACCGCTTCCTGGTCAACAACCCTATAACCAAGTAGATGCCACAGCAATGCGGCATGACATTTGCTACAGAGATCATCCAGAAGAAGAAAAACACCGCTGCGAAAAAATTATGCTTGATGAGTTAGTCGCGATAAAACCAAAACGGATGAGAGAACGTAATGGCATAACTTTTGTCAGAGGCGCCATCGGACTCAAATATAAACTTGGCGTCGGCAACAAACCAGCGGCTAAAAGTCGTCGCAAACCAACGACTAAAAGTCATCAAACATTAGCCAGCAAACCAGCTACTAAAAACAATTCAGCTAAAAAAGATAATGATATAATAGCAGAAGAATTACATAATCCAGCAAGAAAACGTTTTCCTAGGATCAGAGTTGTTGCTAATGGCCTTGATGACATCTGGTATGCTGATCTTTTAGACATGCACTAATATTCCATAAATAATGGCGGCGTCAAAAACTTGTTACATGTCATTGATCTTTTTAGCAAGCATGCATGGAGCTTGCCACTTCACTAAAAATAAAACTGGCGGAGCTATCAGAGACGCGTTCGCATCTATGAAAATGTCATCAGACAACAGACGTGAAGCAGCAAAACTCTGGGTGGACCATGGCGGCAAATTTTGCAACAGTACGTTTGAGAACTGGTTTGGAGAAAATAAAATTCATAAGTATTCTACGTTCAATGAGGACAAAGCAGTTGTCGTTGAAAAATTCAATCGTACGCTAAAGAATGCGATGTGAAAACACTTTACAAAAAATAAAACGAGTAAATATGTAGATGTGCTGCAGTCGCTAATAGACAAGTATAACAATACGAAGTATAGAAGTATTGGGATGACGCCAACACGAGCTAGCGACAAGCAAAATCAGGACAGCGTGGCAAACAGATTATTGTTTAGACAAACGTTTTATGTGGGTGACCGAGTCAGGATTTCCAGAATTAAAAAAATGTTTCAAGAAGGTCATACAGCATACTGGACCGAATAAGCGTCTACCGTGACGGAAGTATTAAAAACAATTTCTGTAACATACAAGATCACAGACCTTAATGGCGAACATGTTTCAGGAGCCTTCTATGAGCAGGAATTACAAAAAACAGAGCAAAATGTTTTTAGAACAGATCCTGTCATCAAAACTCGCGGAAAAAAGTCGCTTGCGAAATGGAGGGGCTACTCAGATGCTTTTAATTCTTCGGTACCAATGGCAAGTATTAAGAACAAATTCTGTTGTACTCTGCTAATATTGTTTTAGTAACAGGTTTACACATGGCAGCTTTTTTCAGGTAGACCTATAAGCAGAAATATGTTTTGGAAGACATAATCAAACTTAATAAATTTCTGTCTTCCTGGCAAGTTCAGCTTGATAAACCTGTCAAAGACCTCGTTGAATTGCGCTAGTTCATCGCTTGACAAACTAAATCGCGCCAACTTGTTTCTCATGTGATATTTTCTAGTGTATCTTTGCGGCCTCATATTGTAATGCAGGTGCGCATTTTCGACATAGTTGTAGTCATCGTAGTCGCGTACAATGGCATCTTCGTTTTCATCACGATCATACATGTTTATCAAACAACGTTATATGTCATGTCAGACACAATTGTTTATATTACGGACGTTTATATGGAGCAGTCAGACTTGCTGTTTGATGCTGTAATATCGCTGCATGAACATCATGAATCAAATATTAATTTGGTTCTCACTGTGATATCAGAAAATGCCGCTTCTAGAGCAAACAATTTGTTTAAAATGCGAGTTTTGATCACGGACGAGCAGAGAGAACTACTTGAAAAACACGACATAATCAACATTTGCTATGACAGCGACTTGCTGATTTGCTGATGCGATATAGCGTAACATGCTTCAGCCGAGATACTCTGTTAGAGATATTAAAAATTAGCAATTAGAGAAATAAATATATCTATCTATCTATCTATCTATCTATCTATCTATCTATATATATATATATATATATATATATATATATATATATATATATCATGAGCACAAAGAAGATGAGCTTTAGTGAAAATCGTCAGGCCTTTGCTGGCTACGACAAAACGTTTGCTTCAAAAAATATCAGGTTGACGCCAGTTGTTATTTTTACATAGGCTGTCGAATCTGGTGAAAAGAGATTTTGTCCAAGGAGTTGAAACTTCATCGCGGCATAAAGTTTTCTGTTGGCATAAGCGTACTGTTTTCTCAGCAAGCAGATGATACTGAAACCGAAGAGCATTTCATGTCAAAATCAGTTCGATCATTTAGCCATAGATTTGACGTCAGAAGCGTTTTTAAGGCTCTTCAGAATAGCATTGATAACTTTCTGGTTGGAATTTAGAAGGCGTCACAGCATGCATCGTTAACACAGCAAAGTACAATCCGCTGCGAGGCAAATTATATTTGGAATTACCAGGTAAAATTAAGAGTAGGCAAAGTTGCGTTAACGTACAAAATAAGGATAATAAGCGTTTTGTGAGGTCTGTATTGTATGCGCTGTATCCTAATTGAGTTAGTAATTATAAGCTGTATCAGGTTTCCTGTTCCTATCACTAACGTTCCAAAATTGGAGCGACAAAATAATATCTCTTTCAATGTCTTTGGCGTGGACAACAAACCATCAATTTATCCTCTTCATATTTCATCATTCACCACTGATGTTGATAACATTGATCTGCTTTACAATCACGGTGATACCAACGATGGTCACTATTGCTGGATACAACGTTTTTCTGCAATCGTGTACTGCCAGTACAGCAAGTTCAAAGGTAAATTATAATTTTGCATAATGGCTTAATGGCTACACGACAGAAGAATTACCTGCCACTCACTGACTAGATTGTGTTGACGTTGCAAAAACTATTGTGCCAGACAAGAAGCATAATACGGTGTCATTTTAAAACATCTGTAATATGGCCCGGGTTCCTTTCATAATTTATGTTGATTTCAACTCACTGTTGGTTCGTGTCAAGGATGCAGATAACGATCGTTAAGATACCAGAAGCATGGTCCATGCGGCCATGCGTACAATGTTGTTTGCGTTAACAACGCGCTAAGTAAGTCTGTAAAATCATATCGCGAGAAAAATGTGGCGAACATTTTATACAGAGTCTGCTTAAAGACGTTAATTACATTCACGGAATCAGCTCGGCAAGAATGATTGTTAATGGACAAGACCAAGAAGACTTTTCTCAGGCTAAATTATGCTGGATATGTAATCAAGATCTTGGAGGCCACAGAGTTCGAGATCATTGTCATTATACAGGCAGATATCACGGTGCTGCTCATAACAAGTGCAATCTGAAATTAAGAAGGCCTGAATAAGTTCCGGTAGTATTTCATAATCTCAGAGGATATGATTCGCATCCAATTGTAAAGCACTTTGGCAAGTTAAAAACAAGGATTACTTGCATCCCAAATAACATGGAAAATTATCTGTCATTTTCTCTTGGCAACCTGGGTTTTATTGACAGCTTCGAGTTCATGACCGAGTCGCTAGATGAACTTGTTAATAACATCAGAAAATCGGCCGACGATAATTTAGCTGGCGTTTTCAAATATTCTGCAGAAGAGTTTAATGGCGACAAAAGTGATCTTGTTACTGTAAAAGGGATTTATCCTTACGATTACATGTCGTCGTGGGAAAAAGTTGATGAGACCACGGTGCCACAACAAAAAGATTTCTAAAGTCATCTGAGCGGTACTAATGTTTCTGATGGATTACGAGCACGCCAAAAATGTTTGGACTAAATTCAACATGAGAAATATCGGCGACTATCATGACCAGTACCTGAAGACCGATGTGCTGTTGCTTGCAGACGTATTAGAAAACTTTAGAGACCTCTACTTGTCATATTACAAATTGGATCCCGGCTCATATTATTCCTGTCATGTTTTTTCCTGGTCTGCAGCTCTCAAAATGACTAAAGTTAATCTGGAGCTATTGACAGATGTTGATATGCATAATTTCTTTGTAAGGGAATCATAGGTGGTATGTCAATAATTACACACAGGCATTCTGTAGCTAATAACAAATATATACCTGGCTATGATCCAGAAAAAGAAACAAAATATATTACATATATGGATTTCAATCCTCTTTATGGTCATGCTATGAAGAAGACGCTACCTGATTGCGAGTCCAAGTGGACAACTCCGGAAAATTTTACTGAAAAATTATTACGCAGTGATGATGACATCGGTTATGTTCTTGAAGTAGATCTCGAGTACCCTGCTAAATTACACGATGAACATAATGATTATCCCTTGGCGCCAGAGAGCATGACCGTTGAAGATTCTAAATTAAGTACTTATTCTGCGGATCTAAAAGAAAAACTGGGTGTTAGCACTTTCAAGGTTACAAAGTTGATTCCAAATCTTCATGATAAATATCTCTGTGTGATCCACTACAAACGTCTGCGGCAGTGCCTAGAGCTAAGATTAAATCTGATATAAGTACACCGCTTACTAAGTTTCAAACAATCAGCCTGGCTAGAACCTTACCGCGATTTTAATACAGCAAAAAGAACCGCAACAAAAATTGATTTTGAGAAAGGTTTTTTCAAGTTCATGAACAACCAGGTATTTGGTAAGTGCATGGAAAACGTCAGGCGACGAGTTAACATCGAAATTGTCAATGATGTAACCAGATGATGTGTACGAGGACATGTTTGCAATGAAAGAGCATTTTGACTTATCAGATTATCATAAAAAGGATAGCATACTCAGCATATTTTTTGACGGGACAAATAAAAAAGTAGTTGTCATGTTCAAGGAAGAGCATATTGTTGAAATCAAAGAGGTTATCGCACTGCAATCTAAGATGTATATGCTTGACCTGTTTGACAAATTAAAAAAAACTGGCAAATGTCGTGAAAAAATGCGTCGTTAAAAATGTTATTACACGAGATGATTACTTTGATGCACTATCAGGTAAAAAATAATACGTTATGATAATTACTATAAGATCTGAAAATCATATTTTGCATACGTTTGGTCTTTCTGGATACGACGACTTGAGATTTATCCTAGACAACGACGTAAGCACAAGAGCTCATGGTCTCTTTCGAAACAAGGGAAAAGATATCTTAGAACCAATACCTTGGTCTCTTTCGAAACAAGGGAAAATATATCTTAGAACCAATACCTGATGTACCCGCGCCTGATATTTTTGCTGAGCTGGGTCTGGTCTAGGCAAAAAGAAAATAATATGTCACAAAACAAAATACATGAAAACATGATGAGACTTAAACAAAGCTGAACGAGTACCAACAATCACAAATAGGCGAATAAGATTTAGTTTGTGTGCCGTTACAACAAAATAAGATAGAGCGGCGGTTCGTGCCAAGCGAATTCTGAGCCTGAAACAAAGAACTAAATATTTCCTGGTCACCTGTTTCGATGTTGGTCGCTCTTACTGACCCTGCTGGTTTTTTGTGTGGTTTGCCAACTTCGCCTTTTAAATTATTTATTTGTCGCGTGGTTGCTTCTAAGTTTACTATTCTATTGTCAGACCTGTCGCCGTTGATGTGATCTATAACAAGATCCTTTGTTATAACGCCGTGAAAACATTCGAAAATAAATCGGTGTGAGCTTAATACTTTCTGGCATCTATCTTTACTTCATACTGCGATGAGAGTATAGCCGTTATTATTTTGATTCATTGAAAGAATCATGCATC
The DNA here is from genome assembly GCA_029931535.1 of Margaritifera margaritifera. Lineage (NCBI taxonomy): Eukaryota > Metazoa > Mollusca > Bivalvia > Unionida > Margaritiferidae > Margaritifera > Margaritifera margaritifera. The sequence goes on along the minus strand of JAQPZY010000994.1, from coordinate 309,612 downwards.
GCAAAATGTGTCACCATCTTCACTAGCCTCATACAGGTTATGGACGCGATGATCACGCGAAGCCATTATATATAAGTAACTTTATATCTCTAATTAGACTGCAAAATCGGCAAGCATCATTTCTGTGTAATCTCGTTGTATAATGGCAGAGGGACAAAAATATTATTTTTGCAAAAAGCCCTGTTTCGGACCAGGTGAATATTTAGGTCCTGCTGAATATTTTAGTTCCTCTGCAGCTAAGGAACATCGGAATAGCATTACCACTGCACCCGTGGTGGGGTCTTGTGCTGAAGAGCGAGTTTAATCTTCTAAGCTTCGATTCTGCAGCAAGTTTGGTATATAATAAAAAGAAAATTTTATTTTCCTGCGTAAATACCGGATAAATTTCATCTTGTGGTACCAAAAACGATGTATTTTAACTCGTGGCTTCGCCACTCGTTAAAATATCACGTTTTTTGTACCACACGATGAAATATATCTGGTATTAACGTAGGAAAAGAAAATATCCTCTATGTACATAATACTGCAGGGCCTGTTCACGATATGGAAACCATCTATATTCTGTACAAAGATCTTAAAATACGTGTCACATACTTTAAGAAAATGGCTTGTGGATTTAAATATGAATGAAGCCCGTCTATTCTCCGCTTTCCAAGACTTTCATATTGCAGCTAATTTTAAAATGGTTACATCCGTAGGTCAGAGTATCAAGACATTAGGGTAAGCAGTTGTTTAAACAGAAGATGTTTATCCAGGAAGAAACTCAATATTTCATGCATTTAGTTACAAGTTACATGCTATGGGGCTACTCAAGCTCCCATCTCAACCCCGAAGGTAACTGTTTCTCTCACTAGTCGCTGACTTAGTTTTGCGGCATTATATGGAGCTTCATGACTGGTGTATTCGAGACAGAGGATGTAAATATTTTTACGGGTCGATACACAGTGAAAACTGACATAGCACTTTAACTGCATATTTTTTTTTATCAAAGCAACATGCCTTTATTCGTCACTTTAACTTTTGTTAATATCCATTTTCTTCAAAGTTACATTTTTCTTTGTTTTTAATATATAAATACTGAATGTGTGAAAGGTTTATTCCGATCATTCTGGTACAAGCGCGTGAATTTTGTACGTGGTGCAGTTGACAATTAGCACTGCTTTCTTCTCTAAATGGCGTTCATTCATACCAGGAGTAGAAAAGTTTCTGTTGAAATTATTCATATTGAGCGCTGGATCACATGATGTAAACAACAAGCGGTTTTCATTGTATATACAGCTGTAGGGAAAAAGAAAGGTATCTATAAAGAAAGTTGTCACTGAGAAACAGAAATGATCAAAAGCCTTGTAGGCAAAATACTTTAAAGCGAGCTCAGCCCAGCCAAACTAATTTTTGAGCGTGTGTTTCTGACACACCAAAACAAGAAATCAGGCCGCAACACGTGTTTAAGTCGAGTCAAGCGTGATTTTATTGTTTTTGCTCAATCCTAAATATTTTGTTTTCAAGTCAAATCTCAGCTCTTAAAACTCCAGGAACTTATTTTAAATATTTCCTTTCTTCATTAATATTGCATTCCACTGAATAATCACTTGACCCATATATTTCTCACATGAATCAAACTTTTCACTTTTTGCATAATGACTCTACAGCATTTTTTTTTTGGCGCTTTGATTTTTCGTTTTGATTTCGCCAATGCCTCTTCATTAGACGTAAGATACGTGAGTATTTGCAGGCAGATAGATAATAAATCTCATTCTAATTGATAAGATGCTATGACATTACACTTGTATCTTTTTTTTGAAAGGCCTTACAATGGTTATATAATAAAGTATTGGATAACTTTCAAAACTTCTAGCACAAAAGGAAGCAACAAAATGCCATTGAACTTTAAACACAGAAAATTTGTTTCCACACGTTTTATTCAAAAGCTCATGATATAATCTGATTCAAGCAAAGTGCAAGAAATTTAAACAATGGAGTGATATACATCCGTTGTCATGGAACAAACATGGTGAAACAACAAATGTGGCTACATTTTAAGATTAGAGTGATGCAAGGGAGGTAATTAATACAATGTATCACGACATGTTTTGTTATTCTTTCTTGGCACAAAACTATTATTCATTTCTCTCTCGTATTCCAAAATATTTGATCGCAAGCATTATACATTATGCAATAACTTGTCCATGACAGATGTCTCCTCAAAAGTTTGAAAGTTTTATTAATAAGACCTTTCAATCCAACCCACAAAACAGTATTGATACTCTTTAAACATCTCAAAATTGTAATTCATTTCTCCTTCGTGTTCAATAATGTTTTACAGGGAGCATTATAACATTATTTACCTAAAGTGTACATGGCACACATTTACCTAAACGGTTTGGTAGTTGAAAAAAAAGACCCTTATAATTCATTCCAAAAAGTGTATGGGTATTCGTTATGACTCTCCTTTACGATTTCTGTTATCCAATGTGCAAAACCCGGAGTTGAACAAGAGAATTTATTTATTGCACATTTTGAGACAAATGGTTGGGATTGTGAAAAAGGTAATGTATATATACGTACATTATCCAAGCGTATGAGGAAGATTATTGAATATACAGCTTATTGCTATTATTATTCAATGCACATTCAGATTACGGGCAATTGTACATATAATTATAATATGATTATTAATATTTGATAAAATCATAAAGTAGTAAATTCTTGATAAAGATTTTGATAAAAGAAAACATTCTTCCGTATGATATCAGTAAAGAGGTATTATAATGAGTTGATAAACAAAACACATAAATTAATTTCTGTGTTTCTTTTTTAAAACATAATTAGTGCTAAAATATTGCTTCAGAAATTACTCGTATTGTCCACCTTTAGTAAACAACATTTTACTAGGTAAAAGCTACAGGCTTTGAGTAACCTGGGAGTGACAGCCTGTATTAGAAACATCGTTCAATCATCAGTAATTAACTTGATTAGCCCACTACAGATGAGGCCTTAAATGAAAAGCATGCAGCAGGCAGTCCACTATTCTAATTTCTATAGTTATTCACATGTAGAAGCACAATGAACCTGTTGAGGGTAACCAATCGCAATATAAAATATAAAGGGATTAATTTGGAATGTTTACGATTGAAAAAGCATATTTATTCCTACTTCCAAATGTACTAGTTAGACAAAAAGAGCCTGCTGTTTAGGCTATCATGTCTATAGCATAGAGACATCTATGTAGTCATGAGCTAAATACGAATACTTCACCTATGTTTGTAAAGCATAAAATATAGGTCACAGTGACCTTTTTTGGTTTTTTAGGTGTTGTACTAACAGATATGCATCCAATTATAAAGTTTCGTGATTCAAACATGTAACATCACCCAATAAATGAACTTTAAACAAAATTTCAACAAAGTCAATGTAGCATGACCTCTTTTTGCGGTAAGGTTTAGTACTTATCAAGATGCATCCCATCGCCAAGTTTCACCATATTTATTTACTGCGGCCAAATATAATTAATTATAAAGAAAGCGCAAATTTTATGAGGAATGGAATCAATGAACACAGCCTTTAAAAAAAAACTTCAATTATTTGCTTCCAAAAAATTACACTTTTGACTACACGTATGTTAACACTATATGTAATAATATTCTTTTTGCCTGGTCCCTTTTTATTTCAGTTGTATTTTTCCTCTAGCATATCATATATAGTGGAAAATAAATACTTATTAATGATAAAAAGGAATTAACGTCACTATTATAGGGAGTTTAATGTATGCTTAAGAGGTAGATTGGCAATATCTGCTCGAAAGAAATAATAAATAAATGTAAGAAAAAGAAACATAATTTTTAATGTTATGCTCTCTCCAGTATAAATTTTCCATTCACTATTAAATCTTGTACGTGTCAACAAATTTACATTTTGTTCTGGTGGGTGCTACTGTGCATTTTGTATTTTCAAGCATAAATAATTCCTACTTATCATTATTCTCACTCATCCAGAAAATTGGCACCTTTCTGCATTTGTCAATCACAGACAATTACTTCTTTGCGCAATTTTTCATCGCCCTTTGATTAAGATCCATTTTCAGCATCTGTTCTAGTCTATTTTCAGTTTTCCTTTGATTGCCAATTAAAACTATATTTTTGTGCTTCTTCTTTAATCTTGACCAATATAAAATCAATGCGCATACATATTATTTTGATAGTACATAAATATTGACTGTAGAAAAGATATATGAATTATAACCCATATATTTTTCATTGTGAGCATTGTTTAGAAAGAGAGTAACAAAAACTTGTACAACTTTTCAACTTTCTGATAATTTACACAACATTGGTAAGCTCCTCATATATACTATCGTCTCTAGACCTTGCTTGCACCTTTTGTACTGTTGCTTGCATTTCCACCTAACTCTATTATCAGCATTGCGAACTCTCGCGTGAGCCTCCTGATCTTCCTGGGGAAGTAGTGCCATTATGTTCGTGTCATTAAATGACCAGCTAGAGTTGTAGACATCACTACAGCGGTAAGGCGCACGTGCCAAGAAGTGAGACAATGTGATCACTCTATGGACCAGCATGCAAAGGAACTGAATCACGAAGATAATGGAGTATATCACGAGAAATGCAAGTCCTGCAATGAAAATGCATTTTATACAGGTTTCATGATTAGGGTTAATGAGATTATTTCAATTTAATGAAAATTATTTGGGGCTTAGGGTTTTTAACACTTAAAGTTTGTGCTTGTTCCTTTTCCTTTTTACACATAATGTTGGATAATTTTATAAAATATCCTTAGAATATTATTCTACTTCGTAAAATGGTACATCAATAAGTAAGTAGGATCTCTTGAGTTGGAATTAAATATATCAATATACCAAGTCAAACATATATAGGCTGAAGCGTTCAATGGATAAAACTAGTAACATATTGAGATAGAGCGGACAACAAGGACAATTAACATGGTTTAATTTGATGTTCTACAAGCTAAAACCATTGCACATGCGAGCGATATTTGTGATTTAAAAGATAGAAAAAATTGCATTTTATTTTTTTGTATTACTTGAACTAGTTACAAAACATTCACGATATACAGAAAGATTGATAAATTAAATATTTAAAAAGTTTAAGGCCCATTGAAATGTACGGATTGCCAGAGCAGCGATAGTCCTCGTACTTATTAGTATAGCTATTTATGAGAACTTCGAAATCTATACTATGGCAAAACTTACTTTCGAAAATCAAATTAATCCATATTATATACTGAAAAATTGATGACAATGGGACGAGAAGCTATGTACTTATGGCACTTTTAATTTGTATATGTTGTACAGTAGTAATGATAAGAGCAGGACCGGCCCTCGACAAAATTGTGGCCTGTGCGAACTTTATATTCGGCGCCCCTCCCCCCATTCCCATTTTAACGAAAGGTTCATGTGACAAAGATATATGCATAGTCTACATTTTCAACATTTAAATGTATTTTATAATGTGAAAACACAAATCATTTCAAAAGTACACTTTTCGTGCCTTGCAAAGATCGATTTTGGCGCCGCTTTATCACGGCGCCCGTTGCGGAGGCACACGTCGATGAGAGTGTCGTTGTTGCTCCTACATGTCAGGCGATATTTTTTCAGCCTCATTGTAGTCAAGTAGCACTCGCACCTAGCCAGTAATATCAGTAGTCAGCGGGCCATTGTCAGTGACAATATGTTAAAGTTTGACTGACAGGTGGATAGAGTCGGCGATACGTTAAATTGGCGAAGTGGCAGTATCTTAAAGAATATTAATACCTTTGTCTTTTTCGACGCATCGAATATTGCAGAATGCTTTGGAACTTACAAGCCATTAATGTTCCTGGGATTATTTAAACACACCTATTTAAAACAACAAGGCTTGTAATAGCGATCTCTTTGTTGTTCCAAATTGATATTTAGATTATTTGTAATATATATAAATATATATATATATATATATATATATATATATATATATATATATATATATATATGTGTGTGTGTGTGTGTGTGTGTGTGTTCGTTTTCAGAACATACCTATCGGATTTGATCCAACTACGGTCAGACTTGTTTGCGATGCCAGGCTTGCTATCAAAATGAGCCAGAGGGTATTGGATACACACAACACCATCAACATGAAATTTCGGAGGCCTCCAAGCTTTTCTGTAGGTAAATGAAAGAAATAAGCGTGTGTCTGTCCGTTGTTTGTGTCCTCTTTGTAATTTGTGGAAAAAAATATTTGTTCAGGGAGGAGACTCTAATATATATCAAAAGTAAAACCAAAATGCCCTCTTTTCCCGAGACCTAGATATACCAACTATGACAACGCCATCGAGATAACGATGGTACTGGCATATGAGTAAGTTTGAATGAAATAAGTATGTATAACCTTTAACGCATATTTGAAACATAAAAGAGCCAGACATTACACTGGTGACAGCACAATATTAAAAACCAGCATTTATTTTCTCTGGTGGTTGTTTTAATATTCTATAACTACCATTTTTAACTTATTAACATTCTAAACACTGCGTAAAAGATTAAACAAAATCACACATACAATATCTGCTTGAATACATTCAAAAATGTTTGAGTCATTCTGTATGGGTGAAGAATAAATATCTGAAAGTATCAGTCGCTTTAATGAATTGTACATAAATTTATTATTTCAGAATAACCCAAAAGGTGCGGTGATTACCACACAAAGAGGACCTGAAAAATCAAATATATACTGTATTATTACTTTCTTTCATATTAAAGGGGGAAAATAGATACTTGAAAAATTAGTCGTCAAAAATTGTCCTCCACTGACGCGGAGAATAACTGTTGAAAAATGGTCTCGTACCATGCACAACGAAAAGCAGTAGTTAGCATATTGAGAGTCCTAACCCACTTGTTAAAACCCACGCAAACACAATTGCACTAATTTAAATTTTAAAATGGGCTATCTCACTCAATATGCTAACTGCACAAAATATTCCAGCCCTAAAAATTAAATATGAAAACCAGAGAACGTCATAGAAATGTCATAGTAAGCAATGAAAATTTATTTTTTCTCCAAGGAGTTTATATAATATTTAATATGTGTGAAAGTAATGACCGTCTTTCGCTTTGATATTTATTTTCTAAAGTTAATACCTTTAAGATCATCTTCCAGTCCAAACACATTAATTCCTGGTAGCAAAGAGGCTTTACGGAGACGGTTCCAAAAGTCATACTCTTCAATATTAACTTCCTTCAGGTTATGTTCGGTTACCACACTTAGCTTCTGCTTTACTTCCAACTGTCGTCTCTCCCCTAACATAGGCATTGCAATATATAGTTTTATAAGCAGGTAATGGACCCTTCCAAAATTTGCTAGAAGCACCACCCCGGCTCATTTACATAGGAAACTCTGTTTAATGCATAAACAAATTCGAAATTTTACAGAATTATCACTTGAACTAAAAGAAGATCTATATCAGAATTTGAACAAAATCAAAACAGTAGTTTCTGAGGTATTTTGGCTCAAAGTTACTATATAAATCCTATCTTTAGTCCAGATTGTGAGAACATTTCCGAAATGTTGACCAACTGTCATCTCTCCCCTAACATAGGTATTGCAATATATAGTGACAAAAGCGTAACATGGCGCCACTGCTAACGCCAGGCCTGACTGACTGATGATCTTGTATTAACGACGTATTCGGCCTTTTGGCCACGTACGTCGGTTACGCCAGGCCTACACCGATAGCCCTCATATTGGCCGTAGGCAATTCACCAGCCTCAAACTGCCACTTACGCTTATGCGCTTGACCAATCAGCGCGCGTCTAAGCACTCCAGTGGCTTTGCCATCCGTCATTTTACTCCGACAAGCAATTAGTAACACAATACATTAACAACGGGGGATTTGTCTAGTTAAATTGTGTGATAGACAATATTTAACTTGTGACATTGGGGGATTTGTCTAGTTAAATTGTGTGATAGACAATATCTAACTTGTGACTATGGTGAAAACGTGTGTGTGTGGGGCCTTTGTAACTCAGACAGTAGATACTCAGACTAGCTTGTTGGCGGTGTGCATTTTATTCGGTTCCCAAAACCTCGTCGAAATTTGCAGAAATGCTTGAGGTATCAAAGTTTGTGGTCAGCTAAACGTCAAAATTGTCGATGGAAATTACCATCTGTTTGTAAGTAGGAATAGTCCAACATGCATTTTTGACCTAATCAATTAGGGCTATTTTTACTCATTATGTTGTTTGGTGTTGTAAAACAAACTGACAAAACAGGACATACAACTGTTAAGTGTAGAGTACATCACACACAGCTTTAAACATACATAAGTGAATATTCAAATGTTTCGTATATCTTATGGTTCGAGATTATTACGCCACTTCTAGTATAAAAAGAGAAATAAATAAATAAATATGAAATATGAAATTAATTAATAGATAAATAAAGGATCACGAGAGAGAGATATATTGATTATTTGATTGATTGATATCTGTATTTCCTCTGTGCTACAAAGAGTACAATCAGTCGTACAAAATACATACAGAATGAACGATTAAAAACTTAGCAGTAATTTGAAGAAAAGAATGTATCAAATATCAAACACAAAATACCCTTTTCAACAAAGCTTGAGAAAATGGTATACCGTTATGAAATTATGAATAGTCACTTCATTATTCTACACCTTGAAGATGTAAAAAGATATAGAAGATAAAAGTACACAAACAGACATAAGTAAGCTCAGATCATACATTTTAAGAAAGTAAAAAGAATAACAAAACACGTTATATGTCAACCTGGTGCACATTCAAACGTTTCTTACATCCCCTTTCTACATCGTAGCAACAGTCGCGATACATAAGAGATGGAAATACATAATTTAATCATTACTAATGAAAGTATCACATCACGGGTAATCTTTTCCAAATGAATATACACAAAATCAATATCGGACAGTAAACTGATGTATATGTAAAGATGCACGCCGAATTTATCTATAGTATGGAGAGAGAGAGAGAGAGAGAGAGAGAGAGAGAGAGAGAGAGAGAGAGAGAGAGAGAGAGAGAGAGAGAAAAAAAAAAGATAGGATCTCTTCAAATGTAAACGGAATAATCTAATCGTAGGCTTCAATACATTTTAGAATTATAGATCGATGCATTCACAGCTTCTGTGATTTTTGCTGCTCGGTTTGCACAGTCATGTGTACTCGATGCCATTCTTAGGACTTGCACTGATTGCGAAATATTCAGGCAGGAATGTCGACCTTATCGTCTCCAACATTAAACAATATCACAGACTTTACATATCCATTTTTTCTAAAACCTCTTACTTCCTGGCGCCGGCAAGGGGTTGCTTTGTACCTGCCAAGATTAAGTATTGTTCATAATATACATTACAAGCTTAATAGCATCAACATTATATAACAGAAAGTTAACCGAATTACCTAGCTATGAAGGAGAGGTCATATGAATGTGAGAATGGTCTCATATTAACTGTTACCATCTGTACGCTTGCACAAAAAATATAACATGTTAATTGATTATAACATGTTAACTGATTAATTAATTAAAAACGTAATTAGTCTTTTTTCACAGTTACCTGATGTAAAGAGTTTAGCGATGATGTTTAAAATTTTGAATGACACGGTGTCATTTCTTTTTCAACACACAACATATGTACAAAGAAGAAAATACGATAGTCCTTACTTAGAATCCTACTATGACAAATAAATCTGTATTTATAACTATAACTATATGCAATTAAAGAAAATATGTAAATACCATGCTGGAGAAACTACCATAACCTACTAGATGCAGAGAAACGTATCAGCAGAACAGGATTGTAACTACTCTGAAGAGAGAAAAAAAAGGAAGCATATGTACGGAGAGAGAGAGAGAGAGAGAGAGAGAGAGAGAGAGAGAGAGAGAGAGAGAGAGAGAGAGAGAGAGAGAATAGTATCATACAGTTTAGAAAATATATAATTCGTCCCCTACAGAGAATAGAATTAGTATCCGGGCGTTACAGCACCCATCTCTTGCCTGAACGCACAAACCCACATACCCTCTCGACTAAACGTACATCTCCAAAAAATAGGTTACACGTATTCGTGCTTGATAGACACACTCACATGGCGACTCAGTAATTAACTCTCATCTAAATAAACTGTCACTCGGTATTTCTTTGACAGAAATCAAGGCATATAGTTAATATAGCAAGTTACAAATATACACCAGTCAGAGTGGGAAGTGCTATCCCCTTATCCTATAGGAAGTTGCCTGTTAATATGAAGTGAAATTATAGATGGAGAAAAAGTATTATTATATAGTTTAGAAATTTGTTGATTTCGTCCACTACTGAGACTAGAACCTGAGTCAATGAGCGATATTCTTGCAACAAGAATTCCACTGAATCCTATGTTTTGACTTCTCTGCCAAAGCATATTCCATATACCCAGCAAAGTCATGGAAGTAGTGGGTCAATGCGACCTCCTTCTGTCATCGATGAGCAATACACGCCACGACGAATTCACCCATCATGACTGTACATGCAACGGTGTTAATGAAATTGAGCAAAATGCAAATCTTTAACCTTAACCCCTACATCAAGAATAACTACAAATCCGTCGGAAAAGTGATACCTATGTCTCGCTTGTACTTCGCAGGCAAGACAAGAAAAATGCTTACCCCAGGTATGATCCGTGATATTGCATATACTGTATATGGTCAAAAGCAGATGGCCTGATGGTAAGCACAACAGGTACCAGATACCATGCAGCAGATATAATAACTCCTTGAAGTGAAGCAAACCAGTCAGAAAAAATATTCCTACTAAAATTCCTAGGTACAACGATGTTGTAGACAAAATAATATCGTCACTTATAGCTGAAAAATTAAATTAAATATCTGTACAGAAATATATATATATATATATATATATATATATATATATATATATATATATATATATATATATATATATATATATATATATATATATATAATGGACGTGAATTCCTCGAGTGTCTATTCTATGGTTTTAAAGTCAAATTTGGACCATTATAAATTGTACATCCAGCTAAATTACTCACTACATCACTACAGTCTTCTATTACTATCAATCCACCAGCTACATGAACAAAATTACAATACCAATTCCAGAAAACTTCAGTACTCAATACAATTTTGCGTTGTACACATCAAAAGTAAATTGCAAGTAGGTGACGCCATAAGGCTTTTACAGATCAGGAAACATTTTCCTTTATCTATCTATCTATCTATCTATGTTCACACACAGATATATATATATATATATATATATATATATATATATATATATATATATATATATATATATATATATATATTCCAGCTGTTTAGAGAGTTATGTTTCGTTCCATTCATCAAATCCGCGGCGCGTGTAATATCACCCATCGCCTATCTCTTATGCACCAGCGCTCTAGTTCTGGTATCATGTGCATTTTAGTTTTTTTTTACTGACATCCGTCAGCGCCTTTTATACCAACCTCCATGGCTATTAGTATTTGTATCGCGATTGTCGCATATTAATAGCTGCGTGGTTGGGTTTACAAAATATAATCACATGTGCGCGTGCAAGCAAGCTGTTATGCAAACAGTTACTCTACTTTTACTGCCTGCAAATCCACTACGCGGATGCATATCTGTGCTCGGAGTTCCCTGTGGTTTTCCATTTCATTATTGTAAATGCCACAATACACACACACAAATGAAGTTTTCAGCTAGGCCTATATTATTCATTGTGGCTATACTACAATTTTCTGTGAGACTAAAAATACCACTGTGGAAAGTAGGAATATTGATCACCAGCATACTGTATAAAATATTTTGCTTGTATTGTTTTCTTTGTGTAGCTATATTTTACACCGACTATGGCTTATATTTTATATCAGCTGTGGTACTGCAGGATTATTTATCGCCAGTATACTGTATAAAAATATTTTGCTGCAGCTATATTTTACACTCACTGTGGCAGAGTTTATACGAGAATATTATATTAACCAATTGTATATATATAATGGCGCGAGATTTACAAATCGACACGTATAGTATTTTTAAAGGGTTTATGGATATAAACAATTGTGGCATCATATTGCCAGACCAATGGAGTGTTTTAAACGTTACAGAAAAGGTTAAATCGTTGTTTAGTTTAAATGCATCATATAGGTTTGCCAAGAGGCTCAAAAGATGTTGTATGATTTTTCAAATACGTATACGGAGCATCTTGATAAATTAATCAACTTGGGAATTATCTTAGAATCGCAACGACGTGGACTTGGGGAACAATACAACAAAAAAACCTGAGATGTCATTATACGATATTGTGCAAGAAAAGTTTAAGTCGCTGGCGTTGATTAGTGAAACGGATGAAAACTTCAAAACATCGAGCGAATATAGTAGTAGTAGTAGTAGTGAAGATCATTAAGAATAAATCAAGTAGAGAAATGCTTTTGGTATAATATATGGAATCACCAACGGCACGTTTTAGTAATTCTGGGAGAACTTTAGAAAGTGAAGAGCGTAAGCGGGATATGCATTGTTATGAGTTTCGCGAAAAGAGATTCTCATACAAGGACACAAAACTATGGCATCATTATACATAAAACAGTACACGACATTTTACATTATCGGATGCCATCGTACAAGTGGCGGTCATTTACGAGTTGGTATAGTATTTCCGTGTACTAATGAATATGCAGTGAATTGGTCAAATGCCGAATTGAAGAAAATTATATTCGAACACAAAGATCTATTTCAAATAGATCTTCATTTGCTGCGGCCTGGTGACCGAGTTTGTTTACAAACTACTGTCAAGAATTTGGAAATTACAAAGACAGATAAAAAGTCTTTTACAGCAAAGGGTCGTACAATCAAATACTATCCATTGCAATGGATAGCAACTGCACAATCTATTGTATTCGGTGCAGAGTACATACGCCTAAAGCAGAGGTGTCCAACCTTTTTGCGTGAGGGGTCAAATTTCAATTTTTTTTCTCACTCACGGGGACGGTGAGCATATTTCGGAAAGATAAGGCATCATAAATTTTTTTTACTATTAATTAAAAAAAATGGTGAAGTCGATAGTGTGAAAAACTCAGCAGTTAGGTTCAAAGAAAAAGAAGAAAAGTCTAAAACTCACTTGGCCTACGTTTTTCAGTACTAGTCGGCAGAAGTTATGAAACGTTGGCGTGCGGATAGAAACCTTTGGCGGGCCGGATTCTGGCCCGCTAGCAGTATGTTGGACAACCCTGGCCTAAAGTTATGTACACAATCAATCGGAAACACAGATGATTATATCTATGAAAACACCGATGATTAATTTTACTAGAGAATACAATTTGTAAATATATAGGAAGTTCAATGGCATTAGGGCGAAATGAATACAAAGATGTATGTCTTGGAAAAAGTTAACTCTGCGGCAGAACATGTCATTACGAATACTGTAAATCACATTTGCTCTAGTTACGTGTTGCTCCGGGTGCTCGACCATATCTTAAATGCAGTATCGGAGTAAAGTCGCGTAACCAGCTTTGCCGTCCATGCGGTTCTTTCCGCGAGTATTATCGTGCACGCCGTCAAAGATTTGCCTGCGTAAAAGCAATAGAACCTATTGCGGAAATACCAAACGTTAACATACCCAACAACGTTGATGAGAACAATACAGAAGTAAATGAAACAATAGCCAGGATTGAGGCAAGCGCCGTTTCCAAGCCTGGTAAAGTAAAAATTCTTATAAAAATTTTGACGGAATTTACAATTAGACAAAGAGTTTCCCTTATATAACAATATGCCTACTATGAATCAACTAAGGCAATTCGAGCAACAGCGTGGGATACAAATACCAAGCTGTATGCGAAAAGCTGACATACCTGCGTTATTAGGACCAGTAACGGAACCACAACCGGTTGCGCAACCGCAACAACCGGTTACACCGGCAACAGCAGCGTATCTTTATGAACGAGCGTAAGGATAATTATGTAGATTACCGTGCGATTATTCCAAACACGTACTCGCCAAGTAAATACATTATAAAACTTTTATCGAATATATATAACGCTCTGTCACCCCCAGTATTAAAGGGGATATTCTTGTCCATGTGCATTCGACTATGCCACTTAATAGCAAGTCATCAGACAAGGACGGATTTAAAAACCCCAAAACCAGTGGATTCATGTTGGTCCAATTATGATCACGAACCTCAAAGACGCCGAGGATATTAATGAAGCAATTGATAAAGTTATTAAAAAGATTCTCCACACATTGAAACAATCCACCAACACCGGTTCGGGATGGGCTCGACAAAGTCCTCGTACGAACCATTCCGCAGATCAAATTATATACCAACGCCAGTCTATATTCCGCCGCGGTAAGTGATAAATGTAAAAAACTATGACCATCAATGTTTTGAATGGGCGCTCTTATCCAAGTTACATCCCCGAGAGATAATACAGATCAGCCGCGACAAGACCAGCAATACTTGGGTGAACTCATTTTTGGTGACACTGAATTTCCGGTGCAGGTTACCAAGGCTACACTGAACAAGTTTGAAGAACTTAACCCCGCTATTGCCGTTAATGTGTACACTTGGGACAAAGTCTTTTGTCCGATTGCACTATGCCCACATGTGCAAAACAAAAAAAGGCATGGACGGACCAAGATTAATCTGCTGTTGATAAGCGACATGAAAGGTTCAGAGTCGTTAGCTCATTACGTTTGGATAAAGAATCTTTCCAGGTTGCTTAACCGATACAGCAAGCACCACGGTAAAAAGTTTCCATGCGAACGTTGGCTGCATTTATTTAGCACTCAACAGGGGCTTGACGAGCATGACTTTTACTGTAGTGGAATCAGTGAAAGACCGCAGCGTACAATTATGCCAGAACCCGGCAAATATATTTTGAAATTCACCGCGGTGCAGCGAAAGAATGTTCGTATGTGATGTACGCGGAGTTTGAATGCTTGAATGTAATACCAGCCGAATCTTTAGACGTCAACGGCTCCGCTTCCTTGTATCTGCTAGCGATATCTACGACAGCTAACGCGTATTTGTATGTGTGTCCGCGTACCAGATCATGTGGGAGAAACAAAAAGATCAGCCTGTTGAACTTCATTAGGTGTTTGGACATCAAACCATCTACGGGAAATCTTCCTTGGCACCGGTAGGTAAATTTGCCACAGCGCTTGTTTATCTAACCATTCTGGAGCGGTCCCGTGAGTGACCTTTGCCCAGTTCGCTAACTTTTCAACAGCAGCTTCACCTTTCCAATAACAGCGAGGACTGTAGTATATTTTGGCTAAAGTCCGCTCAGAAACCATGTTTGCTTATTATATCAATATAATTTACCCCAATGAGTGGACTTTGTCCACCAATGAGTGAACTTTGTTCACCACCTAGTGACCACCAATAAGGATCTTAGCCTTTATACCCCCTTGAACATTCAGCGATTCTTTCTCAGAGTGTAGGACTGATTGTGTTTAAGTCATGGATAAAATCTATATCAACACGTTGATATCGTTTGATGCTTTGTAAGCAAGATCATGTCGGTAACATGCAGCGTCGATGCGGTTTACGGGTGCGTCAAGTCCTATATCCAGCCGTGTACCAGGCACACAGTAATTGTATCCGGGAATATGCTTTTCACCAGGGTATTTACTCCATGATGTCCCGGGTAATTTTGCTAACGCGGCAGTGACATTACCGCCGACGACTTTTAAAAAAAACAGCAAATATGAACTACTTTACTTTACATCGAACACAAGTTCCAGCGATCGCAGATTTACCATCGAGTTGGATTCGCAGGACATGTTTTTCTGCGGCACCGGACACAATATGAAGACACGATTGTATTATACTACAATTTTGTTAACATTTAAGATGGCATCACGAAAAAGGAAACACGAAGATGCCTTTGGGAAAAACGAAAAAAACTATGATTTTTTTGTCATTGATTTTACCGCGCAGGCCAGCGCCCAAACCGTCCAAACACGGTAACATGTTTCCAAACTTTGTCCGTGCGTTGCTCATTGGTCAGGCTGGACCAGGGAAAACCCAGCTGTTGTCGAATATGATTTTGCGATGGTTCACGTGGGATCGGTTGTACATGATTGCACCATGGGCTGACGATCAACCGTGTTACGACGTACTCAAAGATTATGCGGGCGCGCTTGCATCGTCGTTGGGTGGTAAAGCCACGGTTGATTTATTTTCCGCAATCGATGAAGCACATACCATTGATGACCTTGATCCGAGTGTGAATGATATTGTCGTATACGATGACGTAATGCTTGAAAACCAAGGTAGACACAACAACACATATGTGATATATTTGATTCAACGATACGCACACGTGCCTAAAATGATTCGGGACAGCTGTAACATATTAATGATATTTCGCGGCATTGACGCACATGGCCTCTCAAACATTCAATGGAACTGGTACGCTGGCGACCACTCGCGGGATGAGTTTCGGAATATGTTTGCGGAGGCCACCTCGAACCCGTATAGTTTCCTCATAATTGGCTTGACTAGTGGACCGCAGAGCTGTCTCGCCTCCCGCTCTACCGGAGGAAAAGATCGAGTTGCTTTAGATCAATCAGTTTAACAACCATACCAAATATATAAAATGTCGAAAACCGAGAAAGCTCTGCTTAAGAAAGCTCAGCTTTCCGCAAGTGAAACCATAGCAGAGTATCGGAAGCCACGCAATCCAGCTGCCCGCGAATACCAGGAACTGATTCGCAATGCTATAACCGGCTGAGAGCGCGCTAAAGATATGTGCGAGAAGATCTCACAGAGAGCTTTGACAAACGTTTGCGCCACTGCTTAAGCAAACACGTGAAACCGCGGAACAGGTAAAGAATGTTGCGGAAACCGCCTGTTGTTAAGACAGCTTAACGCGTCAAAGATAACAAGAAAGCCACGAGAGAACTGTGGAACAGGTGGCAGCGCTGACGGGAACAGATACGGAACCGGACCAAGTTCTTAAGATAGCTAAACGCACCAAATATATCAAGAAAGCCACAGTTGCAACCGCGGGGACTATTGGACGATTGCCAAAGGTGATTGAAGAAATTGAGGAAGACAATGGAGAAATTGGAGAAACCATTGGTGTGGTCGCAAAAGGCACACAGGCACTTGATAAAGATGTTAGAGATGCAATTTCTAAGATGCCACGAGTATATCCCGAGTACAAGCAGCAGATGGAAACACCGGCTCAATAAGTTAACGAAGCAGCTCGCCAAATGATCTTTCGGGATTCTATGTATGCCGCTCTTAGCAGCCCCCAAACTGGAAAGATTTTATGTTAAAAATACCAAAAAATCATGATAAATACATGGACAGTGAATGGCCTAAAATAGTATTTAGAGACTTTACAGGAAAGAAACAGGCTACCGGTGACAGGTGGAGTCATTTTGTAGACGTATTTAATGCATTTTACAGTGGAAAAATTGAAGAAGGCCAGGACTTATGGAACCAATATATAAGCAGGTATATACCGTACCAAGTACAACCCACACAAGAAGAAGAAAGACGTACATATGAGCCAGAACAAACACTTACAGAAGAAATACTTCTGCATCCATTGAGAAACCAGGAGCGTGGAAAGAACTAGAACAGTTTAAACAATTCAGCAAGCGGATAGAAAAACCCGCACGGAAAAAACAACCTCCTGCAGCCCCAAGCAAAGCTGCATCCGCAATGACACAAATTGCTAAATTTGAAGCCCAAAGAACAAGAGAGCAACAAGCAAAGAAAGGAGAAGGCCTTGGTGGACCGTGTGACCCTCACGACCTTGCTGATCGGCTGGAAACACTTGTGGGGTCGGTTCGTGCGGGCAACAACGCACCCGAAGTCGTTAATGAGGCCGCATCGATTTGTCAACGGTTGCTCACCAATGATATCATGAACCCGGGGACGTTTCACTTGTTAATGCATGAACTTGTTGAAAAGATCGATGATGTACACGATTAACGCGATAATGAGTTCTGAAACACTTTCGGTTTTACGCGAAATCAATGCTGCGTTGCAGTGTGTTGTTCTAAATACAACCCCGTGCGTTACCTCGATGATCACGATCTCGTCAACGAAACCAGAATTCGATGTAACTTTCTCTACACCAATCACAGCAGGGGAATCACGCACACTCGAGATCGCATTAGCGTCGTTGCGAGTTTATTACAGTTGACCTAATATCCGATCACAGCCTTTTGGTGGTCTTTCCACAAACAACACATTTGTGTTTGCGATGGATGATGGCGCAACCTGCCAACAAGTTGAACTTTCCGCGAGCGCGATCGATCAATGAAGAGATTCGACGGAGCATTTTATTGGTGACCGGCACAAAAACTCTACAATTTGTATACGTGAACATGAGCCCAAACACACCTCTATCATCTCGATTAAATCTGCACCGTACGGGATTGACATCGCACGGTCATCAATAAGAACATTCCCGATAATAAACGAATCCTTCACGTGGAATATGGGGTCTGACATTGTCAATATTACCTCAACGGTTCAAATTAATGTAACCTGTGACGCCATCAGTGACAGTTATGAAAGCGGAGCTGGGAAGACAAAGTCGTCAGCGACAGGCATGGCTGTTCAGGGTTATATATAGTTTGGGGTTTCCCCAACTGTGGAACCGAATGATTTGATATCAATTATTCCCGCGGCACCGGTGTATCTTCCATGCTATAATCCTCGGTTGATACATATCCGTTTCATCCTTGTGGACCAGGACGGGCACATGTTGGACCTGCGCGGTGAGACCTTGACAATACAACTGTACATTAGAGATCGACCTGACATTTGAATATAATGACAGTCGTACGTGGACGTGTGATACCAGTGCGTGTTGTAAACGCGAGAAAACTCGTTTGCGCCACATATTACGGAACTGATCTTGGTGATGTTGTCCGGGATTGTTCACAGGCACACCAAAGGTGCTCGCGGTCCTGACCTCGCGCGCTTCACCAATTGCTAAACAAGTTGCAATGCGATCCTTTGATATCATCACAAACGTTGCTGCGGATCGGTTGAGAAATCTTGGATTGCAAGTGGTTCAATAGAGTACGACGATTAGTGACTCGAGCACCACGGGTAGAACCAAAACCAATTACACTTACATCGAAAGAAACAATGCCAGCCCAGGTCGGTAAAATCATCAATGAAGCTGCTCAACAGCGTATCGCTGAATCAGCGATTGCGAATTTGGCAATGGTGAGCGGATTACGGTTGTGGACGGAACCTAGACGCGAGTGGCCAACCCACCAAAACAGTCTTAGAAAAAGGTATTAGACAAACCAGTTAATGTATAAGTGTAAACAATGGCCCCATTAAAAGATACATCCGATCCCGCGTTTGACATGGACGCGCCGGTGTTGGTGGATCGAAGTACAAAAGATTTTCAGTAATATTCATACCCAGCTAGGGGCCCCAAAGGACCAAAAACTGGAATCACAAACGCAGGACACGTCTAGGATTTTTTCTTCTGTTTGAGGCTTTCCTGGAAATTGAGGAAACACTTGTAGAAGACGTCAGCGGTAATAATTATCCCGCCAATCCCGAAGTTGGATTTGTCAACAATGGCATCATGGCGTTGTTCAACAACGCAGACTATTACATTGATGACAAGGAAATCGAAACAATTCTCGACAACGTTGACATTGCCACAACAATTCTTGTAATTGCCAGAGACAGCGACGATTATGCGAAATCCGCCGGCCCGTCTATGATGTTTTACCGGCCCGTCTATGATGTTTTACAAGGACTCATCCGATCATGCAGATCATAAAATGTATACCATTGGAAACGTTAAAAATGCGGCAGGAGATGGGCCAACGCCCACTGTAGTTGCCATCAATCCCAGTTACAACCTTGGATTTGCGCAGCGTCGACTACAACTTTGCGAAGACCCATTGAGGTTTTCGTGTGCGAGTCCTCTCAGTCACATATTTGTGTTTTGCAGAGATGTTCGCAAGGTTATTTTTGGAGCCAAACACGCAGTCACATTAGTCCGTAAAAATAACGTCAACGATGCGATTTGGCATACAGGAGGTGATGTTGGACAAGTTGTGTTGTCAACATTAACATTGTGGATGCATGTGCTAACCCCTTAACTGGCCACAGAAGACCGTTTGTTGTCGTTTATGAGTTCTGGAACCACGTCAACGCTGTCGTTTCTCGCGCACACAACAGACTCTCACCCAACAAGCAATATTCATGAAACAGTTTACATGTCAAATAAGTACCCAACAAGATCTTAGCGCACCAAAACACGTGTTCGTGGCGTTTCAAAATACGAATCGAGATAATGACCAAACCCGTAGTAAAATTATGTTTGACCACTTAGAAGTGACTGAAGTTTCTTTGCGGCTAAACGGTCATCAGGAACCCTCTGAAGAAATTTGGTTTAATTTCGTAGACAATCAAGTCGCACGTGCATATCACAATCTTGGTCGTATCTGGACCGACATCAAGACATTAAAACCGGTCTGCAAATCTCCCAGCGTGACTTTCATAAGGTGTACCCAAGTCATTGACGCGCCTGTGGAAAATTTATAGCTGTTGCAACTGAACCTGTTACATTTATAAATAATAATGTCCTACCACGAAGTTAAGGTTGGCCTTAGCGAAAATCTGCTTGCGAAAATCAAAAGCGCAATACGAAACGATCGTGGGGTCACATTGAAACTTTCTCCGGCAAGGTTAACTTGAATTATCCCTTGGTGGTTGACTCAAACACAACTTAATCAGCTTAATGCGGCCAAACGAAGGAACACCTCGGTGACATTAGCGTTATCGAAGTAAAAGGTGGCGCAAATGCAAAAGGCCGGTGGAATATTTAGATTTCTTGCAGCGATTCCAGCATTGTTAGTGGATGCGGCTCTTGCGTTTGCAAAAGGAGTTGCGCTAGGGGCTGTTGGAACTGATTTCGGGATGGCGTTGAAGAAGGCAGTTGGAGGTGGAGCCTCTCTCGATGGAACATCTATATACGAATACAAAAAGGAAAAGGTCTTCGATTACGCGGGACAACTAGCAGAATACCTTCAGGCAGAGGTCTTCGAGTACCCGGGACATCTCGCACAAGTCCTCCCCACTAACCAATCTTGATTTACTCGCGATGGTAAAATCAGTCAAACATTTTCGTGGTGTGTTTATGCGAAATGAACTTGCATCGATGATTCCCAGCAGGAGAGAAACCGGCATTGTTAACAGGGATTTGACAACAGGACCTGGTACTCATTGGGTCGCATACGTGATAACGCCTCGACATCTTTTGTATTTTGACTCGTACGGGCTTGCACCACCACTTGAAGTTGTTGATTATTTAACCCGAGGCGAACAAAATCGTCTACCACTGTTTTGTTTAATGCTGCCGTTACAAACTCGGCTGGACGGACCAATATGTGTTCATCTTGTTGTTAAAGCGTTGCGTGCACTTGGGAAGCAAAGCTTCATCAAGCCCGACCCTGCAAGCGCTTATTGATTTTACAGTAAACTACACTAGATAGTATACAAAATACCTATTAACATTTACGGACACTCAACCGCTCGACGACGAGGCGCTGATGTGGATTTGAGCGGGTTTGCCACCAAAGCGGATTTGACTGAGCTTACCAGCCGGGATGTTGCTGACGTTGACACGGGCGAGCTTGTGATTTTCAAAGATCAAACTGGAAAACTTAAAACATCTAACGTGGACATTGAAAATATCGTTTAAAAGCGGATTTGCCGGAGTTTATCAGCCGAGGTGACATCAAACCAGGTGAGCTTGTGATTTTCCAAGACCAAACTGGAAAACGTAAAACGTAAAATGTGGACATCAGCGATGTTGTTTAAAGGCTGCGAGGCGCTGTCGCGCAAAATCTGTCCCTGATCATTGGAAACGAGCCAATCAGTGATTTTTTTACTTTTATTGCTATTATCAAAGACTATATTGATACTGCTAATGTTGAGTAAAAAAAATACGTGCATTATGCCGATGATGTGATGAGACAATACGTGGATTTAAAGATTGCCAAGGCGCAATCACCGCTCTTAGTAACTTCATGGAGCCAATTTCGAGAAATATAAATTAGCGAAACACAGGAACAAACTGACGAATTAACCTTAGCAGATGGTCGACTTGTTTTCAATTCTGTTGCAGACGGTTTTGATAGACCTAAACGTCACATTTTAAAGGTGCGTGAGTCCGGATCATATTTGTTTATCATAACCGGAAAAAGTGCCGGGTGGGGTCAAATAGCAACGTTGAAAATGATCGGCAGCATCATGGTTTGCTACAGATATCATCTATCAACAAAACCGGCATTGCTATTGCAGAATGTATACAGTATTAGCATCATTAGTCGCCAGAGATGGAATTCAGTTGGAAGGACTCAACATTTATCCGGGCGTGTTTAAGATTAGATTTATCGTTATATATAAGTGATGGATTCTGACCGCGGTGATAAGGTTGCGGAATTTGCCGACGGAGTGTTTGATCGGCTGAGCAGTGATGCTAACATCGATTGTGATTTTGTTCCACCTATCGACGAATATCTGCTTCAAAATGGTGTTACCAGACCTTCGTATACACTTAAGTATAATTTACGCTAGGGCAGGATAGAAATAGACCGTTGGGACCACCCTGGTATGGACATACCAACTCGAAGCCAGCTTGGGATCATTGCATTGGCACGTGAAAATACTTGATCGTTGGATACACCACCAAGTGTGAAAACATCTAGGGATTGTTTCTACAACGATGACATAGTATTCAGCGGTGAATCCACCCGGGTAAAATTTCTCAACGAATATGTTAAACCGACATTGACTCAAACAAGAAAAGAACAACTCAACTGTTATTCAACAAGAAAGCACTTGTCCGTCTAACAGTTCTTTGGCGTAGACGAGTACAATCGTTTCAGATACCAACCAAGGGCGTAATAAATTTGGTTCTAAGTGATTGTGGTGTCCCAGAACGCACAATTACCGGCGATTTAAATATTCCGCAGGAAGATATTTTCTATGATTTTATAGCAGTTGTACCAGTAAAAAAGGGTAATTAGTTAGAAGTGCGTGTGCATGTTACACCTGAACAAGGCATGATTGTCGAGCAATTGTACTATGCAATTACATTATTAATAGGAGAATTATAATGAACCCTCAACTGCGAGATGAAATCGTTATTAGAACCGCGTTGATCGTTAAATACAAACGCGTATGTGTGGTCGTTGATGCTATTTGTGGGTTTGCTACGGCAGCAACTATTGGTCTGGATGTTGCTGGAATCACAGCCACGACAACTATTATAGGTGCACCAGTCGGAATTATTGTCGGATCTATATCAAAAGTAACCGGTATCTTGGGTGGTGCTAAGAAAATAATGTCGATAAGGCTGTATTCGCGAATACGTTTCTATTCAGAATTTCTCGCGGCGACATAAAGCAATCTCAGTACAATTGTGAAGCTGTACTCGGTGGCTATCGAAGATAAAATCATTAGCGCAGCCGGGTTCGAGACCGTGTTGACGGCAATGGAAAACCACAGGCAACTTCGAGCACAGTTACGCAATCGCGTAGTGGATTTGCAGACAGTAAAAGTCGAGTAACTGTTTGCGTAACAGCTTGCTTACACGCGCACATGTATTTATATTTTGTAAACCCAACCACGCATGTATTAACATGCGACGATTGCGATACAGATACAAATAGCCATGGAGGTTGGTATAAAAGGCGCTGACGGAAGTCAGTAAAAAAATATAAAATGCACATTATACCACTACTGCTCTGATTCGTTTGGCCATGCTTTCATCCCCATAAGAGAATGGAACAAGGTCGAAGAAAAAGGTTCGAGGTTCGAGGTCAACAGGCACCAACTCGCTAGGCATGCGGAAATTCATTCTCGACTAACTGCACAAACCCATATATATATATATATATATATATATATATATATATATATATATATATATATATATATATATTTATATATTCAAATTCACTTGTGGTCGCTAAGGTACTGTATCATTAAAGATTCCTACCATCTGGGTTGCGAGTAGGTCTAACAGTGACTGTTTTGTTCCCTTGTTTCTCCTCATGACCATCTCCCTTATCAAAATTCTTGACCACCTGAACCTCCATTCCTACGGAAACCCCCGTCATTATCAAGGAGTAAAGAAACGTTAGAAATTTCGCCACCTGGTCAGCGAAACACAAAATTTATGAAAATTAGCCACTTAGTCTACACCATTTAAATGTAAGCCACATATAAATTAGGTTTCAACTTACATAACACGCTTAATTGGAGAAAAATTACAATCGTTTTTGAATAACAAGGGCTTATATTACAAGTATTACCCCAAAGTTAGTTTTATTTCTCAATGCATGTTCTTACATGATACATTGAATAAGCATTCATAATATAATAAACATCCAGCAAGCTCACAATACCAATAACCTGAAAATACTGCTGGTCCTGTCCATAACAAATTGGTTCTATATTTCATAATACAAAAACACAAAACGTAGTTAGTGACTCAATGGTAAATGAAGACATGAATATCAGCCCTTAGTAAAATTATTTACACAAAATACGACAAAAACTGTATCATATGTCAAATTTATTAAGTTTGATTAAATTCAGCATAACATGGCCACTGTTTACTGACCAGGACAATGATGCTTATTGTCCAGCTGATCCAGATCCATACATAACCCATCTAGAGGCATCAGAATCTGTTGCTGCCATTGATGACCGGTCTGAATCATGGTCAGAATAAGACTTAGGATTCTCATATATTGACTTGGCATCAACGACAGTATCAGAGCTAGACACAACCTCCAAAGATGAGGCTCTAATGTCCAAAGTACATAAAGTCAGGTATGCGTAAAGATGAGTTCCAGTAGTGGATTGCTGAAACTGGATCAAAAGCATCTTTATTAGCAGAATGCAGATGAACAGTTAGTTGCAATGTCATTGTCTTAGCATGCATCCTGTTTCTATATTCCAAGCGAATTCTGTAGCCCAACTATTTTTAAAAAAAATCGTTTTCGTTTGATAGTGTCGTATTCCTTTTGAATAGTTCTTTTTACCTTGAATGTGTTTGGTCTTTTATCCTCTGGTAGCTTTGAGGCATCTAGAACAACAAGTTGTTCTCCGCCTCTTTGTTTTCTGACATGACTGGTAGCGGAGAACAACTGTATGAAGACACGATTCGTGCTGGAGCTTCAGCTTTATTATTCAGGCTGATTTTCGGGCCGCTCTCTACTAATTAATAAATTTGTTTCGACTGACCTTTGTATGCAGACGGTAAGTATAATCTAAGTCATTAATACAGGCATCTGTATTACAACGCTAATCCTTTACCTGATATGACGAACCTGTATCTAACAGGGAATATATATCTTCGACAAACGCTAAATTGAATCCGCAGTGTCTACCATAATATTTACGTGTAGATGCATGAATAGAATACACGTACCTCTGTTTGGATAAAATATGTATGTTTAATAAATATCGGTATTTCAGCTTCTCCAACAGTCCTGGAAAAAGCTACGATATTTGTTACAGCACATAATCATAAGTGAATTTCATGCCCTTTTAATTACAGAAGCACAATTCTTTATCTATAATGAATGACTCTCTCTCTCTCTCTCTCAGTAGGACTGAAACAAACGGGATATGTGCTATTTGCCACCTTATTTTGCAACCGTTTTAAGTTTAAAGGTGTAATCAATCTGTCTAAAATGAAGACAGATTCTTTCCTCGACAAGTTCTAAAGCTTCGCCCACACAAGTAAGAATATTTTGTTAGCATCGAAACCATGAAATGGGTGTGGAGTTGGATATCGGTAATGTTTTTGCACTCTGCACAATATAATGGAGGTTTAGATCTATTTAGAAATGATCAGACCTCAAGTGCACCTTCTTCCTGGAAACCAACACTACTCATTTTATTTTATTGATCCAACCTAGAGTCCCTGTAATGTTTCACATTAAACCTCAATCAACATCGCTTGTTTTTTCTGATAATATATAGACTTCAGAGAAGCAAAGAAGATTAGTCCCAGTATTTTCGAAGCTTGTTTAGCAAGAAACTCAAGAATAAGCTCAAGACGACAAACTCAGATATTATATGTGGAGGAAATCATCGTAATCGAAATTAAGCAGGCTAATAGAAGAAGAGAAATTTAGAAGATCCTGAAGATCTTGAAAGTTCTCTCATCTAACTTCGTTTGAATCAAAGTTATAATACATCTAAGTTTTCTGATTTTGAGCTTGAGTTTGAGTTTTGTTTAAAAACGTTTCAAAAATACGGGGCCAGGAATTTAAGTATGAAATACTTCCAATCATATTTTAGCAAGATAGTATCCAATAGTAACCTCTAATATTACAAGTTCAAAGGGCTACAAAAATTAAATACATTTTGTTGATCAATGTCATCATATTATTCCGATACAAATCCTTTAAAATGGTAGTTTTTAGTAAAAGTATCAACAAAAGAATTAATTTCAACGCTATATCAGAAACTATTATATAAATCATGGCTGAGTCATATAGCCTGTGCTATTTCCTCTTCTAGTTTTATAGATTAATATGTGAAATATGTTCGACTGATCCACAAAATAAAGTTTTGTTGAGATACAATTTATAACATTTTAAATTATTGTTCTTTTCTTATCTTATTGTGCGGGCACCTTTATAAGGGTAGAAACGATTTGCGGTGCACATAGATCTTCAGTACGAGATGACATTGCTTCGTGAACGAGGATATTCGGCCTTATGAAATCAATCAATACGTATTCTCACGATACCTTCTTTCAAACTCGACAGGTATATCTAAGTTTTTTACAAGGAAGACAAAATAAATCGGCATGACACAACCCGGTTTTAAATTGTTCAAAGGCTTAGGTCTTGTGTTATACAGTGTTTTTGTGTGTGTGTGTGTGTGTGTTTGTGTGTGTGTGTGTGTGTTGCCACGAAAGTAAGGAAAATATTGTAAAAGAACATCTTTCATTTCCAGGAAGAAGGGGACAAACACCAATATTTTCGGTGAATAAGAGATCGCCGAAGCCTCTAGAAAAGCCTCATAATCAAACATATCAGCCAACAATTCTAAACAATGTTTCAAACGCACACAGTTTGAGATGTTATCAGTGACTGTCTTATTTTTACAACGAACTTAAAACAGTTTCATCTTAATTTTTTAAGTTAGATTTATTCATTATGGGTTACTCGGGTTTATTTTGGTCATTTATAAAGTTAAAACCTTGTTTTATGCAACTTTATACCAGAAAAATACTCAGAATATATAATGTCATTTTAAATTTAGTGAATAGTTTATGGATAGACAGTATCAACGAGAAACACATGGAAAAGATGAAAAATGTGCATATCTTCGTTGATAATTTCAACACAGTTCCATGGCAACCAGCACGTGAACACAAAACTTATGTCAGAAACTAAAACAAACCACCTCATACTTGTAATATACACCATATGAAGAAATTTCGAGAGGGGGCAGAAAACGACCCTTATTCAATATAGTCCTTTACACAAATATTGTCATAGATATTGACTATTTTAAAGGGGTCAAAGGAACTTAAGACAAAAACTAAAAAGGTCTTTAATAAGTATACATATCTTCACGGATATAATGAAAATGTCAAAGTATTGCGCCACCCCTGCCAAATATCGAGACAGACCCTGAGATTGTTATGTCACCTACCAATGGGCACGGATGAGTGGACAGTCATCGCCTATAAAATTTAGGGGCATATTTTGGGTAAATGTCAAAAGAATAGGTGCAGTTTCTAAAGGTCTTGATTTATAGTCATTTAATTTCTTGCAATAAGGTTCCTAAGCTTCAAGTTTAAATACCGGTATCATCTTTAGAGCGGGAATAAAGTGAATAAATAATTCATATTCCATAGTTTCGTTTGCCCTACGGACGCGTTCTACATACAGTTGGTGGTATCAACTAAAGCATGTATCTGGTTAATGGATCTTGTAACTTGTTGCACAATTGACTTGGGAGTTCGCAAAATAGGTTTGAAGTATACAGATTTAATTTTGTTAAAAAAATAACTTGTTATGTTTACCAGCAGGGTGCACAGCCATCTGTCCTCTCCCATATCCTTGGTGAGAAAGTCAAATGATGAATATACGTTTGTGGCGTAGGTTGGTAAAATATCCATGATGACGCTACAACGGTACACACTGAAACAACCTGGCGCGCACAGGACGGAGCCAAGCACATGTTCTGCTGCCTGCAGAGATGAGATATTACCAGTCACTAAAAGTATTACAAGATTGGTATAGGCAGCAATCCATGTTTTTAGCAATATCAAATGACTCAAAAATATAGATTGTGAAGCACGACAGAAGCATGACATCAATGACAATAGGCATATGAAAAAAGCCTTGGGATGATAATACTGATGTACTGATGTTAGTAAGCCAAAAAAAGTCACTCAAGGAAATCGAATAACACACAAGAAATCTAATATCTTGTTCTCTCCTAATATATATATATATATATATATATATATATATATATATATATATATATATATATATATATATATACACGCACACACACATATTCTTACGTACAGGAAATAAACATAAAAAGCATGGTGCAGCGAGTCGGAGAAACTGGCCAAATACTTTCAGGATCTATGGATACCTTTTTAAAGACGGACGACACCAGAAGCAACTGCAAGCAAAAAAACGTAAACCAAATATGTATTTACATAGTGTATATATTTCCATCCAGATTGCCCTCCAGTAGGTAGAATTATTGCGCAATACTGACCTCCCACTCAGTCATCCAAAATCCCCAGAAAACCTTTTTCCAAATAAACAAGCCATAGCATACCGCAGACCAAAACGTTTGAGTGACATGCTCGTCAGAGCAGAAATGAAACCCGACTACAACTAGATCCTCCGACCAGTAGAGGGATAAAAGATGCAAGACATGTCAATATGATAAAAACTAGCGATTTCTCCAGCACAGTAACGGGTGAAAACGTATTCATAACAGCGCCATCACATGCAGAACACAAAATATGATATATTTAATAACGTGCAAAGTTTGTTCAATCCAGTATGTGTGTGAGACCGAAACACTTAACAGAAAGATGAATCTACACAGATCCGATGGCAAACCAAAATATTTGCCAGACCTTTGCAGAACACTTTTATTCCTCTGGCCACCATTCGATGAAATTATCATGACAGGCATACCCTATAATCAAAACTGGAACCTCAAAACCAAAAGAGCAACAGGAAACTATCGGATTCGACACCTCACACCTCTCAGATCAGATGACTTTATTCCATGGACTATAAGTGTACAATAGACGTTATTTGGGAGAAAACAAATTAGGACAGTGATATATAGGCATGATTGCCGTAACATGTGCAGCTAAAAACTGGATCACCGATGGGCAAGGTGCAACTGAATAGTCTTTTGTCAAATTGGAATACCTGATTTGCCAAAATAAAATGAAATCAGAGTGTGCAGTTTCCTGCTTTTCCTCCAAATATATTAGTATTAGGTTATGGATTCACTATAACAAAAAGTACGTAGATACATATTTTGTCTATGTTTTTGTTTCGTAATTGTTCTTTGTTCGTGTCGGCCACCTTGAAAAGTGATCCATCGATTTCGAAAACGCCTGACTAAATTCTCTTACTTGCTGCACCGTGCTTTATCCTGTTTTATTGCTTCCAATATAATTTTGCCTTGACAAAAACGATATCCAGAAGATCAAGTGCAATTGGAAAGGTTGTAATTATATATATATATATATATATATATATATATATATATATATATATATATATATATATATATATATATATATATATATATATATATATATATATAGACAAATAATGAAAGAACGAACCCATTAGTGAAATTGTTAAATTTAAAACAGTTTGATCTTTTTGGCTTATACATGCCCACGCACATCAAATAAAATAAAATAGTTCAAATTACATGTTCTCTTTATTTACCTACTATGTACAATTAGTTCTACCTCTACATGTGAATGACATCATGAGGTCATCTATCTTACCACTGAAACACTCCCAATATGTGCGATTGGTCACGGGGTCAACTTCCCTACCTTGCTACTGTATAAAAAAGAACACCACTGAGGGACACGTCTTAAACTACTGGACTTTTCAAAACGGTGGTTTAGAATCGGCTATACCTTACTACTGAAACACGCAATACTGCCGTTATATTGAAATCTTACTATTACGTTTAATAGTGCTGATAGAATGCTAAAACTGGGGTACTTCAAAATCAAAACACAAAATATTTTGAAATTCATGGCACGATATAAATGATGGATCAAAACTGCCTGGTGCTAAAATCAACGGTTTTGAAAGAGGAGATAGAAATATTAATTGCCTTCAACAATAAAGTAAGACACTCGATGTTAAATGATAACGCGTTATTTGTGATACAAAACGACATTCAAGATAATGCAAATGTTGATTTGCCTATTTTAAACATCAAAAATATATCCTACTGTGCTTCATAAAAGACGCTGATTTACCAATTGTTTCAGTGAGGAAAACATTGAAATAATTAGTATCAGTCCTGTTAGCAAGATGATATAAACTCTACAGTATGAGAAGGGATGAAATTAGATATTTTATGTGGATAAGTATACAAATCTGCATTAAGCTAATTTAACGGCACAACTTGAAGATCTCGTCAACATTAGATGGTAAATATACAACGATTTGTCAAAAATAGAGATACAATTTGTAAAAAACAATGTCAGATTTAAAACAACATACGGTGACTCAGCAAATGAAGTAGTTGCTTTTTAATCAAACACTTGAATGTCAAAAGTTGACATCGATCTGAAATCATTCATACGTTTGAAAGGATCGAATAAAATGTTGCAGATTATTGAAAATAAACGTACCAGTTACAGACGAATGTTCTGTTGACTTGTTGATCACGCAAACAACAAGTTGTCTAGCGTAAAGTACTCTTTGGATTTCTTTATATCGTTTCAAATGACTCACAAAGAATAGTATAGTATTAAGGCAGTTATATTACGATTCAGAAAGTATAGTTGCTTACAGAAACATCAATCAATTGTGGGAACAAATTAAACGTAACACAATTAAAATAAAATATGCTGAATTGAAAGAATGGTTAACTGAACAATCTACCTTCACGTTACACAAGCAAGAGAGAAAACATTCCCCTAGAGAAAGGTCTATGCTACTCACGCGGATGACCAATAGCAAGCAGACATTGTTGACATGCAAGCATATTAAGCATACAACAATAGATTCAAATACATATTGACAGTGATATATAACTTTTTCAAAATACACTTGAGTTCTAGAACCTGAAAGATGTGAAAGAAACAGTGCATTAAACATAAACGTCATGCGAATTTGTATTGATCACAAGACCAGAATGGTAAACGAAACTACTTCCAAACAAATCCCTGTCAAGTAACAACTCTGTTAGATGTCCAACTATTAAAGCTCATTTACAGTGAACACTTGTCAATTGTTTGTTTTGGATTTTTTTAGCTGTTTTTTTTAACTCTTCAATCTATTCTTCATACATCTCATTATCAAGTTTCATAAACTCTATTTTATTTGACAACTTCTATAGCATTTACATATCTCCTTAATTTTCTTTCCTCTTTTGTAATGAATAAGCTAATATCTTCTGATGCAAGCTTTTCACTTTGAATTGTTTGTGGTAATCATCAATTATAGTGTCAGCTTCTCTTACCTGCTGGTCAAATGGTTCATTTTGTGTCTGTTGTTTACATCTCTATTTCCTGCGGTATTCATACTGCTTGTCTGATGGTAAATAATGATTGAATAGGATATTCTCTTTCAGAGACGCTACGAAATTTAGGTAGTGCATCTGACAATTGACTTTCGAAAGGATCTGCCGTTTCTTGTGTGTCCCTGAGCCTATTTAATCTATCCTGAAATTCATATGTTTTGGTGGACGCGAGAACAGTTGTACCTTCCCTAAAACTTTTCCAAGATTCTTCTGGTGATTCTTTGTTTTCAAGTCTACGTTATCTCATCGCAAATTCGTGTTATTGCAATAAAGTCGGATATAGTTGTTCGTTTGCTATATACTCATCTTATCATTCGTTAACAAAAACGATCCTCCGGGTTTTCTCAATATTGTACTAAGTGATCAAAGCAATTAAACCACGATTTTGAGTTCTCTCTGAATCAACTGTATTAGCAAATCTGTATTGGGATTTTATATATATATATATATATATATATATATATATATATATATATATATATATATATATATATATATTTCTCGATTACTACTGTCTATATGCATACCTAACATATATATGTTTGCAAAGTCTGAGCCTACATGTAACCAAAATGTCTCAATAGTCTTGCAAATGTGACTTCATTTTTCATTATAGTCTGTCATTTAGTATCAATAATAACGATATTTTGATCTATAAAACCACTGGCGAGATTTACAAGATCATCCGCTTTTGTTTAATGCCGCGGATGTACCGTACTGACATCGTCATAATGTTACTTAGGGTTTTGTGGGGTTCAAAATTTTCACCACCTTCAGCCGTTTTTTCAGTTATTTCAATAGCAAAAATAAAATATAAAAAAGAGGGGGGGGGGGGCAGCATACGTCACAGTTGAAAAAAGAATTGGTATTCACTTCAAGTAAATGACGCTTTGCGATTTGTCGAAGACAAAAAAGTATGTTTTTCCTAGAACAGTATCTGGAACAATTCCTTAAATTGAACTTTTACAAAATGAATTGAAAGATTACTACATGCTAGTTTGATAACATTTAAACATGTAGATTTCAACAACACAGCAGAATGCAACGTGCAAATAAAATATATTGAAAAAGGATTGACAAGTAAATGAGTATAGGTTACTTTGTTGTTAATACATTTGTATCTTTATCTACACTCGTTACAATAGTTGAATACTGTTCATCATTTCTTGAATGACAAGGTTCTAAATCTTGAATGATTCAACTTTTTTCTTGTGATTTTTTATTTCAATTTCAAACGGCCTTTTTGCATTTGTTTTCCTCTGTTTTCACTGGGCGAACATGCATATAGTGTTTGTCCAGTGGAAACATCTCTTTTGTTGTTCTGGTATTACATGATCTATATCAAGCTGATCTTCACTCACACCTTTAGACTTTGTAAAAAGAAGACATCTACGGTATAATGCAACTGATGGGACATCTAGTATTTTTAATATCGTGACTGATTTGATGGTTTGCTTTCAGAATCCAACTTCTTGTCATTTGAATCAATAGGCAGATTTCATCATTTTGGTATCTTTATTTTATGTATTTATTCATGTTCTTTTTTGTGATACTCTATTTTTTTTCTGTATCAATTTTTAAATTGTGTTCTGCAATACTCTTTATGACAAGGTTTGAAAGAACCGAAAGTTCTGTAAATTTCCGTCGTGTTCTATTATATTTAAAATATTGGACACGTTTTGGAATCCATATATGCTATTTGTCCAATTACATTTCAAAATATTTTCACTACTAGTATGTACACTGTCACGGAATTGTGTGTACGAAAATGCCTATGAATTATATATGAACGTAAATGTAGATGGGTTTTGTTTCCATGTGCAGTGTTATCTGTGGGTGTATAGTTTTAACCTTGGCGAAGTAGAATACTGATTTATGTTCACTCATCCTTGCACGCACAAAGCGCCGGAAGCGTAGAACACATTTTACCTCGAGTTCTCTGGCCCTGGATGTAACCACAAATATAGTACTTATAGCCAAAATTCACTCTGTATCGTCACAATAGAGATAGGTCTTTTTAGGAAGCTATCCATCTTCAGCTGTAGAGGTATGTCAAAATGAAAACTGTATTCTTTATTGCTTTCAGTTCTATGTGATGAAATTGTTTAATATATTGAATGTTTTGGAATTTATTCTAAATTTTCTAGAAATTCAGAATTATGTCACATAACGCTATGATATCAGATGGCATATAATGTGTTCCGAGGTTAGACAGTTTATAGCTGAACAGACAATTTCAATTCAATTATATGTTGTACGCATTACAGTTCAGTGCGACTATTCTTGTAGGATAAAGATTCATCTACGAACGTGGTTATTATAATAATCATTAGCTCATACAGTCGTCCTTATGAAAGAACTTAATGTGTAATGAAGTCAATTCATGTGTGCACATGATTAATGTATATCGTTGTATTCGCACTAAAACGTGAATCATGTATTACACGGCTCAGTCATTGTATTTTAGCTGTTACAGTGAGTCATGTAACTCTGTGGGTTTTGTGTAACCCGTATATTGCAGTCAATGGTGATGTTGGTTCGAGGGACAATGCTGGTTAACTCATTGTGAGGGGCCAAAGGTTCTGTATCAACCGATCTGCGGAATAGGGAGGCTCTTGATGGATCCTTTGACAGTCTGGGAGGATCTGACCACGCGAGGCCGTTCCTTCACCATTGTTGGGAATCGGAATCTTGTGATCATTGACTGGATGCCACAAGATGATCGGAATCTCGTGTTCATCGCCTGGATGCCACAAGATAAATATCATCATCTACGTTGAACCTAAACATTAATGTCACTATATGTGTGACAATCAATCTAGTACAGCATCATACTTGTTGATGAACAATTCATTGATCATAAATCCATATACTAGTGATATTTGTTAATGAACAATACATTGATCATAAATATGTACATCAGCCATACGCGTTGATAATTGCATTCATCACTCATATCTGTTGATATATCCATATATCAGTCATATCTGTTGCTAAGTTCTATACATTGATCATATTCGTTGACATACGAGATCATTTATGATTATTTGTTGAAAACTTCCATGCTTTGATCGTATCCATTTAGAAACGATATCATTTGTTATATCCGTTGTTGAACTTTGTGCGGATGAGTAGTGGGTCAGATTAATTCATGATTAATTGCATTATAAGTAAACATCCCTTTCACGTTATTCCGCTCAATCCAATCCCACCCGACTTCATTCTGTTACATACACCAGAAGTCAACTTGCAATTTTCCTTTTTTCATATTGAACTTTTGTTTAATTAACTTTCCAAATTTCATTTTTGTCAAATAGCAAAGACAAAATATAAAACAATAAAAAAAACGTACAAAAAACAAAAAACAAAAAACAAACAAACAAACAAACAACAAATTAAAAACCAAGACAAAAACAAAGTTGGAACAGTACCTGGAAGAGTAACTTAAAGTGTTACTTTACAGAGGAGAATAAATCCACATTGAGTTGAACTTATTACGCAGCATGGAAAATGTCCACGGGCATTTAAACGAGGAAAAGCCGTACGATTAAAGCATGAGTCATAAGATGTTGGGACAATACCCAAATTATCACAACAAGAAAGAAACGAAACGAACTCAAACAACACAATCTATTACTTGATATGTGATGGAGTAGCTAGTTTGGGAATCTTGTCCGTCTGGTCAAAAGATTAAGTTGCTTCCTTACTGAGTTTTTGACAACAGTGGTTAAAGATGCTGAAAATGACAATGAACAGTCAAGCAAAGCACGAAGGCAAAATTAAATCACGACAGTATCATGGAACGTTATACCAGAAATGTTAAAAAGGAAATTTAAATCTGTCACTAGTTGACTAACGTTTACGCTTGATGACTAGTAACATGTCTAGCGAAACAAAAACAAGATCATCAATACAATTTACCACGCGGCACTTGAATCGGCTGTCACAGTTGCATACATCATGCTATTAAAGAAGCTATTGAATTTTACAATTGGTCCACCATGAACAATAGACTTTGGAGAAATGGCAAAGCTGAGCATTCGATTTTTACTTAGCCATTTCACAACTGACGCCCTGATAGCACATGGACTTCTACAGATAAAATTGCTAAAACTGTACATTCGAGTGCAAAATCAAACACATATTGCTAGCAGAACTTTAAGTCTATTCTTCAGTTGGCTAACTTTTTCGCTACACAAATAACAGCATGTCGAGCGAAACAACAACATAAACACAATTTACCACGCGACATTATGTTCATCCTTTACTGTTGAATAAAGCATGCTTTTAAAGAAGCTATCAAAGTTTACAATTGGTTCTCAATCAAAAATGGACTCTGGAGATGCTTTCAAGCTGATCATTCCAGTACCTTTTGTCTAATTCACAATAGACTACCTGATAGCCAATTGACTTTTACCTGACAAAGCTGTTACAAAAAAAAATATATCAGCTTTTGTTGCTAGGTAAATGGCATATGAGTGAAACGGCAACCCAATATTGTATTCGAGAATTAATGAGATCAAAAATGTTTTGGTCATTGAGATGGAACACTTCAAAGGCATTAGAAAAATTTAGAAAACGGAATAGAAAGTTTTGTAATGGTTAGTGGCACGTATGGAAACAGTTTCAGCTGGTCTAGGTACTTCAAAAGCATGATTATGTTTATTTTGAATAACTACTGGTATAGTGGTTCCACTGACATTCGCCGAATTTAGCGCAGCTGTCATAGGAATTGTTTCAAAGGCTTTGAATGAAAAATTGATTCGCAACAAAGTTTTAAGTATGATTAAATAGTACATCAGCAATCGATAAGTTGAATAATATCTATAACCTAACCTGATAAACAAAGCGATCATTGAAAATGAAATCAACGGTGGCGAGTTCATTTTTATCGTTAACGAGTACAAGTACAAAGAGACGAAAAACTCAATCGGAAAAAAAATGAAAGAAAGGAATTGAACAGAGACACCAATAGATAAGTGGACAGTCCAGATCAAGAGAGCTACATTACAAACGAGTCACTCTCTGAAAACGAAATGAAACGTTGATATTAGTAAGAAAAAAATCAGATGATTTACCTAACATTCGACAATATTTTCAGCCAATTGATCAGAGAACAAACAATGAGATAGATACCATGGAGGGTTACATAGAGAAAATTAAAAATCTCTGGAAATCTAGTTTCAGTTGGAGCAGTTACAGAGAGATTTGAATCACGAAATCAAACAGAACGATCACGAGATTAGAACGATAATGAATAATTATAACATACAATTTGCTGCCCTGAATGACAAGATCACATGTAACACTATTACGCTGTCAGAGTTGCAGTAAAAAACTGATTTAACAGAGATACCCAAAAGGATAGATGACGTAAAAAAAAATCTTATTGTGAATGAAAGCACACTCATATCAATGAAAACAACCTACGATCAATCAAATACAGATTTTAGTGGTAGAGTCAACATATTAAATCTTTCATTTACAGAGTTTTATAACAAATTATACGCTGAGGTGGAACAATCTAAAACAGATACAAAAGATTATTTTGATTGAGAATTGGCCAATACTAATGGTGGTGTGCAGAATAGCATTGATGAAATAGGCAAATTGATGAAGCGGTTGAGAAAAGATTTAACGGGTTTAGAGAAAACTTTTACAATAGCCACAGCTGCAATCAAAACTAAAGTAGATTAAAAGAAACTCGTGTTAAGTGCTAGCATTGATAGAGCTAACACTGACATAGGGACTTTTAAAAACTGAACAAAAGACACTCGCGTTAAGTAGTACCAAAGACAGAGTTAACACCCAAATAAACACAAACACAGTAATTCAAAACCGAACTGAACACGTAAATGGGCATAGAGAGCATTGCATTGTAAGTTAGAATGGGTGAAATGAAAAATGAAATCAATGAAAACAAAAAAGTTTGATGAAAAAACGAAAATAATGCCTGTATATATATATATATATATATATATATATATATATATATATATATATATATATATATATATATATCTATATCTATATATCTATATATATATATATATATATATATATATATATATATATATATATATATATATATATATATATATATATATTGATCTTCTATTTTCGTACTGTACAGAGACATAACACTCTCCATCCTGATAATCCTGAAATACGTTTTAGATCAGATTTAATTATTATTGAACTAATATTGAACTTAGTGACCTTAGAAAACTTGTGAAATACCCCAGACACTAGTTTACATTTATGGATTTAACTATGTCCATCACTTTATGCTGAGCGCACATTACACACAGTAGAAAATTCAAAGCCTTGTCATTAAGATCAATACGTCAGGCCTATAAACAATTTGTATCAACGTAAAGTTTGAAGATCTAATTTCTTTTCCCAGTGAAAGTATTGATTTTTACATTTGGTTCAGGGTAAAGAACCAACGAACTGATTACACATTAGAGCTCAAACCTCATACAAGAGTCAGTAGATAAATATTACAGTTTAAAATAAATACGTACATACTATCTTGAAGAGAACAGGGTTACATTTGAAAACTGGAGACGTAGAAAAAGAATGGTTACAACAGCTGTTATGATTAGGTGAGCAATAACTAACGGTTTAGAATTTACAGGAAGCCACATTGAGTTCAAATTATTTGATCCAATGGATTTGATAAGAACAGGTAAGAAAAGAAAATCGTCTTGGAGGAGTACCAAAGAAATGCTGAAGACTTCAATTAAAACGCTCGACTACTGGCTATGAAAGATTGAGAAAACAATGCTTCGTCATTCAGCACTTGAACAACCTGGACTATGTTTTTTGTGTCTACTCACAGTGATGAGGCTACACGTGGTTTCAAGGATAATGATGGTAAGGTAAAACTTCAAAACAAAGGCAACCTAAAATAAATGATTTTTAACAACATTCAAATGAACAAGTAAAATACGAAAACATTTTCATTGCAATTGTTATGGGTGTTAGTGTGCAGGTTGCTGAGAGATTATTGCAGACTTCGACCTTTGTGTAGGTTTTGTAACACAATAAATAGCGAATATGTCTACGTAAGGTAAATACACGAGTCCTAACCTCGGGGAGTTAAATACCTTAATCAAACACATCATTGTATCGCTCACACAGCAGCATTAAACCTGAGTAAACTTTGCAAGTTTTGGATACCAAAAGCTCAGCCCAAATATCATGATTGTACCTGGTAGTGCTTCGTGCATTTTGACATGAAGGTGAAATAATATGCTAACAATTCAGTGGTACACAATTTGGATAGAATGCTCGTAAAAGACATAACCATATCATACAGAAGCCATGATCTTTTGAGTTAAATGACAACATCTTCACTCTATACAAAGATTTTGGTTACCAAAATCAGTTAGAACAAACAGAATTGAGCAAGGTATCATTAATGAAAAATTGAGGAATTGAGATAAGAGCTGATAACGCGCAAAACACTTGTACTCGAGTTGTACAGTTGATAGTGCTTAGAAGCTGCACAGTTGATAGTGTTTAGAAAGAAGTACCACTTAACTTTCAGATACTAACATATCGTTGTTCACTGTAACCATGTGTTCACCTAGAGGATTTCAGATTTAACATTACACTGGCCAAAGCGGATTAAGTGATAGCAGATAGTAACCAGAACTAAGAAATGGAAAATATTTGTCTCCAGTACGAGAATATCTGCTCTAAATCAGTTGCTCAGTTGGTGTATGGACTCACTTTTTTATGACTACATATCGAGAAAGAATCATAGACATAGCAGCAAATACATCTTTAACTAACATCACTCTTGATTCAGCCAAAATGAGCTGGAAGGGTGTTTTGATAATGTGCAAATAGTGATCGCGAACTTTTCACAAATCGGCAATAGAGCAGATATCGGTGACTATAGAAGGCCTGCCAAACATATTTGTCTTTCTGCCAAATCTTTCAAATAAGGCAACAGTTTACAGAATCAATTAAATATTTTTTCCATGAGCAACAAAACAAAAAACACAGAAATGAGCAACGTAAGTGTCAACAGTTATTACAGTGACATTCATTGCATCTACCTTTATCTCAAAAGTGCTCATGATAACAGACTACATGGACTTAAATTAGCCAATGTGCATCCCGATATCCATTTTCAAAATCAAAAGAAAAGAAAATACGGATGCTCACAAAATATATATCTATTTCGTTTCAGTTGGTCAGGTTAACATAAAAACAAACGACTCAACTCAATTACATTCTCGGCATAAATGAACCCCATAACATGATCCTATGTGGAGTGACTAATTGTGGTAAAACATTGTTTGCACTAAATTTGATAGAGACTGAAAACAAAGACTTTGTTTGATTGCGTTGTGATTGATCCAGGAGAAAAATTGGATAAGTGGCTAGAGTTACTAGTAGTGTAGTGAAGATCCAAAATGTTTTTATGACTAACGATTGTAGGAATCTTGATGACGTGAAAAATATAGCAACTCAATTAACCAATTTTCTAACTTTTAGTGGTTGACATTTTGAAATATCTGTATGAGTAATAGTGCAAAAGTGCATCTGGTGCTTGTGCGACCCGAGCAAGTATTTACAAGATTGTACATATCGAGTTGTAGATTATGCTTGAATACACATTTTTTAAATTCCTTTGCCAACTTTAATTTCTATCGTTATCAGTCCGGTATGACAAGAGTTTGGTACCTAACTTGCAGAATTCTCTTATTGGTGTGCCATTAACAATGTATTTTTTATTCAATTGTGACGTGTTAAACACATTGTTATTGGAATAGTCACTAGTATCATAAAACGTGATGATATCCTTGATGTCACTGTAAACGTCACTCGACATGAATGCACCGAGAATCTGTATCAGTCATGCGCACATGCGTAATCTCATTACATCACGGTATTTACTTTTCAATTTGGTGCAGCAGAATGCATAAGTCAACTATTTGTATGTTTCTAGCACAGTAAATCCACCGTATATATATATATATATATATATATATATATATATATATATATATATATATATATATATATATATATATATATCACAGTAAACAAACTATCCAGCAGATTGGAACATGACATTTGATGAGATTTTAAGCGAAAGCGTTTCTCACTTTATAACAAACAATATGGAAGACACAGAATTCAAATGATGTCTTGACTGATAAAAAAGCAACTGTAATATGTGGGATACTTTTATCCACTTTTTCTGTAGCTATTTTAAAGATATTCACTTCTAGAGGACTGGGTTTGTGTATTCAGAGAGAGAGAGAGAGAGAGAGAGAGAGAGAGAGAGAGAGAGAGAGAGAGAGAGAGAGAGAGAGAGAGAGAGATCACCTTCTGGAACCAATGTCCAATCGCGTATTCAAATGTCTGATACCACACGAGGGGCGAGTTTCCCTGTGGATGGGTTCGTGCACAAACGGCGCCAACAGATGGGTCTCTAGTCATTAGGTCTAACAGAGCTTCAATGTTGTTTGCGTTGAATTGCACGTCTGCGTCGGTACAGAGGATGAAAGTTTCATCGGGTCGAACTGAAAAATGATTTATATAGGTATATTGTATAGTAATACGTGCAAATAAGCAAGAAAATGCGGTTGATAGAAGATGACAGAAAATATAAACACTCGTATGGTCGATACATTGTGATAAATGTACAGAAAGGAACAGACGGAGGTTACACGTTTATATTAGAAAGACAAATACTCATATTCCCTGTAACTATTTCAGATCCTGATATCTTAAAAATGAGGGTAGTCTTCTTAATATCTAGTTTTATAATCAGTTTTTATTTTACTAGCCAAGAAAATTCACTGAAGCTTTTCAAGGTGATCCTTTAGATGTTTATCAAATGAATAATTTAATTCATCAATCAATATTCTTGGTGCATACCTTCCCTTTGTTTCATGAGAAAGTCGAGGACGTAAGACATATACATCACTTGACTCCAACGTGTTTTGTTTTTAACCTGTAAGGAAAATAAATAAAACATGTAAACATGCATAAGATTTCTTGTAAAAAGAATACAGGGTAACACGTCTTTAATATTTCTCGGACATGAGCACTCTATGATATCTTGCGTGGACGAGATGTTAAGCATGTGGCCGACGAGTTTGCGAATCCACTACGCCAAAACAACGAGTCAATTCAAGAAATCAGACCTTACAAATAGGATGACCTGATTAGAAGAGACTCTAACATATTAGTCTCAGCTATCAAATTATGAATATGCTGAAATCTATTTTTCACTCAGCTTCAATCACATTTTCATTGATGACGCGCAGGAACATATCTGGACAGTTCAAATAAGATTATGAAAAGGCGGATGACGTCATAATAACAAGTTGGAAGACGTCATGCTGTCAGAATGCGAGTCCATATCGACGACATGAACCGCTTGACGATATCGTGTACGTAAATGTATTGTTCTGTTATCTCTTATGTTTAATATATGCGACAAAATCTGAGTATACAATAATATATTTTATGGAACTAAGTTTCATAAGACATATTCATGACTTGTTTGCAGCGCTTCTTGTCTTAAGCCTTCAAGAGAAAAAAAAAATGTATATGAATGTTACCCTATCTGTCTCTTTGTTTTTTATTAATTCACATATTGTCATTTTTCATGTCACTTCACCCAACAGTTCTGCGCAACAGCACGTCATTGCAAGTGACATTTTATCAGTGGTTGCAAAAAAATCAGTAACTATAATATACTTGTTTTATATCAAACCATTTAAAAACA
Organism: Margaritifera margaritifera; assembly: GCA_029931535.1. Taxonomy (NCBI): domain Eukaryota; kingdom Metazoa; phylum Mollusca; class Bivalvia; order Unionida; family Margaritiferidae; genus Margaritifera; species Margaritifera margaritifera. The sequence goes on along the minus strand of JAQPZY010000994.1, from coordinate 266,979 downwards.
AAAGAGTTGGCTCCAAACCTTAAAGTTATCCTTTAAGTGAACTGTGACCGTCATTCCGGAATGTCCCAGATCGGCGTTTAGTTTCCATGCTAGAGACACGCCATACGGCGTTCTCGTCTTGCTACATCTGTTGATGTCAACACCAAGATTTGTATACATAACAATGTGTAACGAGCAAAAATGTGCGGCTTCCTAACAATCTCCTTTTATCTATTGATTGATTCTGATTTTAGTTTTTCGTGTTTTTTTTAGGCTTGTGAGCACAAAAGTACCATTTTTTTTAAATCGTACGTTAAAAGGCTTTTCGCGTCTTCAGAGTACATAGATAAAAATAAATGCTCCGTGTTTTACCTTCCACTTGCAACTGTGTTAATGTTTCCATGTTTAGCAGTCGCATTATTTTGTTTCTAGAACATTAGAGAAATTATTCCCTAAATCAACGAAAGAAAACGAGATATGTAAAATGAACAAGTTTATTTCTAAACGCATGAATGCAAACGCTATCATTCTCCTACATGCACAAATAATTGCAACCTGATTCCCCTATTTTCTAGTTTGGAATGGAATCGCTTCCTTGCGACGTATTACTCGAGATATCTTACATTATGTTTAGTGGCATGGTCTGTTTACAATAACAGTTGCTGTTTACGATTCTCTACCTATCCTTGTCAAACTACAAGTCAACACAGTTTAAAGGAAAGTATATAGGGTGGTGATAAGACTATCAATGACTTATACAGATATATGATGTAAACACACGGAGTTTTACACCAAAACTATTAAGGTGATCAGTAATTTCCAAACATTCGAAAGAAAATACAATACACAAGAAATTGTATTTAACGTCGGTAGTCTGGTTAGCATAAAAACACTTGCTCTGGATTAGATATGTTACCGACGCGACATAAAACAAATACTTACATATTTCAATGGACAGGTACACAGAAAGTACATATTTACAATAAAATAATACAGATCAGAAACATTACAATGCCAATAGCAACAGCAGCTTAAACGACAAAGCAATAATATACAGCATGCAGGTAAACATTTTCTTTCTTTTTATAAACTTATGTACATATATGACACATCACAGAAGGCATACATTTGAAAACTTTTATAAGAAATACGACAAGTTTGTTTTTAAAATGCATGCAAAACGGCCTCTTTTATTAATTAAGATAGCAGGAAATAAGGGTGCTAAAAGTCTACATTTAAACTAAGCAGGATTGAAACTAAAGAAACTCAGTAAAAATTGTTAACATTAAAGTTGATTTGACACTGACCGCTAAATAGAACGAAATAAAGATTGAGGTCCTGATCATGTCCATATCTGCCTGGTGAATTCTTTGAAATCAGGGACTGTTCACAGTTCTTTGGGCAGGCTGTTCCAGACTCCGAGTGCGTTAAATTTAAAAGAAAGCTTTTAGTACCTTGTGGTCTTTATCCTTAGAATTGTTGCCAAATTGTGGTGACTAGGATAATAGCTGCAATTTTTTGATGTGACCAAGTTAATCAAGTAAGTAGGTGTTTTCTTGTGATGTATCTTATATAATTCAGTCGCCATGTATCTTAATCTACTAATATGTAACGTAGAAAGATTTGCTTTTCTTTACGGAGAATCAATTGAGCTGTTAAAATCACCAAACACGAATTTTAATGCCCTGGCTGTCTTTTCTTTTCCGTTTTATTAGAATTGTATTTGTTGCAGAAATGCCAAATAAGTTGGCAGTAATTAAAGTTTGACCTAATAAAGATCATTAACGTGATACTAGTGGACAAATAGTAGTTGAGACTTTTTGAAAGACCTTTAATTGTCTTGCCGCATTTAGACATAGCTTAGATATGTGGTTGAGACTTTGGAAGACTTTTAATTGTCTTGCCGCTTTTTCACAAATCAAAGATATGTGGTTGCTAAAATTTAGAGTCAATATCTACCCCGAGGAGTTTCACACAGTCCTAAGGTAGGATTTCAAGGTTTTCTATACTGAAATTAGACAACCTTTGCGCATTTTGGCCAAGAACAATGCCATTGAATTTCTGGGGATTGGCTTTCATACCAGTCAGTAAGTCTCTTACTATCATTTTGTAAAATAGATTTGAGAGTATATGGAGCTTTATAGATGTAAGATAAGGTGTTGTCATCTGCGTAATTATACAATATTACTTGTTTAGTAAGGTAGAAAATGTCATTTATAAAGATATTAAATATGAGAGGTCCATATTGAGCTTTGAGGTACTCCTTTAGAGGTATCATCCCATTTATTAGGCGAGGATTCCAGTTTAATACATTGTTTTCGATTAGACAACTAGATTTCAATTAGTTTGATCAAGCTCTGATCAATGTTTCAGGCTTTCATCTTTTCAATGATCAGGCTGTGCAGGAGACTGTTGAAGGCCTTGGACAGGTCCATTAGGATTGCACACACATTGGACCCATTGTCCAGGGCGTACCTCGAGTCCTGCACCAGTTTTAGAAGTGTGGTTTGATATCCTTACACTTTTCTAAAAGCAGATAAAAAATTATTAAAAATGCAATTAAAATGCAATTAGAGTTGATTATATAAAAACCTTTGAAACATTTTGGAAGTACATGGTAAAATAATGATTGATCCGTAATTTCCCCTATCCATATGATCAGATTTTGTGTAGATTAGAGTTTCCTGTGCTTCTTTACGACAATCTGGAACTTTCCCTTGGACAATACAAGTAATAAAGTATATGCTACTTTCTAAGCATAAACTGTTGATCAGAGTTTTAAGAGGTAAGTTGTCGACACTTGCAGATTTCTTTGTATCGAGTCCTTGCATAATTTTTAAAACTTGTTCTGGCACTACAAGCGTCAGTTTGAGAGTTTAGTATTTTCCAGTCTTTGGTTGTCACGAATAGCTTGTATGCTAGGGTGAATAGTAGAGTTATCTACGAGTTCACTGGATCCAGTGGTCTTTGCGATGGTTATGTAGTACTCGCTCAAATTTTCACAGACTTTACTTTGGTCAGTAATCAAGGCATCACCTTCCTTCAGAATGATGTTACAGGCTGAGCTTTTATTTTTGATTTATAAAATGGTTTAATGGTAGGCGAAAAGTCCTAGATTTTTGAGCTACTCCTACAGCTTTCAAAGAAATAAAGTCTAATAGATTGTCTTCTGAGCTTGATGAAAAAGTTTCTACTTTTTAAAGTTTGTCCAGAGTGGTTGAGTTTTACATTTTTAAAATTTGTTATAGACCATACACTTTTTATATATGACCTCTCTACGTTCATTGTTCATGTAAGGAGGTAATTTTGCTCTTTCGGAGCATGATTATTAATGACATCCAATAGTAGTTTTTCATATGCCAAAATATATCGACAATATCATCAAAGGTGTCAATGACGTATTTTGTAAACATCACCAATGATTTTTTTTTTCTCATCAACTTTTGTGTAGCTTCTAAAAGTGATTTTCTCGCGTTTATTTTAAACATATTATTCTTTTAATGTTGAGGCTGTCATGTGATGACAGTCTCTTACGCAACATTTGAAGTTTATACAATAGGAGAAGATATGTGAATTGTTAGTAGCAATGGTTATATATATATATATATATATATATATATATATATATATATATATATATATATATATATATATATATGTAATATATAAAGGAAGAGGGGGTAGGGCATTCTCCTCTAACATAGCAAGTAGAGCTCCCTATGACATTTGTTAGCTTCCAAATATGAAAGACACAGATGTGAAAAGTAATCTCTGTATTGTATGCATACAACTGTGCAAAAATGAATTTAAAATAAACTCCCAATGACAATATTACCGAGGAAAACTTGCAAGTTAATCGCGTAGTTTACTCACTCAGTAACCATAGTAACTGAAGATGCATTTCCGTATTGTATTAATATACATAAAGAAGCTATAGTTATATATCGACTACAATTCTGTCCGTAAAAACGCACTAGATATCAAAATGGGGTTGATGTGGTGGGATCATAGAGATTGTTTAAGAGAACCTAATATACAAACCTAAGGTAGTGATGACCAATGCAATGAGATGCAATGCAAAATCTGTGGGTGTAGAATCAGTGTTGACTTCGCCATCGAAGAAAATATGAGATGCAAAGTGTTTCTGTTCCATGCTTTGGGCATGATTGATGTGGTTGATTGATTCCAATAACTGCCTCATCTCTGCCTCATTCTGTAAAATGTGTTCACAATACTACTGCTACACATTTATACAGGTACAAAAGAAAAATCCCTAGAGCATATATCACAATGCCTTCTCAGACACATAGCTTTTTCCATAATCTGAATGTTTTATGTTTTGTTTTGTTTGTTTTGGTTTGTTTGCTAAATTGTACCATGTCTTAAGTAGACACATTCAGTTTATTGCAAACATTTCATGAAAATAGGATGAAAAATAGCGAAGTAATATAAATATGTATATAGTACTAACTACCAAGGTGTCGAATCATCCATGAGCCACCTGACTTTGTTGTCACGCAAACCTAACACCCTGGTTGACATTACACAATTATTCACACGTCACGCAGTGAGATTGGCTTGTAGGCGTTCGGTATTCCGAGTACAAAACGACACTCCGACACCTTTTGACGGAGAGGTAGAGTTAGGTGATTTGTCAATTTCGATAGAGATTCTCTTTTACATTTAACTTTAGATATTATTTCAATTGTACAGCAATCCTTTGCAACTTAAATCAGGCCTAGATGGTGACGTCTGGTGGACCTTATGTTGATGGAAACCTGATAATCTGAAGAAAGCCACCAACAGTCATCCGCAGCCATTTTCTAGTTCAGCCTCCTTAAAAAGATTCTCACTAGGAGACTACATATAGATATTTATAGTTACTGGCCTTAATTTCAAAATGATTATGAATAAAGTTTGAAACATATTCTTGAAAACTTGAAGACAAGATTTGGCGGACTTTGGAAAATCCCTGTGAAATATTCTTACAGGAGGAAGAGGAAAGCTTTCATGCACAAAAAAATGGTTGATGCTTCCCAGAAGGCATTGCTTCCTAGTACTAGTTTTCTAGGCATCTCCAGTGTCACTGTCCTTGTTATGCCTTCGACACTGTAATATTCATTTTAGTATGTTCATTTTTGTAGACATTTCTCAATGTTTAAGTATGTTCGCATCACTTTAAACCATGGATTAAAATGTATTTTATTATTAAAAACAGTGACCGTTTATAATATATTTCAGAACAGTAAAATAACATTTACAAGGGTAACTGTTACTTGGAAATATTTAATTATTGTAATTTGAAAGCGTGTTAACCTCTCTGTACATAGTTGTACAGATGTAGACTTGTATTCGTTTGGCCTTCTCCTTGGGGTCTTCTTGGTATACGTCTGTATGCTTGTTCCGCCTTGCTTGAAACAACCACTGTTCCAGTAAAACTCCATTGTAGGTTGGAATCCAGAAAAGCTTCAAAGTAATTTTAAATCTTATTGAACCAAATATTCAAGAATGAATCAATAAAATATAATATGAGCACATAATCACAATGCACATGAAAAGGTAACGCTTGTATCAAATGAATTAGAAAAGATAATGGAATTAACATTAGGAAAGTTAAATTAAAGTAAAGTCCGTCATCGTATCCATTGATCACTATAACTGTCACGGTTTCCCACTTGTGTTTTGTCTGTTGAGGTTTTCCTTCGCTATCGCTCGATTTACATTTTTCTTGAACTTCTGACCTAACTACATTAGAGCAGTTTGAAAATATGAACATTTAAGGTCAAATCGCAGCATCACTCGATAGTAAGTGTTGTTTGGTACGAATGATTTGCAATAGATATTGAAATAAATATTTTGAAATTCAACTCTACCAGGTTGTTTTTGTTAGATACATGTCACGTTCTTTTGAATGAAATTAAGCGGGTAAAAAAACAGTCAAAATATCTCCACAAAGATATTACGTAAGAATTGATGTAATTAATTTTTTCAAACTGAGAATAATCATGTTAGAATCGTGAGCTGTATATCTCTACCATGTCTTCTTTCTGCATAACGATGGTGTCACTCCGGCAGACAGGCCATCCAGCGGAAGCAATTTGTGCCAGCGTCAAGCAAGCATCGCTGGTATCAGCAAGTTCAGGTTTAAAGGTGAACACATGTCATTTGATGTGGTTGTATGTTGTATTGACTCACAGGTGTTTGTTAAATACAGCAGGACGAACGTCACGGGAGTGGCAAGAAACAGTGGAATAGCGAATGCGATTTTTTGCATACGAGTTGTGCATGCCAGGAACGCTGATATAGCCCAGTGTATACTTACTGAATTAGTGAGAACACAAAATCATGTTTTTTTTCTACTTCGTGACCGTCTAGAAATATGAAACGTACACTCGTGCATGCAATTCGCTTCGGACTACGAGCTAACAATATATGATCAGTAAATATCTTAGGGACAGTTTGATCTAAAAAAAAAAAAAAAAAAAATTTGCAAATTTTTCTAAGAAAACAGAAACTTGTGTATAGCAGAAATAATGAATAAAAAAGTGGGTGTCACCGAAATAGATTTCGTCAGGGAAGCTCACAAATATACGAAGCACAAAATAGACATATAATTGTTCAAAATAGAAAATCTGGGCAATTGTTAAACAGATACAAGTTTTAAAAACAATTCGAAAGCATTGCTTTAATATTTCACTTATCCAATAAATAGTGTTCATGCATTCAAAGAAAACACAAAAGAAACAACCCCCATATTTGTTATTGAGATACCCAAGCTGGTAATTTACTGTGTGATGTAAAAAAACACTCTGAAACTTTAAAACCTGACCCATTACGAGAACAATTAAAAGACTAAAATGAGTTCTGCCCAAGATGTCTTTTATAATCAGATGAAAGAAAAGAAAAGATGTTTCGTCAGTTGCTCAAAAGAAAGAATAAATTATGTGTATCTGGCCCAGGCTCCTCTAAAGAAGTCATCGATAAAGCTAACATTTCATTTCAGTGACGTGATGTAAAACAAGACCATTCCATTATGACTTGATATAGGATGCTAAGCGACTGTTTTTTTTTTGTAAACTGAATTTTGCTGATAATTTTACCATGATAAAAGAGTTAATGAATGATATTCTGTATAACATTTAGGAGGAAATTGAATATATCCAGAACACAGAAGGTCCCGTCATTATAAGAAAGTAAATGGCTTTTAACAAAATCTCTTAGTACAAATAATACTGTCTTTAAATAAGTTGGTGATTTCCGTCCTATTCACAATATATCAGTGAACTAGACTGTAAAATACAAAAGATTCAAGTTCCTTAGTCAGAAATCAAATGCAAAAGCATGATAAGACCAGCTTGCAACCTACTTAAGGTTTGCACGCTCTCTTTGTCCTTTAAGTTGACTTTGGGGTTTGATAGGGACTTCTAATACTGTCATTGCAAAAAGATAATAATTCAAATGCTGCATGAAGATTTATCGACTATGTTACAGAAAGAAAGAGCTGCAATCGAATATAATAATAATAATAATAATAATAATAATAATAATAATAATAATAATGAAGACTTAGTACAGCGCTTAATCTTTAGAAGCTCTACGCGCTTTACAAAATTAGTTAACACATACGGACATATATATGGACACGATTACAAAAAAAAAAAAAAAAAAAAAAAGAAAATGTGAAATTACAAACATAATATACCCAACAAATATCCAACAAAGCTGGATGCTGCATTTGCCCAAAAAGAAGTATACATCTGCCCTCGTGCTTTCCCAGTTCCATACTTTTTTGAAAAGGATCCGCGAGCATTCCGTGCTGTTTTTATGTTTCACTGCAAATATTGCCGATCCGATGATAATTATGGACAATATCTTAACAAATGACAACCAAATGGTCAATTTCCATGCCGTATTAGTCTCTCGGTCTGTGGCCCTAGATACAACCGTGCTCACTTGAACATGTAATTCAGTTTCTACATCAGTTTGGCCAATAAAGCTTGCAGTGTTATAATATCCACCAAGACTACTGAGACTAACACTTCCATACCCTGAACTATTAGACTCAGCTAATAAATGTTGAGTTTCCTCATCGTGTAAAACTTCCCGTCTCTCTGAAATAAGTGCTGAGTTGTCATTTATTTCTAGCATTTCCTTGTGAATTCCGGGAATCCATGAAAGTGATATGCAAACAATAGCCACCGGTAAATACCATATCTCTTCAGCGTTTTTATACGATGGCTGAAGATTACCTTCTACCTGCAAAATAGTCAGGACAAAGCATGCCACTAACATCAATAGAGCCAAAATTGATAAAACAAGGATAGAATTTGTGCCGTCTCTGTGTCCACGTCTCCACTTAGATTTGATAGACAACCAAAGGTAATATATGACAGAAAGAATAAAGACACAATTAGATAGCAAGACAGACAAAGCTGCAGTGCTCATTCGAAACACGTCCAGAACGAATAGAGAGAGGCCGAACGACTCAGTAATTCCGATTAATAGGCCCTGAAAAAAGACAAGAACAAATTAGATGAACAAAAGTGCAGTTCGTCACTATATATCGACTAGTTTTTGGGAATTAGTCTGTAATATTTTACTTTAGGCACACTATTCCTTACAACTGATGCTGGTCACTTCCATTTCGGAAAGTGTGATTTAAACATGTATGATATTTTATGATATTTATTAAAAACCTTTATAGCCAAGTTTAATGCAAATGATCTTCATACTTTTTCAAGAACCTCGACAGCATTCGAAAGGAATATGTATATCATAGCGAGTTTTTAAAACTGAAAAGAGAACAACTTGCCACATATCTAATAAAGTCATCAGAATTTACACATTCGTTGGCATACAAAAACGACAGATATCTTGTGCTCTAAATATGTTATATCTCGGATGAAATCCCTCTCTCAATGTATTATTTTAACAAGAAATTTATATCTCCTCTCCGAAAAATACGTCAATCTGTAACTACAAACTTACACATTTAAGCTCACCATTCAGCGTTTGTTTTTAATTTATCACGTTATATTTATGTTCAAAGCACGATCAAAATGTGTCTGTAGAAATGGCAAGTGCAGAATCTAAGAAAAGATAAAAGATTGCCGAAGTGGCAATGATAATTGGTGAGTCTCGATTCCTAAAAAGTAAAGTGGAACAAAATATAGACTCATGGTTCCATGTGTCATCGTTGTTTTAATACCACAAATGAAGGAATTCTAAAATAAGAGATTATTCAGTAAAACTTACTATCAATAATGCTTTCTTTCCTGGCCAGGGGAGGTCACCCCGGAAGAATGCTAGCCATACACCTCGAATAAAGTTGATTACATTGGGTATCAACAGGAGCAAAAGAATCATGAGAAACACACGGGCATTGTCAACATCTTTTTGGGAAAGATATTCGCCTGAACAACTGAACTCGGCATTTCCCGTTGTACTGTTGTTTAGAGTCGAACTGTTGTTTAAAGTATTCAAGAGAGCAATAATAGATGACTTGCTCAGCACCAGGCATGCCAGAAATAGCAACCCTATCAGAATCGATGAGAACTATTTGAAGAATACAACCAGTCTGGATGATTGATGACGATTGTCTTTCTTTGCCTCTTGCCCCTTCTGAATCTGTTAGAGGAATGATGAAAAACGTAAATGTTCTTTCTTTAGAACTGACACGATGATAAATCCTTAAAGTCAACAATAACCGTAAAAGAAAATTTCTTGAACTATTGATGTTTTACAGATGGTTTACTCATCATAAATAATTATAGAAAACAACATGGGTATGTTTAAAAAGATATACTATTAGAATAAAGAGTGGGTTTGGCTCAATCTACTTTTACCAAACCTTAATTGCAGGTAACAGTCTTTATCTCGTAGAACAATAATGATGTGAACTCACTACTATTCGTTTAGGTAAACAAATTTGTGGATTTCCTGGTTCCTACAAATCGCACATTAAAATACGGAATAAACAAGGATTTTGAATTGGAAACAGTAGGACAACCTTCACTAAACCCCAAACAGTTAATTACCGGTTAAAATAAAAAAATCTCCAAAATACAAAATTATTACACTCGAAAATCATACGTTTTAAAGTACCTACAATATGCTGCAATTATATATAAATTTTATATATATATATATATATATATATATATATATATATATATATATATATATATAGAGAGAGAGAGAGAGAGAGAGAGAGAGAGAGAGAGAGAAAGAAAGTAATTATATTTGCTTGAAACGAGTGAATAACGGATATATTTCATCCAGTCGGTGAAAACCCCAATATTCTCACGAGTGGTCAAGCCACGAGTGAAAATACTTAAGGTTTTCACTCACGAGATGAAATATATCCCTTATTCACTCGTTTCAAGCAAACTCTCTTTTTAATTTATGCTCAAACGTATTGGCTAGCAATATGAATATCAGATTGAAGTAGCAGATTTCTAACTGTATCCCGCACGATAATGTCAGCGGTTAATCGTGTATGTGCTACTGGGGTTTTAGTGTATATTCGCACAGAAAGCATCAGTAGTAACATAATTCGCTTTCCCAATTCAAGGTAAAACAGCACATAATAAACAAAAACAAAAGTATATGCACATTGTCAGATTTGAAATTGGTTCATCTGCATGCGAGGCGACAATACTTACCACCAGAACACACAAACGTCTAAAAATTGCTCGAAATGTCCTGGTCATAATGTTATCGACGCGGCAGTGAAAAAATATATTTGGTATTTCACTCAAGTGAATTATCAAAATTATTTATCTCGGAAAATCCAGTAATTCAAGGACTATATATATATATATATATATATATATATATATATATATATATATATATATATATATATATATATATATATATATATGTGTGTGTGTGTGTGTGTGTGTGTGTGTGTGTGTGTGTGTGAACAGTCTACTCAGTACATTATGCTGCTAATTATTTCAACTGATGCAGAACCACGCACCTTTGACTTTGTTTCTACTGTGAGTAGTTTCGCCCCTCTCTCTTTGCCACGCCCAAGTAAGCTTCTGCCGACAGAACTGTGTGCCATGGAGACAGAACTATGTGCCGTGGAGACAGAACTGTCATCAGTGGCCGTGGAGGATATGAATTGCTTTGATTCCATGACATACAGCCAACGATAAATTCACAGAAATCTAAAATTATATGTAAAAATTTAAAAATACGCAGTTGTACATATATATGCATAAGTGTTATTCAGAATAATGTATGTCATTTGTATACACGTTTATTTTATATAATATGCCGTCATTTGTATTTTTGCTTATTCATTGTCTTCTGTTTCTCCTTTCCTCTTTCATGTAACGGCTGAAATCTTAGGCAAACCTAAGACTGTCTAAATGATACTCAAAAGATTCACTAGGTTGTATTTGAGAGAGATAAACAAGTTTTACATGAGAAACAAAATGACATTTCCACTATTGTCTCCTTGGTTATGTGAAGCTTGCAACATTGTTATTGTTAAATTGGTAAATTAAGTAAAAAAGAGCAATTTTTTAAAAACAAATCAGAAATAGTAGTTATTATATACTCATTTTTTTCTCCATCAACTTTGCATTGTCAGAATCGTGCAGTATTTCTCCATACTGCACGGCTTCATACTGCACGACACGTGTGTCTAAAAATAGTATCGCGTGTTAGGAACTACTTTTTATTGTAAACAAACAATGTACGCAAATGTAGCAGACACCGGAGCTTTTGCTTTGTTAGATTTGTCTGTGGATGAACTACACAAGCTGTTTGAGAGTAGAGATGATAAATCTGACGATGTGGATGAATTCATTGAGTCACAAAAGAATCTTTCAACCAAGCAAGTGACTGAACGTGATATTCACAATGTACAGCGTTGGCTTTATGACAACAAACGTGAGGCATGCAGTATTGAAAATATCATTCTGATCATTTAAACACTTATGTAGCCGATGGTTCAGACTATGAACCGTGCTCTCTAGAGTCTATAAAAAAATACCATAAAAAGGCATTTTATGACCAAATGATATTCCGTTTCTCTCAGAGACCGCTAATTTTACAAGTCAGTCCAAGCACTAAATTCGAAAAAATACAACTAAAGAAGGCGGGTTTTGGTATAAAAGCAAGTGCCTCGGAGCCAAGAAGCCACGATAACGAAGAAGCCTTATTTTCCGCTGACGAAATGGGCTCTCACACCCCAGCCGCTTTGCAATTTTGCCTTTTTTTTGAGAGAAATTGTTTGGATTTATTATGACAGTACATATAAATATGTCATCTATAGCTGGTAATAAGAATGACAATAAATGTACTTACTTTTCTGCATCCTGAATTTCTTCAAAATGTACATTCTGATCCACGGCGCGAAATTGTACTGCAATCTAGACTACATTTCCAACAGAAATCACATTCCAAAGGAGAATTTACTGCACTCCAAAACAAAATGAATTTAATATTCCCTAAAAAAATATTTAATCCTGCATCTTCTTGAGAATTTCACTTAAAAGAATTTCATATTTTGTCCACCTTATGATTCCAAACTATCAATGACAGGACAGTAACACATGTGTAAGGTAGCTTGCTGTCGAGGCCAGTCCCTCTCGCTACATGTACATCGTACGTAATAGAACCAGCTAAAAACTTAAAGAGCAGAATTTAGCTGAATCGACATAAAAACAAAATCCCTCCATTCCCGATCAACTGGGAAAGTTGTTCCAAGGCGCAGTCATTCACAATATGACTCAAAATTTCAATTTTAAGTAGACCAAAATGAGATTTATTTTTGAAACAAATCACAGAGCGCGCGCTACACAACCAAGTTCAAAGGTCACTGGGCGGTGCCATGTGCTCATGAATACTGTTACTCTGTATTGGTTTAACTTCGGTTGTGTATTTACTTTAGAATATAGCAGAAATTCAGTTACTTTGTTTCTTGTAGTGTGTTCTTTTTTTATTCAGCCTTAGGTAGAAAAGCAAAATGAGTATATAATAAAAATGGTCATTGCATTTGTATGGGAAAATATGAACTCGTTTTTTCTGAGCTATACTGCACTCCTGACGTCGTGCAGTATAGCTCAAAAAAACTCGTTCATATTTTCCCATACAAATGCAGTAACCTATAATTAGTCTATATGATTAAAGGGCCTTAAAGACAGGATTGTGTATCTGTGTGGTTAGACCTGGCTAGCAAAGCTAACAAACATATATAATTGACTAATCCGGTGCCCATTTAGAGATCTGTTCTCTACCACAGTCAGAGAGACAATGACACATCTCAGTTAATTTTCTTTTTATACTTCAGTCCGTCTTTAAGGTTACTTTACCGGATTGCAATTGCAAATCTGAAGGAACGATATCCCTGGCTTACTTTTCCTGCTTGCATGATATGCACTTTATGATCTCTAAACATATGCATCAGATATCGCATTTCATCCTTGGCCTGAAAAACTGACATATATGACGAAATTATCGCAAGATGTAAGCTACTTTTCGCGACCTAATCAGAATCGGGAAACTTAAACTTCGCTAAATAGAATCCATACTTTTACCATAAAGGTCACAGCCGTGTTTCCAGTAGGTGAAAACTTTGGATTACTCGAACATTATCCACAGTTTTGAATGAAAATTCTTAACTCAGCAATTTCCAATTTATTTGAATAAAGTTCCGAAAAACAAGGAAATACATGTTTTAATGCTTTTATGAAATAATTTCGCCCAAAATAGAAAATAGCTAAGTTTCATGATAAACTTAGAAATTCCGAAGCCTAGAACAATGGTATATTTCCAAGTTGACATGTTAAAATCAAAAACAATTTTTACTATGTACTGATAATGATAACAACATTGATGTTTAAAACACCACCAGGAACGATAATCCCATGATTTATACTCACGCAATGTTTATTGTTAACGTGATAAATGAGTGGAATGTAGCTAATTAGTTAAATTTGCTGTGTTTGGTAACTACCTGATTTGTGCCGATTCTCGCGGTAGAGGTTTTATTTCCGGTTTGAACAAATTATAACTCTTTAACTTATTTGATTTTATTGATGCCATTCAACATTTATTTCTTTCATATAATCATGCATTCTTACATACAATGTGGGATCCAGGGATAACAACATTCCCCTCGGAGATATAGTTGTCAATTTATAATTATAAATCATGTGTATGCCTTTGGATGTCATACGATAAATCCAAGGGAGTCATGCATTACTGAGCACTAATCTCCGCTTGCACTGTGTGTGTGTGTGTATGTGTGTTAGCACGATTCAATCGTCGATTCCAATGTATTTAAGTATGAATGAGTGGGGTGGATATATGGTTTCTATTCGGCAAAAAGTATGTCTAACATATCCCATAACTCATCTCTCAGCAAGTGCTTGAAAGATTTCTTGGTAATTCACAATGTTTCTGTTGATATGATCTGCCAATAAAGTACCCTTCTCTATCAGTCCATCTCATGCCAGATAAGTGTTGTGTTCAGGACTGTGGCACATTGTTGGGCTATATAGCCCTGCAGCTTTGTGCGTTGTTGCCTAATTGGTGAGTATAGTAACATTTAACCAAAATAGGTCATTGTGACCTATATTTAATGAGTGACCTATATTTAATGATCCGGTGACTTCTTATACTTTTTGGTTAGTTTCTGATTCAAGCCTGTCTCTCGTGCACTGTCCAGAGCTTGAAATATTTCTTGGTAATTCACAATGTTTCTGTTGATATGATCTGCACTGTCAAGTTCTTTGTGTCGATGAACCTAAGTCGGTATAACATTTTTCTGCCGAAAGTATGTGAATGCAGCATATATTTCACGTGATTGCTACTGTAATTAGATTTAGTTATATTTTAAGCTAATTTTACGAGTACTACACTAATATCTCTTATTACGAAAAAATGTGTGACAGGGCATTAATTCCCAACTAACACATTTGTGTGTTTTAACTCAGTTGGTAATTACATGCCAAGATATGTAAGTAGCCATATGAAATAAAAGGGAAAATGATAATGTCATTGGTGTTGAAAATCTCTCCCTCTCTCTCAATCGTGTACCCGTTTGTGACCAACTGACGAATTAATTTATTTTTTGGATTTAAAATTTTGTTGTATTGTGCCAGTAGTATAGATATGTATACAAAACACCACCCATAAATTTGTTTATTAGCATTTCAAACAGAGACAGAAGAACATTAAAACTTTAAAGCCAGTAAATATACCTGAGCCTGATTTTTTGACACAACGCGAATAATGGCACAATACAGCACGATAAATGTTCAAGGCAGATAAATCTCTTAATGTGCTTCACACTATGCCATTAAGAATAACTTACTTTGGTTGTAGTATATTACGATTTTAGAGCAGCTACTTTATCTAGATTTTTCAAAAGTATCTAAAGAAAAAATAAAAATATTTAAAAGGTAATAAAACTAAAATAATGTATTTAATTGTACCTCTATTGTTTAAAAGAACATTCAACTTGTTTGTATGCTTTATATGTGACAATAATACTATTTAATCGAAGCACATGCCATTGAAAAAGTATCGGTGACAAAAACAGGATATAACGAAATTAGCATCTTTCATAACTAAGAGTTATCCCGTTATTTATTATGGTCAATACATAATAAAATCAGAGCCAATAAACTCCGCGATCAAAATTAACATAATCTCCGCGATTGTGAATGGGTTTAAAATGTTGCATAAAATACAAGGATGCCATCAATAACAGAAAAGTGAAAAATCTGCAACGTGCGGATAACGCAATACGCTCACTCTGAGGTTACATATAAAAACTAACACGGCATGAAAAAAAACTACTTGTGACAAATGCATTGAGCAGCTTACGCACAAGAGCTGAGCCATGCAGCCACTGTGAGTACGCTTTGCGCTCTGTAGTAAGTCACGTGTGCAAAAGGTTCTAAGAGAATTTACAACTTACGAAGCACAAAACACTTTTGGTAACCTACTTTTCTGATAATTTAGGTCGTACTGTTGTATTTATGATTGTACCGGACACGAAGTGTGCATGTGCTGTAGGTACACCTTAGGTTCACGTTGTCACTGATATGTTATTCATTCGAAGGACCTCGCCTTCGTAGACTATTTTAACTTTTTGCTTTAGCTTGTTGTCTTAAACAGAAATGTACGTATTCTTTGGGTCCAAAAATACCACACTAAAGGTTGCACCTAGGGTGCAGTTTATTGTCCTTAGGTGTTCTATCCTATTTACCTAGTGGTAATGATTTGCTTTTGCAGAAACATTTATTTGTTGATAACAATTAAGACGTTAAAATTATATATGCTATGAGGCAGTCAATTGTGAACTGGATAAAAGAAACTGCAGTGATTAACTGTTATAGGCTACCGTAGCAGCAGAGCGTAATGTTGCATGATAAATCGTGTTGACGATCTTGAGAGTTTCAGTCGACATTTGTCTGCAGGTAAAAGACTTGCTATGTATTAGCCAGACGTGTTAAAGCATTTAGCAATATATACTGCGATATGGATAACTATATCAAATGTTCCTGTTTATAGCAGTGGCGATAATACTCCATTTGGAGGCAAAGATTATTTATTTGTTGACAAAATCGAAAAGGGGTTTAAAAGACTGAAGTGCAATCTGATGAAAATTGAGATATCCAGCATTTTTAAACGAACGTGTAAACAAAGCATTCTAGCAGAATTCGCGAAGCTCCTCACTAAATGAAAGGTCTTTAGAAGGAAGATCGTCGACGTAAGTGAATTAGGAGTTCATAAAATATTTTAAAATGTAAACTAATGCACTATGTCAATGACTGTTTGTTTATCTAATGGTCATTGCTGTTTCTGGCGTTTCTAAGCAACCATGTGTCATCTGAATGTCCAAACAGCAAATCGAATTGCGGATCTGACCGTAGGACTGTCGTCGTCACACACTATCCTCTCTAAATAAGTTTTATTCACTTTGTCTTAATTTTGTTCTCTAACATTTCTTGTCGAACTGTTAAAAATTGTTTATCAGACTTTGGAATATCATTGTTTACTACGTTGGTATTAATAAGAGGGTTTAATTCAATTTTAAACGAGACTTTGGATCTCTCTAAATTGTTGTTGTTTCCAACGATACAATCCTTTATCTCAACAATAGAAAGATACTCTCACCTCCAACAGCATAGTCCAATTTCACGTTTGAATCAGTTATAAAATTCTAAACATTGTCATACAGTTTTCATCTATACCCTAACGCTGCTATCCTAATATTAATAGCTCCATTAACTTTTTAAAAGTGATACTTTATTACAAATCACATATGACCTGATGCCTTGACTTAACCTTGCAATATCTTTATCTGTTAATCCATTGCTATGTTGCAAAAAGACGTATGTCCAACCTGTTGACTCATCTGCATCAATCTTTTCAATTAAACATCTATTTGTTGATTTAACCTTCCAGTACCAATAACCAAATCCATTAATTTCGTGTTTTCGTTGGTTAAATGATTTTTTCTAACGTCAGATAAATCTTAATATGGTTTCCAATAGTACCTATCATCATCAATGACTTGTATTCTTTCCCTTAGTGTCTCTCCAATCATGAATTAATTGAATCTTACAAATAGTACATACTATGTTAAATTGTTTTGGATTTATGTTCTTGTTAGTTGGATTAAATATATTCTCACTAAGTAGAGATGCCAGGTATTACTTCACTAATTGAACCAATGAGCTGTTGTTGCATCCTACTCTAGTCCCTAAGAAAATGATCAATAATTTCTTCTTTTTTTTTTGATGGAGATTTCTCTAGGATCTACAAAATCAGTATAGCCTCAACGCCAATGAGTAAACCAAATTAAGTCCATTATTTAAGTTGAAAAAACTTAACGTGAAATTAGATTTTCTTGAGCATATACACTGAGTCCGTATTTATTGTTTTTCCACATCCACATATAATTCTCTGTTGATTTCTCTCTTTCTAATATTATCATTTCCTCCACCGTAATATCTTATAATATATTCTTGGAATTCCTTATTTAAATTCTTTCCAAATATTCACATTATTCATCCTACATTAGCGTGAGCATGTCACTCATTAAAGACACTAGCAAACATACATCGGCAAAATAATAACTCATACAAGAATTTTACACAATTTAGAGCCTTTATTTAAACATCATGTATAGCATGTCAGGAAGTAAATTGATTTCATTTGCCTAATACACTTATAATACACCTCGAAGGCGTATGTAAATAAACGCAAATGTAAACAAAATGTAGATTTTCATACCTCAACTAAATCATAAACATTTAATTTCTCCACGAACTTGTTAGATTTGCTCGCTTAGAATTTGATATATCTTTACAAGGTCAATCTAAATTTAGTTTTTAAAAATATATCATTTATGGAAAACAAACTTTGATATAAAACAGAACATGGTGACTCAGTATATGAGGTAGCTGTTTAAGAATCAACCATAGGAATAGCAAAGTGTGATATAAATCTGAAATCATTCATACGTTTGAAAGGACTGAAGAAACGCTGCGAATATCTGAACATAAACTTGCCTGTTGTAGATGACTGTTCTGTTGGCTTGTTGATAACACCTAAAGACAACATGTCAAGCGTAAATTATTCTCTGGATGTTTTATATCGCATTACAATTATCGAAAAGAGTAGTATCGTTAGTACGATTCTGAAAGTCCATTTGCTTACACAAATATCAATCAACTATTGGAACTTATTAAACGGGACAAAAATAAAAGAAACTACACTAAAATAAAATATGTGTTAGTCACGTGGACGACCAGTGGCTGGCAGACATAATTGATATGCAAGTATATGAAAAATACAAGGATGGATACAAATGCATTTTGACAATGATATATATGTCCTCAAAATTGGGCTGAGAAAGTGAAAACATAAAAGGGAGATGACACACTTGATGCCTTGAGAAAAATCTTCAAAGATCGAAAACATCAAAAGTAACAGTTTGATGAGGAACATATTTTAAGAGGAAAGTCAAGGATTTGCTGGAAAAGAAAAACATTGAATTCTTTTCAGCTTACTGAGAAAAAACATCATCGTTAGTAGAAGGTTTATTAGAACATTAAAGAGTAGAATGTGGAAACATTTTTTTTAAAAAATGAAAAAGAAAAAAAAAATGAGTTGACGTTTACGAGATGTTCAAATTGTACTGTAAATTTAGCTGAATACAAATTTGTGTATTTACCCACATCAGATACACAAGTTATTCCTTCTTCAAATTCTACTCTTTTAACCATCCAGCTATCAGGATGATGCTATTTATTTCGGTACTATCATCTTTGAAAGTAATCTGCAAACCTGAATCTTTTTTAAATCATTAGAGAATATTTTTAAAATATATTTGAAATTAACAAATGAACACTTATATTATCTTGAAATGTATTCTTCAACACAAATAGCACATAGCACACTTTAATCACATCCTAACTTCTAAACAAATTGGCATTATCTCTACATGCCGAGGTTGTTTTTATGTTAAAAGTCTAAAATAGTTCTATCACCTCTCTAAAAACTGTTGAATTTAATACGATTTAGCTTGTGACATTATTTAGGTTCTGTAAAAAGAATCAAAATTAGTGTTAGATAATTGTCTTCGTAATTTGATTGGTTTAGTATTTTATTATGTATACTGAATCTATAATGTGTGCTTGAATATATTCCTTGAAGGTGAGTTGTACTTTAAAATACGGTTAGTTGTCAACAGGATGTTGACCAGCATTTGAGCTCAAGGCTGGTCTTATTTGCTATTATGCTGGATTTTTTTTCCATAGAATGTTTCACGTCCTGTTATGATGTGGGTTATTAGAAAATAGGTATATAATAGAGACTTGATACGCATTAACTTCGTTCCGGTTTTAAGATCAGTCAGGGAATCATTTTGTGATCAGATTTTACATTGTGCCATTGAACTCAGATGTCATTTAAGAGGAATTATTTATTTAAAAATTCATTGGAATTACTAACTGCTCATTGACTTGTGGATTACTATCTTACTTTGGACTTTTATGAACTTATTCAAAGACTATTGGAATTCATTCGGAACATTCTATTTGGAATTGATTCATAATATTGTAAGTATCTTTTGAATTTTTACTTTGTATTGTATGGAAATAAATTGCTTGTCGATATTACATACATTGTTTGTTTCACGTTCTTTCTATTACTTATTTTTAAGACCTAGAGTCGTAACAATTGTTTTTTTATATTTTTTTTATGTATGAAATAATATCCTCGAGTATTGTTGGTTCAGTAACTTTAAGTTTGATGCTTAACATTTTCGTATTCCTACACAACATAGCAATAAATAAAATAATGAGTGGCCTAATGATTTTTCATTTTGACTTTCAAATCACCCTCTTTTCTTACTTGTCTAGCGATCCCTAAGTTTGTTTATAACATTCTTGTATCCTTATATGGGATGTAAAAGCACAAACAATATGAGTGGTCGACCTTCTGCATATCTACTGATTTGTATTGTTCTCCTATCCCTACACAAGATCATAATCTAAAACAATATGAATAGTTGACCTTTTGCACGTCTACTGCTTTATACGAGATGTTAATACATACAAATATGAGTGGTCTATTATTGCGTATCTATACTACTTGTGCCTGATAACACTAGTTAGTAGTCAACATTATATAAAAAAAAAAGAGTTTGCTTGAAACTAGAAAGCAGAGCCGTCGCGGCCAAAGTTTTGTTGTACTGCCATTCCTTACCTCACAGGTGGATAGGAGTTGAGGATATTTTCCCTGATATGCAATCAAGAACCAAGTATTTCTACCCCTATGTAGAACTGCGTATTTCGTTTGCATGTGATGAGATAATCTCAAGGCCCTCTTGCTAAGACTGGATATTTGTCCAGACACTTAAGTTATATAGTTGTGGTTTATATATTTGCTGTACCGCCCGCGATGGCCTTGGCAGTCGGCTAGTGTATATGCATGCTTTCTGTGTTTTGAATCAGATAAATATACTCCGTTTATAAAAATAATAGCAAAAGATCCAATTATTTGTATAAAACCCAAATACTGCAAGCCCAACTCAACGGAAGGCACGGATAAATGTTATCAGTCAATCTATCATTATGTTCCTTGTTGCTTTTGTATTATCGCATAGCTAAATTGGTTGCCAACACTAGCTATCATATTTTACCCAGTTGCGAATAACAAAAATCCCGTAAAGCCATATATGCATTTAAACGCAAAGGGTGCATTTTATATTATCAACCCATATATCATGTGATTTTGTATGCATGACAAGCTGCGACTAAACATATTTGCAGTATGTTGTTTGACAGCTCTTATTAACTTAGTTTTGTAAACTTGGTTTAAATGTTCTGTTATGCATTGATGAATCGGACTCGCTTTGCGGTCAGAAATGATCAAATAGTTCACAAAATGTCAAAAATGTAATTTACTGCGACAGATTAGATCATCCCAATCCTACCGCTCTCTTAAGTCACTGATATTTATATGATCAACCTATGAAAGTGAGGTGAATTTACGAGAAGGGGTGGGGTGCTGTACTGAAGAGTGAGTTTAATCTTCTAAGCTTCGATTTTGGAGCAAGTTTGGTATATAATAGAAAGAAAATTTTCTTTTCCTGTGTAAATACCGGATATATTTCATCTTGTGGTGCCAAAACGATATATTTTAACTTTGTGGCTTCGCCACTCGTTAAAATATCACTTTTTTTGTACCACACGATGAAATATATCGGTATTAACGTAGGAAAAAAAAATATCCTCTATCTATTTTGAGACTCCTGTACATTTTTCTAGAACTGTGAAGTTTTAGTTAACAACCGATCTTAAGTGTGACGTTGGCAGTAGTTGACAGAGATAGGTGAGTTTACGGGTTGACTACAAACAAAAACTTACTTTCAAAAAGTATGGATTGTCTTTCAATGGCATCATAAATTATTCTGGTCATCAATTTGGCCGGACATCTTTTCGATATTTTTGTCAAAACCTCCTGGTCAAGGACACGGGTAAATCTAAAATTATCTCACTGAATTGAACACATGTCTTTTTTACGACAATGAAGAAAAAACACATATAGTTGCTATGTGCCTAAAAGCCGAACTTGAGGTGGCGATTTGTGGTGTACCCCGAATCTCAGGTTTCCTCAACAATTAATTATTCAATGTTATCCTCTTTGAAACGATAAGGTTCAAAACTAGTCCGATGAATCACTTTCCGATATATAAATATGAAATTAGACCCATGTATCACTATCCAATATACTGTTGTAAAATTGAGAAAATAAATAAATCTTATAACCTGATGTATATAGTGTTTATAACTATTCACTGGACATATGAAGTATTTTGAGCATAATAAATTGATATTTTTACACATCCCTTATAAGTAATCTGATAGATGCAGAAACATCGAAGAATTTTATCTACGGTTACTTACCTACTTACGCCTTATCTTTATACAGCTAAGCTTTGCTAAAAGATGTTATACGTCTATTCCTTCATCGGAGTCGCCATATTGTTTACATCGTATAGCGCGAGACGCTTTCCGATTGGTTAATTGACATGACGTTGTCCAGGCATTAACTCAAATCACCTTTGCATATTCCTTCCATGTGTATCTGCGAACAATCTAATCTCGATCCAATATGTTCTTATGTATAAAATAATAAACAACGAATTCCGTACGCTTTATATTGAACAATTTTATAATTCTATACATATTAGGTATTATCATTCGATTTTCTTCAGAGCTGAGCAGTTATTTTTTATTCTTGTAAAAAATCATTTTGAAAACAAATGAAGATTATATTATACACATAGCCCAGGTATATAAACAATCACTCCGTAGAACGCAAGGAAGGGGGAATGCAACTGCAAAATGCAAAGCACAAGTAGAAATCATGGGTAGAAAAGAACTTGTGGCCTCTTAAGTGGCGTAATGCCATTGTATAACTTCTTTGTCTTCTTTTATGTAAGCAAATCTTAAATATTACCAAGATTTATTTAGATTTTCATACTATTTTCTGGAATATCTGATCTTTAAAATGGTGAAATGCCATCCTAAAACATTTGCATTCCCGGACCGTTTCTGACATTTTAATGGCGTAAAGTCACTTAAAATTTCTTAAGTTGT
The DNA here is from genome assembly GCA_029931535.1 of Margaritifera margaritifera. Classification (NCBI taxonomy): domain Eukaryota; kingdom Metazoa; phylum Mollusca; class Bivalvia; order Unionida; family Margaritiferidae; genus Margaritifera; species Margaritifera margaritifera. Next base: position 243,853 of record JAQPZY010000994.1, on the reverse strand, counting down.
AAAATAAGAAATTGTCCATATAATCCAGAGTATGTAACTTTAATATCATATAAATTCATTAATAGTATTACAAATATTACACGAATTCAAACTATTTACTTTTTCGGACGATTTGTTGGATTTATTGATATGTACCATTCCCTTGTCGCATATGTATATGTAAAGCATGGTAAGCATTTATTTTCATATCATTTGTTTCCATTGTTTGAATGCTGTAAATTACACACATACTAGCGATTCTAACAAATCCATGAACAGATGGGTATTTTGAGACCATGTTCATTCAGTACGATGTTTTACCAAAGAATGTTCTGTATGATTGACAAACGATCCTTATTCTGTGTCATGTTCGATGTCATACATGTATTTTACAATGTCCGCCATCTTTGTTTTGGAGGTAATTTGTGTATTGGAGACACCTCCAGTTTTCGCTATGCGATATGTGCAAGCGTAGTCGAACATTAATCAACAGTTTATACAACGAGTTTTTGCGTTGAATAAGTTCTGCTTAACAATACAGTAATCTACTTACCATTTCCAGCAAAGATAACACATCCATATTGTACATGTTCTAATGTTCCCAAACCACCAACCTTAATTGGAGGCCAGTGTTTACTGTTACTCGTTTTACACAGGGATTTTAGTGTTTGGTCACATATTTGTAATGAAAAGTGGAATAATATAATTAGCATTCAATATTTGTCTTGAATCACAATAATTTAGCGGTATTTAATATTTATTGTGTCTTAAATCCTTGTTAGAAATATGCACTATTTTGGCGGAGTGTTACATGGTGTATTGCAACCGAAAGTTATAAATAGGGGTGTTGTGCACTCCAGTCAGTTTTCCTTCGACCGGCATTGGGTTCGTGTGAATTTACAATATATACTTACAGTGTTCCAATTCAAATTCAAATTGTACAAATCAGCTTCTAAACGTGGTAGGGAACGCTACACAGGCCTTGGGTACACAGCAGGAACACCAAGTGGTGGAGTGCAGTTAAGGATGTCAGCTTCTGACAGTGACCTTGAAACAGAACTGACATGTCAGAGGGTAAGCTGTCAAACTTCGGAAGAACTGAGTAATGAAAATGAAAACTTACATTATCGATTGGAAATGTTTACATTATCGATTGGAAATGAAGCAAAAGGCATATGATGATATGAGAACCACAATGGTGAGACAGTGACTTGACTTCCACGAGGAGCCGTTGTTTGTGGATCATTTCAGGGGAATTTCTGGTGATAGTCGAGGAGAAGTGTCCCAAACTGGGGGAAAACAAAAAAATCCAGAAAGTCTACTTCAAACTTCGAGGTTGCGGCGGGGGGCTCAAGCATTCACTTGGGTACTGTGATGGGCACCACAGAAATATTGAGGGATTTTCATTGTGAAACACGACAGTGATTATTGGGGTATGTGTTAACTATGCTGGTGGTGATGTAACTGTCCAGCGATCATATGGAACTGGGATGTTACAGTATGTCATTGATGATCCAGGTTATTCAAGTGGAAGTCACTCTCATGTCCTGTTAAATGGGGGTCAACTGAAACATCGGAAACCAGCCTTTTATGATTGTACTACAAACTGGCAGCACTACATTGTTCATTTCAAAATGGTGGCTGAGATTAATAACTGGGATAAAAGAAGCAAAGATTTAGAGTTAGCTACTGGTTTGAGAGGAATTGCTCAAGGGGTGCTGGGTGACCTCTCAGTGTCACAACGTAGAGATTTTGATAGTCTAGTTGCTGCTTTAACATCACGTTTCCAACTAGAGAATCAGGCTGAATTATATAAAACGCTATTACGAAAGAAGGATGAGACACTACCTGAGTTAGCCCAGGAGATAAAGAGGTTAGTCCAATTGGCATATTCCTCTGCACAGATGGAGATTCGACAACAGCTATGACTAGATTGTTCATTAGATGCGTTAAATGACTCTGAAATGGAATGGACCGTACATCTAGTGGAGGCAAGAACAGCTGAGGATGCATCAGTGATAGCTCTGGAATATGAAGAGTTTCAGACTGGCAGAAGGAGGAGGCTTGGACTCAAAAACAGCATCGGACAACAGAGAGACGATTATGATGATAAAGAAATTATGGATGCTGTGATAAATAACGTTTCTATGGTAAAGGCTCAGACAGATGAACAAGTTTTATCAAAACTAGTAGGACAACCTAGGAAACATTCTAGCAATAGAAAACTGTGAAGTGCTATTATTGTAATAAAACATGACATTCGAAAAGAGAGTGTTTTAAGAGATAGCATGATGAACTTACAAAGAGCAATAATGGAACCCTTGATAAGAAAGAACAGAGATCGGAAAACTTGAATTGGCTGGTGTAGTGGAATTATATAGGCCTTCTCAACATAACGGCCAGATAATTTAGAAGACGTTAAGTTAGAGTCATTACCAGATGGACTGTACATTAAGACAGAAATATGTAGAGTTGAAGTAAACTACTCGATATATACTGGATCCACCATTACAGTTTTCCTTCCAGTTAAATATAACATCATTCGAGATCACAAATGACCTAAGCTAATTAAGCATAACGCATGGCAGATGGGGGTCTTATCACTTCTTGTGGATACATGCAAGCCACTATAAAAGTTAAAGACAAGCGTGTAGAACACAAGATGATTGTTGCTGAAGTGGATGCACCTGCCGTTCTCGGGTATGATTCTGATAATACCCCCAGCTAGCGAAAAGATAATCTTAGCTGATATAAAAGGAGATGTCTCAAACATTGAGAGTGCTCTTGTACAGAAACATGGGTCAACATTATCAAACGAAGGAATTCTGATAGCACGAACTCTTGTTGTTCCTCAAGGGGGAAAGGAGGCCAAACAGCCGCAGTACCTTGGGGTTGAAGAAGATAATACCAACTCAAAAGTCCCCACTCAAATTACATCATACTATAAACATTTTAAATTATGTTTTGACTTATTTTGATACAGTAAATATATCTACGGCACTCAATGGCTCTAAAGTCCTGGTTTATGAGTAGACAAATAGCGAAATGCTATAAACATTCATAGACCTACAAAATTTCAAAACCTAATTTTGTCGTGTCTCGGCATAAAGCTATTTCTTCCTAATCATTTTGCCTATGTTGAGGGATGCCATTTGCCCAATACGCTATTTCCCTTAACATACTTTCTAGATAAATATTGGTTTCGAGACATATTAGTATTTGATAATCAGTCAATTTGATTTTGCGATGTAAGATTTTGGTAGTGGTTTCTCCACATGCGTATGTAATAGTGTTTGAAGTAAAAGTTATTGCAAGTCGTTCTAATGTTCTGTCTCGTGAATAATAAATTATTGCTTCGTGAATTATTGTGATCTTTAAAGATTTCGTGAACATCATAAGCTATAAATATTTATTGAGTAAATAAAGTATGTTAACTGTTAATGCGTCTTGTGTGGATGCACTAAACTGATAAGCTACAATCCTTATATCGTTGATTAAAGCTGGCTGTTAGACACTTAGTCGTTTTAAACTTAATGTTCACAAAAACCAGAGACAAATTCAGTCAAAAGGAGAACAAATTCTGCTAGAATATTGATATGGGCTAGTTTGGAATTTAACGTTTTAGATGAAGCTTAGACATAAGAAATCTGAGAAGGCCAAATCTTTGATTTTGACAACCACCCCTACAATCTACATAACTCATCTTACCAAGTCAACAAGTTCAAGTTTTTCTTAGTTTACTCTATCAGGTTCAAACCAGCAATAACTGGGTTGTTAAAATCAGAACAAGGACATCCTTTAGAATGAATTGCCTCTTTTATCTAACCCTTGTACTGTAAACAACGTATTATGACAGGGAAATGAAGTACTTAAATTATCTTTTAATGATAAACAGGCGAGTCTCGCAAGCAACGTGGCAGAGGTCATGAGGGGTATTTATATGCAAGACAAGATCGTGCACAGCCTGCTCATTGTGATGAAGGTCAAAGTTTTAAATTTCTTTCACTCCTTTATTCCCTCTACATATGATACTAGTGATCAGAAAAAAAAATGAACAATATTAAACTGAGATCCACTTGCAATGCGAATTATATCAGCACACCTAGTATATGTAATTACATATAAAAGTACTCAGATTTATTTTCATTTTTCCCCCCTAAAGAATCTGAATCTGAGGAGAAAGCAATGACTGAGAAGATCGGTATGGCGAAATCAGTCATCAGGCAAACCAAATGAAGAAATATTCTACATGCAATTCAAGATCTACAGTTTCCTGGACTTTCACTTTACGATTTTATATACTTGAGTGCCAAATCCTGTAATGCTCGCATGCTTGCGTATATATTATATTTTCCATAGTTCCCTCGCTGTATTCATCACGAAGATGTTTTATGACTATGTCGAGTAAAAATGGAACGAAAATTACTATGTTACACTCAAGTTCATTTTTGTATTGATTAAATGAGTTTTAAAATATGTCATTAGAATCAATGACCGTTTATGTTTTTCTTTTCTTTGATAATTTTGGACGGTGATACCTGCTTTACCATGTTGTTATTCGTCCTTCGAGTACGAGGATGACCATGACATCACTAACTGGTTTGATTTATGTGAGTACGTGAGTGGTTGATCAGGCCAATATGTGCTCGGAACTGTCTGTGGCACACTTGACAGGAGATACAGCTTGGGTTTGCCTAATCAATTGGACGTGCTGCAGTTCTGAGATTTACGCTGCTCGCGCTTCTGCACTGCCTCTGCAATTCTCCACTGTTCAATCTCTGTAGCTCCAGTATGGATGCGACTGGGCCAGGTGGAACAATCCGGTGCGAGATCTTCCCAAGACTCAGGGTCAATGTTCAACTGCTTCGCGGATGACTTGATGTAATCTTTGAAGCGTTTCTTCTGACCACTCTGAGATCGCTTTCCCTCCTTTAGCTCGCCGTAGAAGATCTTCTTTGGTAGTCGCTCTTCTGACCTCCTGGTGACGTGACTTGCCCATCTCAACTATGATTTCATCAGAAGAGTGTGGATTCTTAGAATGCCTGCTTGTGTGAGAACCTCTTAAGCACGTAACAAATATTACAAATTGTATTCAATGATCTGTGTTCTTATAAATATATTTTGTTACACATTAGAGTCAAGTTCTGCCATCTTATCCTCATCAGTTTCCTCATCAGCCCATGTAAAAAGGTTTAGCTTCTTGGCATGGCGTCTGTACACCATCCAGGTTTCGCGAGATTACAGCAGGGGCGGCAACACAATGGCTTTGTAGACCTCAAGTTTTGTTTATAGACTGATGCCTCTGCGCTCCCAATTGCCGAACCATCACGATTAATTTCTCTGGACAACCAAATTTTGCCATGATCTTCCAAAGGACTCTCCACGACTGCTGTGTCAAAGGCTTTTGTCAGGTCGATGAATGTCGTGTACAGGTTGGAGTTCTGTTCCTGGCATTTCTCCTGGAGTTGACAAGCTGCAAACACCATGTCTGTGGTCCCTCATCCTTTCCTGAAACACACTGACTGTCAGGGTGGAACCCTTGATCGATTCAGCAGAATTCGGGCGAGGATTTTGCCAGCTATTGACAGCAAGGAGATGTCCCAATGGTTGTCACAGGATTGTCTGTTACCAGTGGACGATGGATGCATCCTTGTACTCCTGTGGTATAGGTCCCTGAGTCCACATTGACTGGAAGAGTTAAGTTATAAACTTTCTTCTCATGCAAGTCCTACTCTTCTAAAAGACAGTTTGGAAAGGGGATTGATATTCACAAATCTATTTTTGCCCATGAAGATACATGTTATTCTCTAAGAGTTTGTTTTGCTTTAGTTTTTCATACTCAATATGAAATCATTGACTGTTTAATTGATTTTATGACTTTAGTTATCAGTAGAGAACATTGAATATGTAAATCAGCATTCTTGTGCCATAAAGGTCCTATTTCAACAACCTTTATATTATAACGGAGGGTCAACCAAAGATGGTTGGAGCTCACAGTATCAATTAGTTCCAAAATGCCAACAACGGAGGGTTAAAATGAAACTGGCGTCAGATGCTAAAACCTTTGTCGTAAGATGTACCCTTCATCGTTGGTTCACCCTCCGTCATGGGCATTTTAAGTGATTTGGTATGTACGGTGTTTCTCATTGAAATTGTTCATGGAAAAAGCCTTAAACTTTTTGACGTACAACAAATATTAAGCACTTAATACTAATTACAGGCGCATTGCAGATAAATCAGCTTTAGAAACTATTATTATTATCCACCCTAGAAGCTAGATTTTACCGGGCGGAAATCATAGACTGTCACTACTTCTGGAGTGACAGCCAGTATGATCGCTGTTACAAGCATAGTTCATGATTAGCCACTGCATCTGAAATGCATGCAGTCCACTCTTCTAATACCTAAGCGTTCACAATACACATTTTCCCGCCTGATAGTAATTTATTACAGTATAAATATATAGTCATAAATATGGTACGTTTCCCATTAAATAAACGTATTTATTCCTAGTTTCAACTGCACTGTAATAAATGTACTTCTGTGAAGGCTAGTATGTATATAGCATGCAAAAAACCGTGTCGTCATGTGTTAAACACAAATACTTAATTATGTTAGTAAAGCATAAGATGTAGGTCACAGTGACCTTTGGTTGTAACTTATAGTACTAACAGATATGCATCCAGTTATCAAGCGTCATAGCCATAAACTGAACAGTACCCATGAAATTAACTTTAAACACAAAATCTCAACAAACGCACAGAAGCATGAAATATAGATCAAAGAGATCTCTTTCTGCAGTAAGGGTGAATTATTTATCAGAACGCTTCCTTTCATCGAGTTTCATGAGTCTAGGTAGGAAAGTTTGCATATAGCATGCCCAAACCCATGTGGGCAAAAGTTAAACACAGCAACTTAACCAAAGCCAATAAAAGGTGAAAAATAGGTCACGGTGACCTTAATTTAACTTAAAGGTGTGGTACAAACATAGGTGCATTGAAACCAATTAATTGAGTGCATATCATGCAACGCACAACCTGATAGTTTTTGTGTTTACACTTTTTTCTTGACCTCGTAGCGAAATGTCGCAAACATGCAATGTATACTCCTACCCAGGTAATACACAACGCTTCTGCTCTGTTGCTGTAAGATTGTAGTTTGGTTCCATGTGGAAATAACGTAGAGGCAACGTTGCTAAAACATTGCATATACAAACTCTAATTGTCCTCCAACCTCAAAAGCATACACAAATTATAAATAACACATATATGCAATGAATATACTAGTTTACACAGCGAATGATGCTATTTATACTGTAATAATATGTTACGTTTTTACAACGTTGTACCGATGTTGTAATAAACATACAAAAATGAGGGGGAACCATCATTGTATCGAAATTTTTTCAGTGTTATTTCCAAAAGAAATAACTGATTGAAGTTTGCAACTTGTGCTGACAAATATTTTATTTGCCAGCTTGCATGTTTACAAGCATGAGATATGATATTTGCCTTCTCAGATTTTACGATGCTACCAACCGAAGTGTGTAGCCCTTCTGGAACCGGCAGGACCACATTGTGGCTGAAATATGCACTGGTTTGAACCGTCAAGGTATGTACATTGATCAATTCATTTATAATTCGCATCTAGACCTATAGAAAATAACTTTTTCATTGTGATAGAGAGGTAAGTGTTTGGTTGATTGCGCAACGGAAGCTGTCATGCACTTGTAAATACCTTGCGAGGTGGTGTCATTTTCAAACAAAGAAAGGTATCTGCCAAAGTACCCTGTACATAGAATGATATACATTATTGGTGTATATATGTGTGCCTTTATCTGACTCGTATAGATATTTGTATACATAAAAATAAACTATATGGATAAGCTGAAAAGGGGCATTTTTGCAAATATACTTATTGAGGGGGTGTCGTGGGAAAAGGCCATGATTGTAAGAGCTTTGAAATGTGCATGCGTTTAGATCACATGACAAAGATTTATCGTTTTTTACCGGAATTTAAAAAAATCAAGTATGATGAAATGCAATGAAATAAAATAAAAGAGAAATCGAAAGGAAAATAAAATAAATTATGTTTTATACACATTTATACATACTGATATGTACAAATGTAAAAAAAAGAAAAGGCACACTAAAAGATAATTAAAATGTGTTGATTACAAATATTAATTAGCCATCATAATGTCAAATTGATAAAACATATTGAAACAATAATTATGATATGTTAAATCAATCATATTCTGTATAGATATCAGAACTGAAAGAAGTAAATTATTAGTTAATCTGTGTGAAATAAAATGAAAAGGTTATTTTAAAAAACTGAGGCTGTCAAGTGATAATAGCGGGAGCGATAAGCTTACAACGACCCATTAAAAAGCTTAGCAAGTAAAATGTTAGAGAGAAATAAAATAATTATGTACTGGAACTTTCAATTAGTTTATGCTACAATATTTACAGCTTACCATATCTAGTTTCATCATTACTTAATTGTGCACTTGTCAGATATTCCGGCATTATGCTATAAGATTTAGCGCTTAAAGTTTATTTTAGTTTTATTTTTTATTTTTAAATATAGAAATAATATAAAGGTGCATGTTACTTGTATTATTGCAAATACAACGATATTTCTGATGTTCAATAACTTACTTCAGTATTCAGGATTAATGATTATCAAATCACAAAAAAGTGTAGTAAATACGATTACATAACAATTCAATATGTGTACAGTTACAGATCGTGAAGATAATATGCACGGGACAACATAAATCCAGATTAGGATTTTTGATGACATGTTTGGTGATACGCTTTAGAGATAATGCCTACTAAAGGTGATACGCTTTAGAGATAATGCCTACTAAAGGTGATACGCTTTAGAGATAATGCCTACTAAAGGTGATACGCTTTAGAGATAATGCCTACTAAAGGTGATACGCTTTAGAGATAATGCCTACTAAAGGTGATACGCTTTAGAGATAATGCCTACTAAAGTCGTTTTTTAATCGTAAGGAATTGTCTACGCTTATCAGCGATTTTCTAAAACTGACACACATGGTATCCAATATCTTTTACAGCTTTCCGGATCTGTGTACTTGTGAAACTGGAAAATGTTACGGAGAATTAATAGGAGCAGTTATCCATTCTAAGGAATATTTTAGGAAATACCAAATGCTCAGCAGGAGAGGATACAGAAGAAATACTTCCAAGGCCCAGGGACAAAATAAAAGAATTAGAGAATCTTTGCCGCAGGCTACAGGAGACTCCAGAACTCTGCAAGAAGATGATAATTTAAAGTCTTTTTCAGATATAAAATAGTTCAACTGTATTTCGAACCCTTATTTATGGTTTTAAACTAAAATATTCAACAGGTATGTGTCTACAATATATTCAATACTACATGTATTTTACCACTCCAATTCGATATTGGAGTGAATGCCATTTGCAAGGTTCGGTTATTCCTTGTGGTTTTGTTTATTTTATCCATTGTAGTTGCTATGTTGTGCAACATGGTCGGTCCATGTATACAGGGTCTATTATGGGATTCGCGATTGCAGGAATCTCGCTTGTTTCTAAACAATAGTCCCTCATAGGGACTGACGATCTACTGTTCAAAAATAATTTCCAGGAACTGAAGATAAGACCATTTCTTCTTCTTAACTGCTGAGTGTTGAAACCATTTCTGATATTCTTGAGCGATAAGATTTTCAATTTAGCCTTCGTGGCGGACATATTGGATTTAAGATTGGCACGATTTTCATTTAGGACAAAGTATATATCATTGGAAAGCTTTTGGCGAAAACCCCATGCCAATATGACCATTCACTCAAAAGGAGTAGAAATAACAAGATTTTCAAGGTGGCCGTCGTGGCAGCCATATTTGATATAAGATTGGTTCCATTTGCATGTAAAACCAACTGGATGTCATAAGATGTATTTTAGGGTTTAGGACCATCATTTCTGGAGGAGTAGCAATAACAAGATTTTCAAGATAGCGATCATGGTAGCCATATTGGATTACAGGTCGGCATAATTTTTAAGCTGGACCAACTCGACACCATAAAAAGTTCTCTGGTGAAAACCCCATGTTGATATGACTTTTCACTGAGGAGTAGCGATAACAAGATTTTCAATATATTGGATGTCAGAGAGGCAACATTTACTCCTCCGGAACGGAAAGTCATATCGGCATGGGGTTTTCACCATAAGACTTCTTATGATATATAGATGGTCCTAACAGAAATAGTGCCTCTAGGACATCCAATATTGCCGCCACAGGAGCCATCTGTAAACCTCTTAAATGGATGAGTCATATCAACATGGGGTTTTCACTAAAAGGGTTCTTATGATGTTTAGTTATTTCTGAATGGAAATGGTGCTGGTCTTACATCCAATAAGGCCGCCATGGCACCCATCTTGAAAATCTTATTTATCTCCACTTTTACTGAACGGAAAGTCATATCGACATGGGGTTTTCATCGGAAAACTTCCTTTGGTGTCTAAATGGTCCTAAATGCGGGGGTTATAACCTTTTAATAGCAAGTTACTTGTGCGGTGCCAAATATTGTGCCATTTCGATCGTACTACGTGTTACAGGTGTTTTAAATTTGCGCTGATGACCTTCGGGCATTGTTATTCTTCTTCTTATTATTATTATTATTATTGTAACTAAATAATCTTGTATTTCAATTTTTGTGGAATACTGATTGATCGCGAATAAGAAAACATCCACCCACCCATGCCATTTATTCACATATTTTTCAACCAATCAATACCTCCGTGTCAAACATCCTTCTCGTTTGTTTGGTCCATACCATTCGGATTTCTTCCAAGAGATAAAGTGAAATATATTGACAGTGACATCATGCTAGACTAATAAAAAGGTCATTCGGATATACTTCCACATTAGGGACACGATTTAGTCGATAAAGATTAAATATTTGTTTTCAACATTTACATGCAAATGTTTGCTCTGTGTAGCTGACGTCAAAACAGTTATAACTTAAACTTATCTGTATCTCTGTGTTTGCCAGGTTTTAATCGGTGTGACACAAATAACGTTTTGTTCACACGGTGCTCAAAATGTTCAGCAACGCTGATTACGCCTAATCTTTATAACTGTACTTTTTATGCAGTTGTCTTTTCCATGTGCCCAATACGCTATGCCTCCACGTGAGTGTTGGTTGTAGATGCGGTTGAGATTAGCCATTGTATAGCAACTACTGAACCACCATCGGCAGTCTGCTCAGACATTTGTAGAACAACTCCCTGAAAATGTGTCATTGTCTCTCTCGTGTGTTTAAAAGTTCATATTGTCCTCAGTATTGAATATCTCAGGGATGGTACCATCGTAGCCATAGTTATCCACATTCATTCTGTAAGTATTGACATCATTATGAACAGTGAATTCTTGGTAATGTGCATACTGCAACACTCCATCGTACTGTTGCAGCTGAAAAAGTTTTGGCTGTCATCTTTTACAAGTCTAGATATTTTTTCTAGCCCTAGCTCAAAGTCTCCCTCCATATTACCGAAACCCTCAACATACTCATTCCAGATTCTGTTGAAACTAACGGATCCGTCTTGGCGCCACTGCATAACTGTCCATCCGACATTTTTCATGTTAGTATACACATCAAAGAAACACTCGTCATCTGGTGAAATTTTGTATATTCCGTCATTCTTTCCTCCTCTTTGAAATCACTTAAGGCAGTCTGAAATGACATATACTGTAGTATTATTATCAATCATCGCATACTGTCGACTACCTTGTTTGCTCACACTAACAATTAAGGCTAGATATAAATACTGTTAATTAAGAGGTGAACTTCATATTTTACAGGATCCATGAAGTCATGAAGCTTGAAAATCGATTACACGCTGCATGAACGGCGATAACTACAAATAGTTATAAAAATTGCAACGAAACTTAATAACAGAACAAGATTGTAAGCATTGTTTACAAATATTATCAAAGCACACAAGAATGGTGCGCGAATACATAAGTCATTACTTAAGTGGAATTTAAAAACCACTCAGGTTTATATCTTTGCACTAATACGTCATTTTGGAGATGGTAAAACCAACAGTCCATATTAACTTTCCCGCCAATTTAACTTCTCATGATAGGATCATTAACCATTAATCTACGTGCGCGGACTTTTGTTATTCTGCTGAGTTCCTCTGATTATCATTGTTACACTTCATATACATTACAAGCCATCTACTACAACAGAATAATGGACATATTTTACTTCTTCAAAAAGCAATCTTCTGTGAATCATGTCATGATTGTTCAAATGTCTTTAATTATTAATTTATATAGGAACAAATATGTGTTCGATAGCTTGATGATAAATGATTTCCTTACTCACAGATATTTGATATACATGCTGTCAGGTAATAACCTGTATAATCAACACAAATATATTGTATTTCCATTTGTTAGCGAAGGTCTAGCAAGTTTACTATTAAAATTATTTGTGACAAATAATGGAAACACAACAATGTTACGTATGTCCGTGATTCAATTAAATGTACAACTGTATACATAACTGCTCGCAGCATAAAGACCCTAAATGTAATAGTTTTATGCGGGTAAAGTAAGCTCGTCTACAAAATACATACTAAGATTCATTTAACTTATTTGGTATACTGATAGATCCAGTCAAACTTATAAAATCTCCTTTCCCGTCCCCACCCCACCCCGAAAAAAGTAAAGTTGCATCGTTTTTTGTTTCATGTACTGCAAACTTGTTTGATTTTGATTTTAAGGACTAAGACGTTTCCAAAGTGATTAATTGCATAGTTGCTTTGGCTCGGATTGTTTCATGATATTATTGATTATTTGAATTTGATTTGTATTAGCAACTTTAAATACATGTAAGCTGTAAAGGCAAATGGATTTAATTCATCTTTTTGAAAGCAGGTGGAATAATACGGTACATCTTGATATGCTAGATTAAGGACATTTACAGAATATCTTAACATAAGCACGTAACAAATATTACAAATTGTATTCAATGATCTGTGTTCTTATAAATATATTTTGTTACACATTAGAGTCAAGTTCTACAAGTAAATCTAAAACTGTAAAAACATTTGATGCTCTGGTAAAAAAACCCACATCAATCCTTGACATTTTCCTGCCTGTACTACAAGCTGTAGATCCACTGGTTCTGCCATATAAAATGTGAAATTCTAGCCTTCGGACACCTGCAATAGTAACAGACCTTCACCTGGTAGAAGTTTTTTTACATCAATTAAGAACTTAGTGACCGGTGTGGTTTGTATCAATTAAAATCTATGGCCACCCATTTTCCAGTCCGACACCTCATCAAAGCCAATACAGTTAAATAATTTACACAGTAATTCAGCATACAACTTAGGTCAAAACTTAAAGGAGGATCCTATGGCCATATGGTCATACGACGGCCATACTGGATGCACGATTGGTACCGTTTGAATTCAGGACCAACTAAACATCATAATGAGTCTTTTAGTGAAATCCCCATTTTGATATGACCACCCATTCAGGAGTAGTACCGATAGTAACATTTGTACATGACTGCTGTGGAGGCCATATTGGATGTTCCAGCGGCTCCATTTTCATTTAGGACCAACTAGATATCATAATAAATCTTAGGGTGAAAACCCCAGCCAGATATGAGTTTCCGTGCAGGAGGAGTAGCAATTACAAGATTTTCAAGATGGCCGTTGTGGCTGTCATTTTGGATGTTCAAATAGGACCATTTTCATTTTGGACCAATTACACCTTATGACGAATCTGTGTGTAAAGTTTCATGGAAAGGATCCAAAATGTTTAGGAGGAGTAGCGATAAAAAACTTATGCTACAAACGGACGGACAACAGGCCATAATTCATGCCCTGCACAACCATATCAAATCAAAAGGGTCTGAACATCATATAATTTTTTTTCCATAAGTATGCAGATTCAACCTGATCAATAATCTTAATATCACCATCAACTTGTCTACAATGTCACTTTTAAATTATATTGATTGTTATGCCATAATGTACCTACATCTACACTGACAGCGTTGTTAATAAGTTACTTCATAATCAAACGTCTAATCTTGAGGTTGTTTACGTGTTACCCAATACGCACATAATTTCACTTGTGTCAAACCAATAGCCAAGTGAGCAAGTACATATTAGTAAGCTGGAAAGCATGCATGCATATACGTATGTATGTGTGTGTGGTATATATATATATATATATATATATATATATATATATATATATATATATATATATATATATATATATATATATATATATATACAACAAAGCGGAAAGTGCTTTACCTGGATCCTACAGAAGGATGCGTGATAATATAAAGTGAAATTATATATGGAGAAAGAATATTATCATACGGGTCCGCGGATTACGGCACGATCGCCTTCACTGCACGCATCAGCTCCATACCCTTTCAACTAAGCGCACATCACCAAAAAAGGGATGGAACATAGTCCTGGGTACATGTATTTGTGCGGAACATATACGGTCGCATAGCGACCAATTAATTAACTCTAGTCTTATAAAGTCACTCCAGATTCCTTTGACCTAAATCGCGCATATCGAAGTTAATATAGATAGTTACAAATATGCATACGGACAGAACGGAAAGTGCTATAGTTGGATCCTACAGGAGGATGCGTGTTTATAGTATGTGAAATTATATATGGAGAAAGATGCAGGTTAGATAATTTTAATTCGTTAATTAAAAATTCTCTAACCTATATATATATATATATATATATATATATATATATATATATATATATATATATATATATATATATATATATATATAGAACTAAGTCTAAATATTTACAACATAAAAGACATGATGGTAAATCTGTAATAATTGTTACAACGAAAATGGATACAAAAGAAGGCAAAAATGGTCAAGCAGAAACCCAAAATCTGCAATTCTCTTTTGTGAACCAGCCATATATAATTGGTAAAAACTATATTTTTAGAGAAAACATTTAGTTATTTCAGTATTAATGTAAAGAAAAGTATATGGACAATGTTGCTGCTCATATGATATTCAAAATCACTGAAACATTCATAAGGTTAAAAACTTCAGTATAATTTGCATATGTCAATGTGTGCATATGATTAAAACTGTAATCAGTTAAGCAAATTTGGAAAAAAGATATTTTGTGTATTTATTTGGTACCATTTGGTGGCAAGTAGAAATGGTTGGCATCACTGGTTGGGTGCATGCAGTAAACTAGTTTTTCTTTTGATTTCTTTTTCTTTTTTTAAGGAAGTTATACATGCATTGCATACATTGTATTGGTAAACAGATAGAGACATTTACCCAGTTCATAGCGACAACCAGTCAACTTCACTAATATCATAGATGATTAATATTTAATTAGCCTCTATTAATATTAAGCAGTTACGTGATCATAATTAACCAGTGACTATGAATAGTCCTTAGAAGCGCTACTCATTGTGTGCAAGCATTTACTGTTTTTTTTTTATGTTGATTGTGTACATTCATGTTCTCTTCTCTGATCTTAACTTGTGCTTTTCATGTCAAGACTGCGATTTGTTTGCAGCGTTTCAAATGGTGGATAACTTTCTGTGATGACTGTGTGCGGATGTTTGTTATTCTGCTGAGTTCCTCATTGTTATATGTTATATACATTATTCATACTCTACTACAACATAATAATGGACACATTTTACTTTTTCAAAATGCAGTCTTCTTTGAATCATGTCATGAAGGTTAAAATGTCTTTAATTATTAATTTGTATCGGAACAAAAATGTACTCGATGGTCTAATGATTAATGATTTCCTTACACACATATAATTGATATACATGCTGTCAGGTAATTGAATGAATAAATAACACTAATATATTGTATTTCCCTTTGTTTGAGAAGGTTTAGCAATTTTACTATTAACAATGGTACGTATTTCTGTGATTCAATAAAATGTGTAACTGTATACATAACCGATCGCAGCATAAAAATCCTAAATATAATAGTTTATATGCGGAAAAACAAAGCCAGTCTACAAAATACATACTAAGATTCATTTAACTTACTTGACATACTGATAGATCTAGTAAAACTTATAAAATCTTCTCTCCCCTCACCCCCACCCCCACCCTGAAAAAGTAAAGTTGCATAATTTTATGTTTCATGTACTTGCAACATGTTTGATTTAGATTTTAACGACTAAGACGTTTATAAAGTGATTCATTGCATAGTTGCTTTGGTTCTAATTGTATCAAGAGATTATTGATCATTTTAATTTGATTTGTATAAGCAACTTTAAGTACGTGTACTCTGTAAAGGCAAATGCTGTTAATTAAATCAACATTGATGAAAGGATAATACGGTACATCTTGATATGCTGGATTAAGGACATATACAGAATCTCTTAGCATGCTTCCAGTGAAACAACGTTATAATACTTACTGGATAGACAACCCGATACCGCAGTCTGTTGCAAAATGGTAAATCATTGTTACGTATTATACAAAGAGACGCGATAAATATTCAACAAATGATAGAAAATTGATTTCAATAGGCGTGTTCCCATAAATATAGTATGATAAAGATTAGAGTCAAGTTTCATTAGGAAGTCTTTTTTTTCTTTTTCTGTTTAAAATAAAACAAACCCCATAACATTTCAATTGACACCTGATAATACTTACTGGAAACCCGATACCGCATTCTTCGTTGCAAAATGCTTAATCATTGTTACGTATTATATAGAGACGCATTAAGTACTTAACAAATATTACAAATTTCAATCGATGATCTGTGTTTTTACAAATATATTTTGTTACACATTAGAGTTTTACAAATATATTTTGTTACACATTAGAGTCAAGTTATATCAGTAAATCTATGAAAATGTAAAGACATTTGATGCTCTGGTTAAAACCCCACATTCCTTCTTGCGATACAAGCCGTAGATCCACTCGTTCTGCCATATAAGATGTAAAATTCTAGCCTTCAGACACCTGCAATAGTGACAGGCTTTCACCTGGTAGCAGATTATTACAGCAAGTAAGAACTTAGTGACCGGTGTGGTTTGTATTAATTAAAATCTGTGGACACACATTTCCCAGTGTGACACCTTATGCATAACAATACAGATAAATAATTTACATCGTAATTTAGCATATAATTTAGGTCCCAAACGTAAAGGAAGAGACTATGGTCATATGCTTATTCCGCCACAATGCACACAAATAAATTTGTGAAGTCATGTTCATTCCACGGTTTTTTCAACTTTCCGGAACTCCATACGGTAAAGGTATGTGTTATAGGAATCGGACCACTAATTCATTACCCATAGAACTTAATGTTAATGTATTAAAAATTTAAAACAAATTCTTCATTAGCTGGCATACAAACCACACATGGTTACATTCATTAGAGTTAGAGAAAATATTTCAGCCTCGAAAAACAGGTGCTTCGCAGCATGTTTGTGAGTCTCGTGATGCTATACAGGTGGGCTCCCTGGTCTGCACTTAATAACATAACCTCGCACCAAGAGTCCATATGTTATTTGGTCAGTAGAAAATTAAATACAGGAAATCAAAATAAAAGTAAATATTTTGTTGTCACCTATGTTATATAGATTGAAGTTTGTGAAATTAATAATGGAACAAAACTGATACCCATTTATTAGCCAATGGGCGCATCTCAAAAGATTTAGTACTCTATTTTTTATTCCACCACTAGTAGACTGTCATTTTTTGTGTATTGACAACCTTAGGCACCAAGTATGTACTATACTAACTTGGGTGATATTCTAAGCGCACTAAATGGTAATAATGAACACTTATGTAATGCCTATAGATGATAAGAATGAATGTTGTATTTCAAGAATATTTACCATGTTCATATATTATAGATGTAGATAACTGAATAAATGCAGTGACTGTAATAGTTTTTCTCTTGTTTTTCTTTATTTCCTGTGTGTCTGCTATTCAGATATGTGTGCATGAAATATCCAACTATAAGCGCTATGTAATAAGAGGTATCAAATTACATAAGTCCTTATTTTCATCAATTTCTGGTATAAAGATCATATTTTAGTTGCCTAACATTTCCTTAATTGGAGATTTTGTTTCCTTGAATCATATATTAAGAAGTGTTTATGGCACCTAACAGGTTCGTTTTATTTTTCATAACTTGTCACATGAAAAATTGATAAATATAGAGATCTGGAACCTGAGGCCAAATGCGAGTCTGGCCAGACTGTAAACTGATACTAGCTTCCACTGATGTAAAGAAACAATATAAACAGTGCATAATATAGTTCTAACAGAAATAAGCAGGTACTGAATTCGTACTTTAAAACTCAAAGCATAAACTGCAGTTATATAACTGTGTCGAAAATGCCAAAGTAAAGAGTAAAACCAAAGGTTGTCTTAATACGGGAAAGATTCACTTCAGACCAGGAAATATTCCTCATAACAAAGGTGTAACAAGTGAGAAAACTGTAGAGACTGATGTCACAAAAACACTATATAAAAGACTTTCAGAGGAAAAGTAAAATATTTCACAGAAATACCAAGTTCACACTTTGGTATTGAGAAAGAGGAAGTTTATGAGCAACACAAGTTCCTATGGCCAACTGAAATCCAAGATTTAGAGGCTGATCATGCCAGTGAGTCCAAACAAAAGAGGTAAATATAAATTCATCATTATTCAATGTTACAAAAAACATTATCAATCACTCTAATTTCTTATTTTTCATTGCATAATTCATGAAGGAAAGTAATGTCAAGAAAAAATAGAACAATGATTAACAGGTAAAATTTCATTTTTAAAATTGTATCAGACAAAAAATATATGCACAAATACCATATATTCTGAGATGCAGATCTCTTTGCATGATTCCTGCTATAATATAATAAAATAAAAATACCATTTGAGTGTTAAAGTTCTGATTTTGTTGCAATGCGATGTGAGCTCATTCTCAACCAATGGACTAGGGGAGCTAACCTATACAAGGAAACTAATACCTCGACACAGAGAGTTGTAAACAAGAAATGAACGCATTTAAAAAGCACCCGGCAACATAAAATATGATAAATGTAAGATTCTATGTAACAAAAAGGGTAATACATTCATAATTTTCATGTCAGGTCTGGAGAAAAGAATGTACAGGCTGGTACAGATAAAAAAAAATGAAGAACTGTGGAATGTGGTATTCACAGAACACAAGAGAACATATCCCATGTGTGATGAGCGCCTAGAATCGAAGACATCATCAAAACGTCTAATGCACTTACAAATGTGATGCCAGGAAAAAACAAAGTTGAACGCGAGAGGATGAGAAACAGTGTTGTGATAGACCTGAGCATGTGTTGTTATGCAGAGTTCAATGCTGTCTTTCAGAAATACTGTGGGGACAATTCTGTGATAATGAGGGCCATGTCAAAAGCAGTAGATGCCATAGTGCTCTGTTATCAAGGTGATCATGCCTTTTGCAAGAAAAAGTCATATGTTTGCACTGGTGAAAATTAAAACTGGGTAGTTAAAAGCTCATACTTGCCTGGCACATTTAGAATAATAACCTCTACGCATACCGAATCAATGATACGAATACTTGTCAACTACGGGCTTGGAAAAAAATGACAATTTAGAAGACATATCTCAACACTAATACACGAAAAATCTGAAAGCTTAAATAAAGTAATTCGAAGAAGCTACCTCGAAATGTAACATTCATGACGAATTTCCATGCACAATGTCATAGCGCAGTACATTATAGCAACAATGGCCCTAGAAAGTCTATAGAAAAACTGTATCGAGCTTCTGGGTGCCCCATAGCAGCAAACTCTTTAATGATAAGACATTTTACAAGAAAAAGAAAGCATACACACATAATAGATGTAAATAGAGAGCACTTTTATTCAGATACTATGAGAATTATCAGGAGGAGAGGAATTATGCAAAATGCAGATAGTTACCTAATATTAGAAAGAAACTAAGAGCTAAATATGAAAAGAGCGTTAAAGATATACTTGAATAAGATCCATTATATCAAACAGATCGGTCTGTAGGATTTTGTACATAGTCCCTGGTTTTTACAGTGATCTCTGTCTCTATTGATAAAATGGGGTTTTAAAACTAAATGGTCAATGTTCACACACATAGTTTCATGACACAAGTGTCTAACATTAAGAGATTGATTTTTCTCATCCAATCTATTCATTAAGTCAGATGTAATTCTTCTTTTCATCATATATATTAATATGTGTGCAGTTAAATAGGAAATAGTGCCATCAACCGATCTCACTTTATGCTTCTATTAGCCAGATTTGTCAGGTTTAACAACCCAAATTACATTACCATGCTTGTTTTCCATAATTCTTTGCTTTTTCACTAGTATCTGCTCTAAATTGCTCCAAAAATGATCCATTTTACTATAATTACTTTTAAATCAACCAATGATACTGAAACGGATGCTAAGATTAGTTGAAACATATTTAGGTTATGCCGATTTGAATTTGTGCATGATATATAATGGCAGTCGGATAGGTGATGGAGATTAGGTTAAGCAAGCTGCAAATGTGTTTGTAAATCATGCGATGCTCACATCTTTGCCAGCGACAGTATTGGTCAGTGATCCATAGTTATCGACACGTGTTAGAGTTTGAGTGACATATTGTGATACGTTAACAGCCGAGTGCACTAACAATCTGTGTCTAAACTGTTCATGCACAGCCTCATAATTTTTGTCTTCATTTTTATTTTGCAAGTTAATGAGAGTCTTAATTGTCCATGATATACCATTGTCCACAGCGTCCATGTTATTTTTTCTTCAATAGTTTTGTGCGTCCTTAGTTGTATTGATAGTTCAGACTATGTGTGTAAACATGTCCTCATTATCCATGATGTACCAATGTACACAGTGTCCATGCTTTTGTAAATAGTTATGTGCATCCTTAGTTTGTGTTGATAGTTCAGACTATTTGTGTAAACATGTCCTCATTGCCCATGATATAACAATGTCCACAGTCTCCATGCTTTTGTCAACTATTGTGAGCGTCCTTAGTTTGTATTGATAACTCATTCTGTGTAAACATTTCGTTGTCCATGACGTCCCATTGCCCACAGTCTCCGTGTTTTTGTCAGTAGTTACGTGTGTCCTTAGTTTGTATTGATAGGTCATTATAATTGTGTAAAGATATCCTCGTTGTCCATGATGTACCTTTGTCCACAGTCACCACGTTTTTGAAAATTATTATGTGCGTCTTTCGTTTTAAGTATAGTACAGACCATCAGTGTAAAAGAGTGCGTTAAATACTTAGGTCGCATTTAACAAACAAACTATATATGTAAAAATATAATGAAACAAATAATACAATCCAAATAATAACAAACTCAGCAAAAATAATAATAATAAAAATAAATCAGCTTGACATTTCATAAATTATATGGTTTCTGATTTTATGGAATAGGTCGGCGTCATGTAGAAACTTTTCTTGATAGTGTCAATTTACTTACGCACACTTATAATAACACAATAGATGTTTTGTACATGAGCTTATTTACGAATTCCGTCATGCGCTTCTGTCTAAACACATTTATGAACTGTATGGAATCACCAGGCTGCCACCTTGCTGTATGAAGTAACAATTAACAATTAACAACTGATGTATTAGCCAGGGAAGGGATAATCATGATGCGGTTATCCTTTGATTCTGGAAACGGTGTAGGATCTGTCTGGGATGAAAAAACGAACCACATTTACATCTGAAATCACTAACCACCTGAGTCTGAACCGTTCATGCACAACCTAGTAATGTTTGTCTTCATTTTATTTTTGCAAGCTAATGGGAGTCCCAATTGTCAATGATGTCCCATTGTCTACAGTTTCCATGTTTTGGTCAATAGTTGTGTGTCCTTAGTTTGAATTGATATTACATACTATATGTGTAAACGTGTGCGTCCTCGCTTGTATTGCGAAATTTCATATTCCTTAGAATTAATCATACAGTACTCTACTCGATACATCACCGTTCGCTATAAATTTACTGCCAGAAACTGTACCTCTTTTCACTCCAGGATAGCTAGAACAAATGTCCTCTGTACGGGGTTCCATACCCGAGTCCTCGATATGCACCAAATACAAGTATGTGTGTGTGTGTGTGTGTGTGTGTGTGTGGCTAGGGGGATAAATGAAGAAGCAGACATAAAAGATTCAACTAAACTTTGATTAGACTCTATAATATGTCCAATTTAAACAGTTTCATAAACAGTATGATACAACGTTGCGTAGTTAATGTGCAAAGTAAAACTTTGCGTCCCAGGTTTGATCCTTGAATTCTGGGTCCGCACAATAATTCAACCGACAATAGTTTACGTTTCTACGTTTTAAACAAGCACTCTCTCGATCGACCGACGTTAACCAATCAATAACACGTAATTTTCAGGAAAGCAGTGGCCACAAGTACAAGTATTTCTTCACAAAAATATTTTAAGTGTTTCAGAAATAACGATTAAGGTACCGTTCTTTTCTTCTCTTGGAATAGACTAAACGGGAAATTAAAGTAACGTAAGAAAATTTTGAGATGGCATTTCATTTAGCATATTGAATTCATTTCAAACTGACAGATCGATGTACTTTGAAATCTGTGAAATATTTTATATTATCAAAACATTTTCAGCGATTGAATAAATAAATAAATTCTCCAATGACTTTGGTCGAAAATATACCTGTCTTATCTGGTCAAAACTATTGAACTTAGTATATGTTCAATCACTTTGTAAGTGGCTTCGAATTATATTGGTATCATAAAATTGGTGCATACCCAACCGAACACACAAATGGAATCAAACCAGACTCAAACAAAACGCTGACCTAACCAAACCGTACACCTACATCTCGCATCAGGTATTTAAATATGAATGAAAAGAGAAAACAAATCGCATTAAATGTCATGAAGTTAATATGATATTGAAGGAGATTGCATACATTTATATATATTTACTACATGCATGTATAAAATTGAATTTAACTGTAAAATTTATCAATATAAAAACCAAACAAAGTGTTCGGAGCGAAAAACCAGTGCATATTTCTCTGAATAAAAGCAATTTTATTACATCTTACGTTATATAAAACTGTTCAGCTTTTAGATATGTGTGCAATTGTCAACTATGCACAAAGAATGTTAAAAGATTGCAAATATATCGTACAAGGTAAAATGCATGCTTACCACCAACATCACCCCGGTAACGCACAACATCGGAAGCGATACCAACATTCGGAGTTGGAGTAAATACGAGGGATTCTGAATATTAGTGAGCTGTACAATAGAGTTTTTTATTATTGAACAGCACGTCAGTGCATCCCCTCAAAGTACTCCCCGTGCACCTCTACACACTTTCTTAGTCTGATTATCCAATCATTAAAGGCCATTTTGTATTAAGTTTTTGGTATGTTGTTCATGTGCTGGAAAACTGCACTTTCAATCGCATGGCGGATTTCAAATCGTCTGCCCCTCAGCGAATCTTTGATAACGGGATTCAGCCAAAAATCACTTGGAGCTAGATCAGGGGGCTATATGGAGGACTTCAGAAAGTATGGATGCTGTGCTCCTTCAAGAAGTCTTTTAGGAAGGCTGATTTAAGCGCCTATGCGTTGTCATGGAGCAGCTGTATACCTCGGGTACTGGCGCGCGGACTGGTGGTTCTTTGTTTTCCATAGCTTTTGGCAACACTTTGGTGGTATAGCAATGTTCAGTGACACTAGCAGAGTCAGGTACAGATACCCGGACGACCGGGCCTTTTGCATCGAAAATAATGCGTATAAAACTCTCTTGACAGTCTGACTACGTCAAGTGATTTGTGGTCTCAGCTCGTTTCCTCCAATCCAAACTTTATTATTTTCTCTTGAGTCGGATTCAGAAAATCAAAGCCATATTTCATCATCTGTGACAATCTTATTCACTCGTCTCTAGTCACTCTTTTCGTATTTGGCGATTTCTACCCGAGTCTGTTTTTGATCAGCCGTCGACAAATGCGGGACCCATCTTGCACAAATTCTTTCTGAGCTTCAAATGATTCTTATATATATATATATATATATATATATATATATATATATATATATATATATATATATATATATATATATATATAAACAGCTGATGAATCAATGCCCGTGATAACAGAAATATCTTCCAATATGTATCGAGCATCTTCATCAGTTACTCACTTCAGAGCAGCTCACCAATTGCAGACAACGATCTTGCAGAACGTGGATTATCTTCCATGGATTTGCGACCAACTTTAAAACAATGAAACCACCTCTAAATTGTAGGATATAACTGCGAATTACATCCTTAAACTATGCTCTAGTGTGCCTCTAATTCAGTCGGTGAAGTACCATAAGAGAGCCCGGATTTTACAGTGCGTTCTTTGTTAATTGGCAGAATTGTTCTGCTTCTCCGACATTTTTATTTAACTTTAATTTACTTATGTTACGTCACACCTATATATCTGTAGGTGTCCGGAATGCTGCACGAGCAGCTACACATCATGTTATAGAACGTTATGTTGTTTGTCGATCAGCATTAAATATGTTGCCAGGTTCAAAGAAACAAGGAAGTTATAACAAAATATTTAAAACCTTTCAAATATTCCTCGTACAATGCAGTGACTCTAGCTCCCCTACGATCCACGAGTCGAATTGAGAGCTCTCTCGGTTATAAATTAAAATTCCTATCCTGATGTGTTTCGTCAGCCGTCTGTAGAAAATGATCAAGGCGTCGAATGAAGAAATTCCCAATAATCAACACTCGAACATGCTTGGTTGCAGCACAGAAAGAGGAACCAAGGAGTATTATGGGGAGAAAATCATGATGGCGACGACCCACACAAAATGAGAAACAAAGGAAGGTCATTAATCATGGTTGCATGCATGTTAGAAAATCGTCCTGAAAGTAAATACCTACCTCCAAGATCAATCAGCTCTTGAAGAAGAAAGAATGATGAATATATGAAGAAAGGTGCACAAATAATTATTTGTAAAAATTGATCAATAAAATAAAAACTGAGTGCTTTAAATGACTGAATTAAACTTGAGGCTTACTAATGAACAGCGTAGATTCAAGAAGGCAAAACAAAATCAAATGATATAAGTAAATGGTTGACTCATCACTAATCATGTGACCAATCAAAACAAATGACTCTGACCCCAGCGGCCCAGGTATCTCGCCGGGCTCCAGTAAAGAATTATGTTGCCCTATAACCTTATTTATGAGCCCAATAATACCATAATGGACATGTATATAATTGTTATAAATGTATTTATGCTGCGGCATATATCCATTTACTAATCTCGATCAGCTATACCCGTTACATTCTCTTTACGATTACTACCTGGAAAGAAAAAGGCTGACAACGTCATTTCGCCAAATTGTATTCTCTCTCGGTCTGTTTTTATTTCCATCCATGGATCCACAGTAGAATCACCAGACACGACCTAAAAGATTTCTAGACATTTCACAAGATCGATGGATCTCAGTCAGTTACGTAGCCTCTAGTGCAGTGGTTCCCAAACCCCGGGTCGCAACCCAAATGAGGGCCGCGAAGACCTTCGCGACCCTATACTGGTACTGCATTTTGGGTCGCAAAAGATGGCATTTAGGGCCGCGATCAAAAAAGTTTGGGAACCACTGCTCTAGTGGAATGGTATGACCTCAAAGGAATTAACATTACGCCCGCAATGATGAAACGGGCCGTTATGGCATCAGTGGAAATTTAATGTTAAAATGTCCATAGGTTTAATATTATCGGCCGTTATGGCATCAGTCGGAAAGGTAATGTTAAAAAATATCCATAGGTTGAATAAAGATATTAAATACGGCCTCAATGGACAATTATGGCCGCTAACAAGAATGGTTAATGCTAGAAACGCTAATATGTTTAACATGATAGGACTGTATGCCCTCAAGGAAAAATGATGGCCTCTAACGGAAAGGTAATGTTAAAAATATCCATAGGTTGATTATGGATATTAAATATGGCCTCATGGGCAAACGGTAATGTGAAAAACACTAACACCCACAGACCTACACAGAAATATACTAACCAATACCTACACCTACTGACTAGCACCAACACATACTGACCAGCACTCATGCTTACTAATCAATGCACTGTTACTGACCAGCACCCAAAACTACTGACCAGCACATACACCTACTGAACAACACGCAGTCTTACTGACCATCACCCACACATTATGACCAACACACATCCTTACTGACCAACACCCACACATAGTGACCAACACACAGTCTTATTGAACAGCATCCACATCTACTAACCAACACCCACGCTTACTAACCAATACAGTGTTACTGACCAGCGCCCACGTCTACTGACCAGGATATACACCTACTGGCCATCACTCACGCCTACTGACAAAAACACAGTTTTACTTACCAGTACCCACACCAACCGACCAACACACCGCCTTACTGCAAAGCACCCACGCTTACTATCCAATACTCAATCTTACTGCCATGCGTCCACATCCACTTACCAACACACATTCTTACTGACCAGTACCCACATTTACTAACCAGCACCCACACTTACTAGCCAATACAAGCTTACTGACCAGCACCCACATCTACTGACCAGCGCATACATCTACTGATCATCATCCACACATACTGACCAACGTGCATTCTTACTGACCAGCACATACACCTACTGACCAGTACAACATCAACTGACCAACACCCACGCCTACTAACCAGTACAGTCTTGACCAGCACACACACCTATAGACCAGCACCCATACCTATTGATCAACACCCACACCTACTGACCAACATTCACACCTACAAACAGATGTGTAAGGGTAGGATGTAAAAAAAGGGGTAAAGTAATGAGGATTAACACCTTATATTAAATTAACATTGTATATATTATATTAGACAGACACTCACACATTTTACAAACCAACAGAGAAAGAGACGTCCCTTGGATGCATAATGGCTGCATGTATATCTGAGGTTTATATATAAAGCATTGACTTTACCTTATATTATGTTGACGATGTCGGTAAATTTGCATATATATTGTACTGATGTTATAAATAGCTGTAATCAAGAGAGCCATCTCGTTTTAACACTAAAATGGCGGTGACTAAATGTAATGCTAAAATTCCGAAACTGTCACGGAATTCTGCAGGTCTCTCATGGTTTCCCACTCCTCTTTCCTTTTCTTCGTTAATTGCATCCATTACATGAAAATATTAGGCTATATTTTCTGTTTCGACATTGTACTGTCATATTCTGAGAGTAGGGAATACGCACCCTAATCGCACAACCGCAGCCATGTTTTATTTGTCCAGTAAATTTTGTACAAGAGAACTTGACAGTTTAATACAAATTGCATCAATAAAAACGATGCCAAATTTACTTCCTTTTAACAACATGATACGCATACTCGTTAACAATCGCAATATCGCAATATCGACTACGATAAAGGTAGTTTCTATATCACTATACAACTTGTTTGATGTTTGATAAAGCTGGTTGATGATATTCACTATATTTTCTTTTGCAAAAATAAACCCTTCATTTAAGAGCTGATAACTTGAAACGTTGTTTAATCATCCCTGATTAATAGAAAAAGCGGTAATGTATGATGTAAGGTCAGAAACTTAGGCCAATTGGAAGATAAAGACAGTTTTTCTCTCCCAAGACACTTGAATTTTCAGTAGATTGTATCTATTGTCAAAGAAAACTAATATAAACAAAGAGAAATGTTTTTTTTTTAAATAAATAAATAAACAGAAGTAAACCATTACCTTTGGTCTCCAAGCGTTACTGTTTTGAAATGGCGTATGTTTATAATTATTTGCAACCCATGTTCTCATCAGACACTCTACTTTACACTTCATGATAAAAACATACGATTTGGAGTTACAAGTTTATTTCCTTGCTAAGTAAACCCTACAAGAAGGCATTTTTGCACAAACAAACGAACAATCTAGCAAACAAACAAAACAGACATACAAACAAAAACATAAAGTGGAATAAGTCTCAGAGTGAAATACTACAATTAACAGGAGGCCGGTGTGGGCCTGAGATCTTTCATCTCTCTGGAATCTGCCTAATAGTCGACTGCAAGAGTAGTTGCCAAGAAATCTGGGTCATTAGAATGCTTGGTCATAAATTTCTTCCAATGTAGTTGATTGCATATGTTATGAAAGCAATTGTTTCAATGTTTCTCTATTTGTTTAACTTCATTCATATTGAATGACACATCAGCACCATTTGTCTAATATTGAAAGGTCTTTATGCCAAGATGCTTGTGTCAAAGTTCGCAAAATCAGCTTCCCGTTTTTTTGTTGTTGTTTGTTTTTTCTTTTTCTTTTTTTTGATAAAGTTTATAAAGCAGCCATATTCGATCGTAGATCTGCATAATTTCCATAAATCTAAAAGGTATTCAAGTTAAGATGCTTTCTGTCAAATTTGGTCAAATTCTGCGATTTCTTGCTAACTTGTCTTTTTTTGTTTTTGTTTGTTTTGTTAGTAACAGTAGCCATATCTGATATCAGATCGGCATCATTTGCATACATTTGTAAGCCATTCTTTTCAGGATGCTTTCTGACAAATTTGGTCAAATTCTGTTGAGTGTTTCTTGTGAAGATGTCGTTTAAAAAAAGTTAAAATCGTTTTTTTAGTAAAGATGGCCATATTTTGAGAATTAGTTCACATATTTTATGTAAGTTTGAAAGCCCTTCATGTCAGGATGCTTTGTGTCAAAGGTGGTCACATTCTGCTGAGTGATTTTAGAGAAGAAATCGATTAAAAGTGTTTCCATTATATTTTCTAACGGTCGTCATTTTTGAGGGTGATTCTGCATCATTTGTATAAAGTTGAAAGAGTTTTATGCCGTGGTGCTTTCTCTGAAATAGGAAATTTTTGCTGAGACGTTTTAAAGAAATCATAAAAAAAAATCCTAATTTTAGTAACGGCGGCTATATTTGATGGCGGATCGGCATCATTTGTAGAGACCTGAAAGCCTCTAAACAAAGATGTGAAATTTGGTCAAATTCTCTTGAGAGTTTTTAGAGAATAAATCGTTTAAAGGTTTCTCTAGTTTTAATAACGACGGTCTTACTTGACAGCGGATAGGCATCAGTTGCAAACATGTGAAAGCCCTTAATGTCAGGATACACTCTGTCAAGTTTTATTGAAATTGGTCCTGTGGTTTTCCTTCAGAAGCTGAAAATACCAAATATTGACGGACTCAGCGCCATATCATTGGCTCGCATCGTCTTACGACCAGGAGTGCTAAAACGTGGATCTTATGCTCGTCTGCTGTTCTTGCAGCGTAAATTTCAAATATATTAAAAAAGGTAAAACACATGCAAGTAACGTATACACTCGCCTATAACTCAGGTCTAAATGCAAACAACATAGACATTGATATGCCATCGCATAATGCGCCGAAAGATCAGGGTCTATGTTGTTTGTTCAACTTATAAATCCTAGCAAACTGCATAAACCCAGATCTGCCAGCGCATTATGCGACGGCAGATCTGTATATGTGCAGTTTGTAATTGGATCCAACTTATATGCGTGTATGTACTGTAATCGAACCACTAACTATTTACATTATATACAAGAAAAATGAAATGGAATGAATGTAAAATGTATTGTATTAACATTATGTCACTCCGAATATATCACTAACATACTGCAAGTTGCCCTTCTTTTTTTCTTCCGATAAAATTATGAATAAAATGATTTTATGTTTAGTAACAACGAAACAATGGCAAGCTTTCAATTACAAAATAACTTGACAAAATGAAATTGTGGAATACAGTAACTATTTATTATTTATAGGTAGCCTAGTCCTGCCGTGGTGTGGTTTGAAAATGATTGAATAATGACATTATTTGGTAAAATTTTTAAAATATAAATATAGAAGATTGAAGACAAAAATACAACTATTATTCCTGCAATCAGACATCCTTTATTGCGTATGTGTCACACGCAGCTGTGGGAAATAAACAAGATTTTTTTTAAAAAATGCTGACTTATATATTCACTTTTGATCTTGAGAAAATATGAATCAGGCAACAATTGCAAAAACGACTAGCGAATTGTGTCATATGTGTTAATAGAAAAATAAAGGATCTCAATATAAATTCAAACAGACAACATGCAAATATATCAAGATTAAAGTTGAATATTCATAGTTTTCAAGATAAAATAGTTTATAAAGAAAATATTGAATTATTGTAATAATGGATTTCTCAGGTATTGATCACATAATCATACAAATGTATGCAGTCAAGCTTAATGACAGTTGACCCTCACTGGGATAGGTTGATGTACTACAGAAATTGAATTGAGAAGTATTCTATTTCTTAACTTTTATTGTTTTAATCAAGAACTATCAGACTTGTCAATTAAATGATCGTCAACAAGCCCATGTAATATAACAATGGTATATGTCAAATGGAAAATTTTCCTAGTAAAGGATCATTAAAAACTCATCTTAACAGCCAGACTGTCTACGTTATTGTTTGGGTAATAAGAAATATAGAAAAGCGTAAAATCGAAATGAATCGCATGTGCAATCATCTCAGAAGCTGCTTTTATTTTGTGGCTATCCATACTAAAAGAAAAACAGAACGAGACCTAGAATTAAAACTACGTTTAACATGTTTATGAGGAAAAATAAATTTGTGTTGATTAATCTTGGCATGTACTAAAATTTGCAAGACAATATGATATATGTTGAATGTAACGCAAACTAGATATGACGCTTGATAATGATTCATTTGATTGCAGTATGAAATTTATTAAATATTTCCATTTCGATAAAAGAAAAGACTCTTATAAAAATACTTTTATGTAAAGTTTATAAAGATAATGCACATAGGAAATAAGTTTACTTTTCTTATTTCCATTAATAGTGTTACATTCTAATTGCACATGTAGCATGTTTTACTTTTACTTTGTAACAATATATGACTAAACCACCAATATATTTAATTGATTTCGCTTTCTTCAACGATTTGTATAGTACTACTATATGAAAGTAGTAATAAATATTTTCTGTCTTTTCACACATCTTTCAAAATATAATATCACATACAAATGACTACACTGATGTTGGTTTGCCGTTTGAAGACCTTTTATCATCTTGAGATTTGATCACCATTTCAAGGAGGTCTGGACTCTTGGCCTTTTCACCAGATAGCCTCTTCACGCATGGCAAGTGTAACATGAAACGCAATCCTGTTCCGAGGAGGAACAACCCTCCCTCGAGAAAGAACGAGACATCGTAGTTTCCTGTAGCTTGAAAGACAGCACCTGCAATGTGTGAAAATGATTCTTCTTGAAGAAAACATCTGCTTTTATCTACGAGAAGGTATCAAATCAGGTTAATAAGACGTGTAAACTTTTCAGATACAACATCAGCATGGCAAATTAAGGAAAATCAAAATATCAGAGTTACTGGGAAAGAATGCAGGAACCATGATACGAAATTATAAAGAAAAACTTTAAAATGTTAGTATTTTGAATGCAGTATTGTCTAAATGTAATGTAATCATCTGTGCCAATTAAATGATACATTTATAAGACTTACATATGTTAGCTTCAAGATGCAATCACGTGTATGTTTAACTGTAAGTTATACAAATCCAATATAAAATTAACTGGATCGTCTTTATTTGCATCCAGCATATATAGATAAAATATGCATGCCACATACATGGTGATATGGCCAAACTTCAGGTGGGCTTAAAATGTCTAAAATAAAATACTCTGAAAATAAAACAATAGATAAACAGAATAAAGACAGAAAGAAGAAGAAGAAAAATGAACACAATTAATACTAAAATTACTGTTGGCAAACTTAGGAGATCAAGTAAAAAGATACGAAAATAATAATTAAAAAAACAAAACAATAAAACAATCTGAATTATTGTACAAGTTCGTACAACAATTTCAAAGAAATGCTGAAATTACACTAAAAATAAGGCAAACAATAAGTTACAGGCAATTTTGTCATGGCCGAATACGTTTGACACTATATAATTAGAAGATCCTAATTTTATGCGTCTTTCTTCATTTAGAAATTTAGAAAATGAAAACAATGATCCTTTTCTGTCTTTGATCACAAGTTGTGACCATATAATGCACAAAATCCGTCATTTTTACATGAAATGACTGTGCAATATATACACTTTACTCAAAATAGATGCTTGACCCAGGACAAATTGCAACAGGATTGATTTTGATCGTATGATGCTTGGGAGGTCTGTAGATCAATATATAAAACGTCCCCCAAAATCTAATGATGGAAAATTAATTAAAAATGGCAATAATTTATTAAGTAATTAAATTACACTTATGTTTCATGCTTGCGCTAATAACTCGACAACTATGATAGGTACATGGTCATACAATACACCATTGTAAAGCTATTTTTACGCTCGTTTCCTTGATATATATGAAGATATAAAAAACCCACAATAAAACACCAGTCGAAAAAGCATAAATGTCTTCTTCTTCCAATGTTGGATGTGGGGAGTTGAAATAAGTTGTGCATCTACAATGTCCTCAGGGTGCTGAACATTCTAAATTGTGTTTTTACAACTACATCTCACGGTACTATAATCTGTCTGGCAGTTGCATTGTACTATCTGCAGAAGTTCTTTTGGTTCTGGAGTTAAATAAGCCATCTTTTGTAACATTTCACTCTCATCAATTTTCCAAAACATTCTGCTGGATTCAAATTTGTAACACCCATCCACTGCTGGATACAAATCTGTAACACCCATCCACAGCTGGATACAAATCTGTAGCACCCATCCACTGCTGGATTCAAATCTGTAACACCCATCCACTGCTGGATTCAAATCTGCAACACCCATCCACAGCTGGATTCAAATCTGTAACACCCATCCACTGCTAGATTCAAATCTGTAACACCCATCCACTGCTGGATTCAAATCTGCTGTAACACCCATCAATTGCTCTACTTGATAGTACAGCCTTAAACTGTGGTACTTCGCTGCAGCAGCAGTTGGTGGTAAACTCTGTGGCTGCAAACAAGCGCTACTGTTTGCAACTTTCTCATAAAACTTATCACAACGTAGACTGTCCAGTCATTCTCCATGGTTTCCACTGAACATGCAAACAAAGGCCTGTTCCCCTGCAATAATGACATTGTCTGCACTGGCATGTGGCACAGTAAAGGTAGGAATGAGATCTTGAAACTTTACATCCTTTTGTGCTTTTCGTACAGCTACACCTTTTCATATTCCAAAAAAATCTGGATGTTGTGTCACATCCAAGTAGTGCATGAATTGGGAGTATCAAGGTGCACAGTTTTTGTCCAAGTGTTTCCTTTATAACTTTAATGTTCCAGACTTTTACTTTTCTTATTAAACTTTGTTTTGGTTCAGGCCTTACGAAGATTCTATGTATGGTATGGTCAGCATAATGCACAAGAATTACTTATAAATATGTATCTTCTCCTACAACTACAGTTTCCTTCACCTTGCCAAGTTATACTGCAGTAAACATTATGAGGAGATCAGCAACTTCATGATGAGTAACACAGCCACTCTTTTGTAATTTATCACTAAGCAAGTTTATGAAGCGTTGCTTGTATTCTTGGTATTAAAAAACTCTTCTTTTTGACTTCGTAACATTATACTGTAATGTTCTCAGATACAGTATAAATAATATAAACAAATCCCAGTTTTGTTGAGTATGTGTTTGGTAGTTAGTGAGACAAGGATGTTATTTTTCCATTGGTGAAGGTGGCATCATTGACCCCATCATCTACAGTATGCGATACATCCAGAATACCAGAGTATGAGATTTGACAAAATATTCTGTGAAATTTGAGATCTCATTTTGTTCCCAAGGTCATCCATCACATATGTCTGTACTGATGCAACGTGCAAACAAATTATCATTAGGGTTCACTTTTACCATATTTTAAAGAAGTTGCAGATTGTGTGGAATATGCACAAAGTAATGACTGATCCATGTTTCTTCACTTCATCTACATGCAGATCGCCCTAGGTATAATGTGGTAACTGGGGTCTATAACTGCTAACCATGTTATATATCGAATTGTGGTATAGCAAGAATGATTGAAATTCAGTGAATGTTAGAATGTGTGTCTTGATGTGGGTATGGGATAAACAAAATGCTAGTCAGACATACAGTACATGCATAATTTTAGTTTATGTAAATATATTTTCATCGTTTTGGTCATGGGGTCAATATTGGTACCACATTATATCTGGAATAGAATTATAATAAAGGATGTGATATTCTTGCTGACTTTATATATAGATTATGTCCAGAGGGGGCAAAATAAGGCAGCATCACCAAAATAGAGCAGATGCCAATCGCCCATTCTCTCAGCTTTAATAAGAACGACGGAGGATATCCAACGTATGCATGTAGTCTATCCATAGCTTGGCAGTTCTGCTTTGTTGGTTTCGTTTTGCGTCTTTTAATTTACGATGAATTCTCTGAAAATGTCAGGAATTAGAGTATCTTCCTGGTTGGTTTCATGGTCCGTGACTATGTCGTAGATTTCTTCAATGTTGATCATGTCTTGGTTAATATCATCATCTGTTTCTGCATTCTCGGTCTGAGTATGACTTTTTCTAGCTTCCTCTTCAGATCTTACCATGTCAGAGGTGGTGTCACTATCGCGCTCTTCATCAGCTCCAAACGCAGTTTCATAATTTTTTGCCACTTGGTGATCCACATTAGGTAAAGGCACCTTGAAAGTATCATGAATAAACAATGCATCAAGCACGGTGTCCACCAAAAAAATGTGCACGAATACCTTTTGCCATGGCCATTCCAGTTAATATCTGTCCAACTTCAGTACTGGCATATACATCTTATCGAACATCATGCAACCCAGAGCCTGCCATGATGTGTCCAATGCTTCCAAGAAAGCTCATAATAATATGTAGACAACCTAACATCAAAACAATGTCTCTAATTTCATCTTCATTTCGTTCTTCCAGTTTGATTATCATTACCTTCCACCACTCTAGTCAACGATCAGAATGGATACAAAGCTGTATTTTCTTCCTTGATAACAAACAACCTTTATGTTTGAGTTAATACATGACATATCATTCGGATCCATATCTATCATGGGCAAAATGCAACTGAAGTCTTGCCAGGGTGTTCTTCTTGATAAACTGCAAGGGAGTTCTCCTTGATAAACTGAAAGGGTGTTCTCTTTGATAAACTGCCTGCATCATACCTGACCATAAAGACCGAGGGGATTTGAGAGGCCATGTTACTTTCCACAAAAGATCACAAGATGATGTTGGGTCTATCACATTTAAAGCCTTCGGTGCCTCGTAGATCAACTTGTCTGTCATACTATTGTCCATCCTGTAGAAAAGGATATGTGTTCACCCCACTGCATGTATGTCCCTTGCAGTCAGTTGTACTTGACTTGGGGATATATCTTTTGCTTTATGTCCCTGGTGTTATTGCAGCAATTATACCCATTTCATGAAATGTGTTCACACTATCCGTGTGAACTAGATTATGGTCCACATTGTCGCCTATAAAGAGTGCAAAATGTCCTTGTGTGTATCCATGTAGTTCAGTACCGAGTGAAACTGCTGCACTACGTTCAAACCTTGGAACTTCTGCATAAGAACAGCAAAATTCTTGGTTGTGCAATTGAAACAAGAGTGAAACACAAGAAAGCAATCATCATTATAAACATTATAATTGCGTTTTAAAGTAAAATTGAAACACAAAAATTGTCATAACTGTGACAATTGGAATGCTGTGAACAAAATATAATCTGTATTGCAAAGTTAATGAAATGAGATTTCAAATGGTGTATCACACACTAAGTTATGTTTCATGTATCTTTCACAAGCTGCATAATTAATATAACTGTGACCGATAATTTATTAGTTAATTAAGTATGGCTAATTATCCAATTTTCCCACCATGGGACCTTAGGAGACTTTTTATATGTGAATCCATACAGTCTTCCAACTCAAATGCAACTGGTTTCATTTGTGTTGCAATTTGTCCTGGGTCAAACCACTATTTGACTGGACTATTATGCATAACTGGCTGGTTGGTTTATTCTACAATGATGTCACACATAACATAAGATCAAAACGAAGCCTTAGTCAAGGGTGGTGATACAGTCGGTAATTTGGGACACTCTAGCACATCATTTATTTTAACGGTAAATTTCGGAAATTCAGTTCAAGTAATTTTACCGTAGAAAAGGATATTTAATTTACACATAATGTTCTACAAAAAGCATGAAAACTTTATATTTAGAAGATTTTTGTCTATATTTGACCTTTAAGGGGAACAAACTTAGGTTAAATGTATATTAAATAAACCTCCTCAGCCACAAAAGGTCATGTACTATCTTTGTATATATCTTGTTCCGCATATTTTCTTTTACTATAAATTAAAATAATCAATAATAAGAGCGTGATTTGCCTACCCTGAAGTCCCCAATTGGAAGTGAACGGATCCACAGACAATTTCCTAAATCTAGATGTGTTTCTCTCCCCCTCCCCCTTTCCCGGCTGTTTCTGTTTATACACAGATAAATGTCCTACACACGACTGTATCAACCGTTGAGCATGTATCCTACACGAGGTTTTCATCATAATAGTATGGACAAAATGTGATCTCGGTAATGGCCGTTTCCAACTGATATTGATCTAGCAAAACGTTTTAGTGACTGACATTCTAAGAACACGGTTAAAGTCAAAATATTCATTTCTAAAGAAATAGTCATGCTTGACCTTTTCCTTAGAACATGATACTATCTGTCCATCCATCAATCTATCTATCTATCCTGATATCAATTTTGAAATTAGTTTTTGTATGGTTTTACTATTTTACCATACAAGAGAATTTTCAAGTGTAATTATGATAGATATATCATATATGTTATTCTCTTTTTGGTATTATTTTTATTATTATTATTATTATTATTATTATTATTAGTAGTAGTAGTAGTAGTAGTAGTAGTAGTAGTTTTATCTCATCAAAAGTGGTACGAAATTAAACAAGAGTCCCTCGAACATACTGACGCTCTAGAACTTCCAGGAACTGAAGATAAGACAAATTCTTCCTTTAACTGCAGAGTGTTGAAACCATCTTTGATATTCTTCAGGGATAACAAGATTTTCAAATTAACTGCTGTGGTGGACAAATCAGATGTCAACTTGGCACCATTTTCATTTAGGACCAACAAGACATCGTCAGAAGTCTTCTGGTGTAAACACCATGTTGATATGACTTTTCGTTTTGGAGATAACATTATTTTCAAGATGGGTGCCATAGTGGCCATATTCGATATCAGATTGGCACCATTTCTATTTAGTACCAACTAGACATCGTAAGAACTCTTTTGGTGAAAGGACAATGTCGATATGACCAGCCATCTTGGAAAAGTAGTGATAACAAGATTTTCAACATGGCCACTGTGGCAGTCATATTAGACGTCGGATCGGCACCATTTTCATTTACGACCAACGATACACCATAAGAAAACCACATGTTGATATGACCATTCATTCAGGAGAAATAGTGATAACAAGATCTTCAAGATGGCCCCTGTGGCAGACATATTGGCTGTCTGAATGGCACCATTAGGACCAACTAGACATCATAAGAAGTTGTTTAGTAACAACACCATGTTGATACGACCATCCATTCAAGAGGAGTAGTGATGACAATATGGTGTGGCCATACTGGACATCAGATCGACACCATTTTCATTCTAGACCAACGATGCATCATAAGAAGTCTTCTGGTGAAAATCCAATGGTAATATTACTTTTCATTCAAGTGTATTAGCAATAACAAGTTTTTCAAGATGGCCACTCTGGCAGCCATATCGAACATCAGATCGGCCCCATTTTCATTTAGGACCAACTAGAAATCATAAGAAGTCTTCTGATGAAAACTCCATGGCAATATTCTATTTTGTTCAGTAGAAGTAGCGATAACAAGATTTTCAAGATGGCTACTGTGGTGGCAATATTGTACATCAGATCCGCCCCATTTTCATCTAGGACTAACTAAGCACCATAAAAAAATCTTTTAGTTAAATATCCATGTTGATGTGATCATCCATTCAGGAGGAGTAGCGATAACAAGATTTTCAAGATGGCCGCTCTGGCGGCCATATTGGCCTTCAGATCAGCACTAATTTAATTTAGGACCAAGTAGACATCACAAGAGGTCATTTGATGAAAAAACCCATGTCAATATGACTTTCCATTCATAAGGAGTAGAAATAACAAGATTTTCAAGATGGTCGTTGCGGCGGCCATATAGGACATCAGATAGGCACCATTTTCATTTAGGACCAACCAGACTTCATAAGAAGTCTTTTAACGAAAACCCCATGTTGATAGGACCATCCATTCAGGAGGAGTAGTGATAACAAGATTTTTAAGACGGCCACTGTGACGGCCATATTTGATGTCTGAGTCTCACCATTTTCATTTAGGACCAACTAGACCATGGTATGAATGTGAGCAATCCTTCAAGTGGTTTAGGAGGAGTAGTGATAATAAACTTGTGCTAGCGAACAGACGAACGACGGACGACAGACTATCTTATAAGCTCCTCTGGTCTATGACAAGTCGAGCTAAAAATAGTATTAAAAGCATCTGCAAGTACTCGAGTGTTGTGTGACTAAAAGTTTATTTTTGTGCTTGTTTTTCACTCACACGCGGGGTCATATCATTGGATCAAGTGATATTATGACGAGGTGATCTAAAACATAGCTCCTATGCTCGTCTGCTGTTCTTGCAGCGCAAATTTCAAATGTATTTAAAAAAAAACATTCAATTACCCTATACATCGCCTATAACTCAGATCCTGCAAACAACACCTTGATCGACCGTCGCATAATGCACCGGCAGATCAGGGCCTATGTCTTTTTGTTCTACTTATAAATCCTAACAAACTGCATAAACCCAGATCTGCCGGTGCATTATGTAACGGCAGATGTGGATATATGCAGCTTGCAGTTGGATCCGATATATGCTTGTGCATGTACGGTAATCGAACCACCAACTATTTGCATTACATACAAGAAAAATGAAAGGGAATGAATGTGAAATTTATTGTATTAACATTATGTAACTCCAAATATATCAAAGTTGCCTTTCTTTTTTTTCAGATAAATTTATGAATATAATAATTTTATGTTTAATAAAGATGAAACAATTGCAAGATTTCAATTACAAGATAACAAAACTTAACAAAATGAAATTGTGGAAGTTAGTAAGTATATATTATTTATAGGTAGCGTAGTCCTGCCGTTGTGTGCTTTGAAAATTATTGAATAATGACATTTTTTGGTAACATTTTAAAATATAAATATAGAAAATTGAAGAACAAAAAGCAACTATTATTCCTGCAATCAGACATCCTTTACATTATATGCATAACTGCATATGTGTCACTCGCAGCTGTGGGAAATAAAACAAGGTTGAAAAAAAAACAAAACAAAAAAAACAAAAAAACATGCTGACATTCACATTCACTTTTGATTTTGAGAAAAATATGAATCATGGAACAATTACAGAAATGACTAGCGAATTGTGTCATACTTATTATGAGAAAAATAAAGGATCTCAATATAAATTAAAACAGACAACATGCAAATGTATCAAGGTTAAAGTTGAATATTCATATTTTTTCAAGATAAAATCGTTTTTCAAAGAAAGGATTGAATTATTGTAATAATGGATTTCTCATAGAACGATGTTACATACTCATAAAATTTTTATGCAAGCTTAAATTTATAAAATGGCAGTTGACCCTCATTGGGATAGATGGATGAACCACAGAAATGGAATTGATGAGCATTCCATTGCTTAACTTGTACTTATTGTAATCAAAAACTATCAGACCTTGTCAATCAAATGATCGTCAACAAGCGAGTGTAATATAACAATGGTATATGTGAAATGGCAAACTTTCCTACTAAAG
Source organism: Margaritifera margaritifera (assembly GCA_029931535.1). NCBI lineage: Eukaryota > Metazoa > Mollusca > Bivalvia > Unionida > Margaritiferidae > Margaritifera > Margaritifera margaritifera. Next base: position 203,797 of record JAQPZY010000994.1, on the reverse strand, counting down.
GATCATTAAAACTCATCTTAACAGCCAGACTGTCTACGTTATTGTTTGGGTAATAAGAAATATAGAATAAAATAGACATGAATCGCATGTGCAATCATCTCAGAAGCTGCTTTACTTTTGTGTCTATCCATATTTAAAGAAAAGGAGGATGAGAACTATAATCAAAACAGCATTTAACATGTTTAAGACGAATGATAAATTCGTGTTGATTTATCTTGGCATGTACTAAAATTTGCAAAACAATATAATAATATTTAAATTTAACGCAAAATAAATATGAAGCTTGGTAATGATTAATCTGACTGCAGCATGAATTTTTAAAAAAAGTTTCATTGCGATAAAAAAAACTCTTTTAAAAATACTTTTATGTATAGTTTATAAAGATAATGCACATAATAACGAAATTTACTCTTCTTATTTCCATTAAATTTGTTACATTCTAATTGCACATGTGACATCTTTAATTTTTTACTTTGTAACAATATATGACTACACCACCAACATATTTATTTGACTTCGCTTTCTTCACGGAATTATATAGTACTTCTATATGAACGTAGTAACAATTATTTTGTGTCCTTTCACATATCTTTCAAAATATATTATCACATGAAGATGACTAAACTGCTGTTGGTTTGCCGTTGGAAGACCTTTTATCTTCTTGAGATTTGTCCACCATTTCAAGGTCTAGACTCTTGGCCTTTTCCCCAGATAGCCTCTTCACGCATGGCAAGTGTAACATGAAATGCAATCCTGTTCCGAGGAGGAACAACCCTCCCCCGAGAAAGAACGAGACATCGTAATTTCCTGTAGCTTGAAAGACAGCACCTGCAATGTGTGAAAATGATTCTTCTTGAAGAAAACATCTGCTTTTATCTACTAGAAGGTATCAAATCTGGTTAATAAGACGTATAAACTTTTCATATACAACATCAGCATGGCAAATTAAGGAAAAGCAATATATCGGAGTTACCAGCACAGACTGTAGGAACAAGTATACGAAATTATAAAGAAAACTTTCAAAAGTTAGTGCTTTTAGTGCAGCATTCTCTAAATGTAATCATCTGTGCCAATTAAATGATAAATGTAAAAGACCCACATATGTTAGCTTCAAGATGCAAGCACGTGTATGTTTAACTGTAAGTTATACAAATCCAATATAAAATTAACTGGATCGTCTTTATTTGCATCCAGCTTATACAGATAAAATATGCATAACACATACATGGTAATATGGCCAAACTTCAGGTGGGCTTAAAATGTCTAAAATAAAATACTCTTAAAACAAAACAATAGATAGACAGAATAAAGAAAACAAGGAAACAAACCACAATTATTACTAAAATCACTGTTGGCAAACTTGAAAATTAAAAAATGAAACAACAATAAAAAGAAAACAATCTGCGTTATTGTAAAAGTTCGTACAACAATTTCAAATAAATGCTTCAACTTTTAAGAAAAAATAAATAATAAGTTACAGGCATTATTTTTTTTCGTGGCCGGATACTTTTTGTTTTTCTGCAACAACAAAACAATCAACAACAAAAAATCACAGGCCCCTAAGCGACATGAAAATTGGAACAGTAAGGCAGACAGTATGTTACAGGCAATTCTGTCGTGGCCGAACACTTTTTCTTTTTCTGCAAATATATATATATATATATATATATATATATATATATATATATATATATATATATATATATATATATATATATATATATAGATAGATAGATATAGATATAGATATATATATAGATATATAAAGATATATATATATTCAAAGAGCGTTAAGCGACATAAAAAAAAGAAAAAGTCAGTTTCCTTATAAGATTCGCATACAATCTGTAAACTAAGGATAGTTGGTTGATTCGTCGCCACGATTCTCTCAACTTTGTGAATTGTAAAGCCAGGAACATTTATAATTTGTTATTCAGTGTAAATTGGAATAAAATATTAAATTGTTTTATGTCAGTTATTCGCACAATATTTAAATAATGTGGATGCCGTCTGTTTTTACAAAAGCATTAAGTATACGAATTTCTTAAAGGCTCAAGGAAAGATGCTGCACGCCGCTTTAAACTACTGGTATAATAAGTTCATATTTATCTAAGATGCAATATTTAGTATTGAGGTTTTGGTCCACTTGGCCATTATGGCCAACGTTTACAAATACAGACAAGTTCATGCCAATAAAGATCGGGGACGAAGTTTGGTTAATGGTCAACTATGTAGGTTTCTGTTTCAACTTATTTTTGAACCTTCCATACCTGAAAAACTCGTATTCGTTGTTTTAATAAATTTGTTCAGCAGCGTTTGTGAATAATTGCGATTAATAATAAAAGGACCCTCACAAAAGTTGGCGCAGGTATTATCTGCCCTTGATATTTATGCGGCAGTGACGTATATCTGGAACAAAGAACTCGCTAACGTAGAGACTACAGTGTAGTGAATTTGCGATAGGTTATGAAATGAACAGTAATCCTGTGAAAATATAAGAAATTGAGACTACTAATGCTACATCTACAGTCAATATGGTTATTGCTAGATCGAGAGAAAAAGAAAACAAATGATGACAATTATTGGAAAGATTTAGTCAAGGGAGTCGATAATTTGAGACGCTCTAACTCTTCATTCATTTTAACGGTAAATGTTGGAAATTCGGTTGAAGTAATTTTACCGTACAAACGGATATTTAATTTACACATAATGTTATACAAAAAGAATGAAAAAATAAATTTTTGAAGATTTTATCTATATTTGGCATTTAAGGGGAACAAAATAGAAGTTAAATGTATTTTTAAAAATGTATTAAATAAACCTCTTCAGCCACAAAAGATCATGTACTATCTTTGTATATATTTTGTATTTTCTTTTAGTATGCCATAACATAATCAATAATAAGTGCGTGATTTGATGACCCTGAAGCCCCCAATTGGAAGTGTGCTGACCCACAGACAATTTCCTGGATCTAGCTGTGTTCCCCCCTCTCCCCCGCCCCACCTCACCCCACTCTCAATCAAACACTTCCCGGCGATGTCTATGTATACCATAGATCAATGTCATACACACGACTGTATCAACTGTTGAGCATGTATCATACACGAGGTTTTCATTATAACATGTGATACCTCGGTAGTGGTCGTTTCCAACTGATGTTGATCTAGACAAATGTTTCAGTGACTGACATTCTAAGACCACGGTTACAGTCAAAATATTCTTGACTAAATAAAAAGTCATGCTTGACCTTTTCCTTAAAAAATTATACTATCTATCCATCCGTCAGCCTATCTATCTATCCTGATATTACGTTATTGTATGGTTTTGCTATTTTATCATATAAGAGAATTTTCAAGTCGAATTATGATAGATATAGCAAATATGTTATTCCCTTTTATTATTATTATTATTATTATTATTATTATTATTATTATCATCGTCATCAAATGAGGTACGAAATAAAAAAATAGTATTAAAAGAGTGTTCTGCGACTAGGAGATTTTGTTGTGCATGTTCTTTACTCAATACATTTCGCATCATTGTGTTTTGCTGAAAATTATTGTGAGTAATATTATAAAACAATATGTACGAAAATTAGCAAAATTATTTTTACAAATATTAAAAACAAAGAGCAGTGACTGGGGCCAACACCACTACTACTACACCACCATCACCACCACCACTACCACTACTACAACTATTACTACTATAATGATAAACGGATTACAAAATGTAGTTAAGAGAATTTCAGGAAAATACACTTCATGTGATGTTTTGTATCTCAAAAACTTGAACAAGATGAGGGTTGCCACAACTAACTTAACTTAATAATTTACCATGATATATATATATACTTAATAGGTAACATTTATGTATTAAAAAACAAAGGTTTTAGGTTTTGGTTTGGTGCTTTAGTGCCGAGGCAATTGGAGTGCCTTGCCCCAGGACACACCACGGTAGCTGACCCAGGCTGGTCTGATGGTAGGATTCGAACCCTTTTGGTTGTGAGTCCGGCACGCTAACCACTGAGACACAGCAGCTCCCCAAAGGTCTTAGGTATTGAAGTGAATGAACGACATACTTATCAATATTTCGAATCGTATTCACTAATTCAAGCTGAAAAATACTTTGTATACAAAAATGTACGTTCGAGAAATAGGCACTCTGTAAACACTAGATAGGTACCGTCTATCTGTTTGTTTGCTTGTTTGTTCGTCTGTATGACTGCCTTAACATACCCTTTCTAGAAAAGTATGAACAAGGCCGATTTTGATTGCTGAAACCAGTAACCCACGGCACAAACTCACAAAGGCTGATACAATTCAATATATCTCTTTTGTTAAAACCTTAGCTATCACAGCAAAAGATAAAATAACAGAGAAGGTATTTTCTAGAATTGTTTCTAGTATGTTATGTAACGGGAATTATAATGCAAATTGAAAGGAAGAACCACATATAAAATGAAAATGCAAATGAACTGAATACATTCTGCTATTTACCAAACAATGGTATTTTAAAGGAATATACATGCTTATTAGCGCCATCTTTGCACCCCGCTACGAAGATGTCGTGATTTTAATGTTTTTATCTTGGAACGTATTCCTTATACGGGGGTAATCAATGTATCAAGCTTAATAATCTTCGTCAATCTCATCAAAATAAAGATCTTCGACATAAAGGAAATTTTACAGACACCGATTGAAGTTCGTGTTCTTGTGATCTATGGAATTCCTGGTCCACTTATTTTTAGTAACCTATCAGGTAAAGCGTTGCATTTCGTGTTAGGAAAAGTTATATTTAGTAATGATACGTTCTGAATGATGTTTTGTGCTTTCGGAAATTTGAAAACTGATTTGATTGGTCAAACACTAGGTCAACAGAACATGACCTCGTATCAGTGCCCATCAGGTCTACTGATTAAAAGCAGATCTCGATTTTACTCAGATTGCAATCTTTCTTAACCTTCAATCTTCCAATAGGGCCATACAGAAACATGGAAGTATACAAGTAATATTTTCAATTTATTTCCAACAAACATAACTATCTTATTTTTGAGTTTTTATTACACTTTGTCGACAATTTCCTGTGAAAAAAAGGTAGGAAAACAAAATCGATTTTCAAATCCCTTCTCAGTTTAAATGTTAAGTGAGTATTACGATTAAATGTATCTTTTTTTGGCGTTATTTATTATTTTAAGTAATATTGAGTCTCTGGACCACTTTCTTTGGGTACACGTGGGCATGTAACATACTCTCTATCACTAATTCAAAGTACCCATGCCACTGACATGGACAGTATACTATTGCTTTGGTTTGGTGTTTTACGCCACAGCAATATAAGTAGGTTATTTTGTACCGACGAAATCAGAGTAAAGTGTTTGAGAGTAGAAAAAGTATAAAGAAGGGAGATAATTAATGTGCAATATTTATAAATATTTTGGACTAAATCATGCCTTAGTGATCCAACATCTTGATGGTCTTAGGCTCTATACCAAGTTTGATTAAAATCCGATCAGCAATACCATCTCTTAAGTCGTAAGAAGCTCATCCAATCAGATGCAATATCACATCATCAGTATGTGTCGATCTCACTCACAACAAAACTAATTGGATATCTTGATGATATAAACTTATTTTCAAAACTGGATGAATATCTGATCACAAATAAAAGTCGGTGTGTTGAAAAACTCAGGCAATCAGATACAAGATCACCTCATTAATATGAGTGGATCGCTCATAACTTTATTCATCCGAGATCTTGATGATTGAAGTATACGTGTATTTATCAGGTTTAATCATAATAGGATCATAAATACAGTCGCCAGACTGGTAACAAGCCCAGCCAATCAGATGCAAGATCACCTCATTAATATCCGTGGATCTCGCTCATTGTCGAACTCATGCGAGATCTTGATCATATAAGGTTATATACCAAGTTTGATCACAAATCGGATCAGATATTGACTTCCAGAGTGGTAACAAGCTCAGCCAATCTTATGCAAGATCACCTCATTGATATGCGCTGATCTCGCTCATTTAGGGGACAATAATTCCATAGCCCAACTAGCCCGGACAACAAACAAATACTTTTTGGGCAAGGAAAATTGCACGTCAGTAGCCCAATTATTACATAGTAAACTGAAGAAAGCAAATTCTAATTTTATGACCATTTTCCCAGCATCATCATGCCGAGCTAGAAAATGAAAATTGGAATTGTCGTCCCCTGACATTTTGTAACTTTTCCTTGATGACAGAAGTCCATTTTTTAGGTTTGATCAAAATCAGATCAGAAAAAATATGATCTCAGATGCATGATCACCTTATTAATATGCGTGAATCGTGCTCATTATCGAACACGTCCGAGATCTTGATGATATAAGTCCATTTTTCAAGTCTGATAAAATCGGATCTCAAATACGGTCTCCAGAGTAGTAATAAGCAATTGTTGATGGACACATGATGCACAATGGATGCAAGGTCATCACGTAAGCTCTTTTTGCCTTATGGTCAAGAAGGCTAATGATGACGTAGAACACTGGAAATTTCCTTAAAAAAACATATTGAGAACCCATTTTACTTCAGCCGACCTTTTATTTGGCTACAAAGTAAAATACTTTAATATTAAGTTTAATCTAAAAACGTAATCATTTACCGTAATAGTAAAATGAACATAAATTTGCATTTTATAAAAAAAAATTCCAGCATCATCATGCCGGGCTAGTAAGTGAAAATTTGAATGGTTGTCTCCTGACATTGTCTAACTTGTCAGAGATCTTGATGGCAGAAGTCCATGTTTTACGTTTGATCAAAACCAAATCAGACAAATTATGATCTCAGATGCATGATCACCTGATTAATATGCGTGGATCATGCTCATTATTGAACACATCTGAGATCTTGATGATAAAAGTCCATTTTGCAAGATTCATAAAATCGGATCAGAAATATGGTCTCCAGAGTATTAACAAGCAATTGTTAACGGACGCATGATGCACAATGGATGCAAGGTCATCACGTAAGCTAAATTTGCCTTATGGTCATGACAGCTAATGATGACGTATGACGCTGGACATTTCCTTCAAAAACGTATTGAGAACATCTTTTTACCCAGCCCACCTTTTCTTTGGCTAGAAAGTAACACATGTTAATAGTAGTATTAAGTTAAATCTAAAAAAAGCAAACATTGACCGTAATCTAGGGTGTTGACGGACGTACGGAAAGACACGCACACAGGTGCTAAAGTGATCGCTATGTCAAGCCTCCGCTAAGTGGGGCTCGACAATAAGGCCACGTGCAAAATTTGGTTACAATTCTTGTAGAGTTATGTTGAGGAAACCTAAGTTAGGGAGACAGGGTATCTGTGGTAATTACACCTGTAAATGGTGACATAGTAAGCAGACGATCAAACTTGTCCGACCACTATTCTCCCCAGATATTTCTAAAGGTGTAGTAGTAAACGTATCAGCTGTTTGGTCATTAACTACCAAAGAGTTAATTTTACCATGAATATGCATAAAAGTACCGAATACTTGGTCTTCATAAATGTGGGAAAAGGACCATAATTTATATATATATATATATATATATATATATATATATATATATATATATATATATATATATATATATATATATATATATATATATATATATATACTTGGTTATATTTTCTTTACAAAGTCATTCTTGCAATGTGAAAGAACCTGTTATAAGTGTGGCTGAGCAATGAAGGTGTAGGTGCAACATCAATTAAGGTGAAGTGTAAAGCGGCACACCAAATTCGGTGAAATCAGTTGATTCCCAGTAAAGTTAACTTATTTAAACGAAGCTGCAGAAAGATGGACCAATATACTTGATTATTACATGACTCCAGGCCTGCAGAGCAGGATTGTAACGGGAAATGTACACACAAGTTTGAGACTGAGAAAATAAAATATAAATCTTTTATAAGGCCAGATATAGCGAATGTCGAAATGGTGTGAACATTCAACGCCTGGCTCGGTCATAACATCGTACAATATTCTCCCAAATCCTCTTCGATAGAAGAATGTGCGTGCATGTGTATGTATGGGGTGGTGGTAAAGTCTCTGTGTATGTGTGTTTGTGTGTGTATTAATAAAAGTTTTATTTATGTATCATTGTCACTCTTTTGCTACAGTTATGGTATTTTGTTTCCGATGATGTATGTACTTTCAATGTGTTTCATTGTAATCACGTTTATATATTGCACTATCTGCTACTTATGTCCGGAGTTTGTATCTTCATAGTCCAATTGGGTTAATGGAAGTAAATAAAGTCTTGTCTTGTGTTGTTTATCTGAGGGCAAGCAGTCAACTGACGTCCATTCACCAGGCCTTGAGACGGTATAGCTCAAACATCCTAACGGCCTAACACAGTGTATAAGCGTGGAAATGTCTGTCGCCTACCAATGTTGTGATATTATGACTGCGTCAGACATTGCTTGTTTGTGGTAAATCGCCGTTGGCTGTAGACTCTGCAAATTTGTATTGTTATGAAACAGGATTAACCACATTTCCTGCTCGTCCAAGGGTGTGAGAAATGTTATTTTACGGTATACCGACAATATATATATATATATATATATATATATATATATATATATATATATATATATATATATATATATATATATATATATATATATATATATATATAACCTACCATCATGCCTTATCCAGACAGCAAAGCCCCTGTAGAGGTGGACCTTGTACACAACATTCTATCGAGTCTGTGATATGGTAGCATCAGTCATTATAGTATATCATTATGTTGCTTTTAAGTTGTCTTTTTTAGCATTTCAAAAAATTACATGAAAACCATGCCTGATATATAGTTTCCATTGTATGGGATGATATATCTCAATACATCGTCCCTGTGGCACAACTCTGTATTATGTCCATTCAACATACATCACTGGCATTTTATTGTTTTGCGTGGAGTGCGTGAGGGTGATGTGATACAGCTGTGAACGCTGCTGTGATTCTTTGATGATCATGATGATGTTTATGGCCGTGTTTCAAATTTCTTTCTATTCAATGAACGGGATTCGGGGACCTGAGCATTAGTATCTTAGTTTATAGGATGATAACGGTCGAGGCCATACTATCAAAGCCGGAGTATGGGATCTGCTCTCATTCTCACGCGGTCTGCTGTCAGCTTCAAATCGCTTTCTGCTATCTCATTTGTTGTTTTAGTTCAGATGTTGTTTCAAGAAATGCTCATAGACAGGTGCAACTTGAAATGTTGAGGTGATTCACGTGACTTGCAATGTGATTGGCTTGCACACGTGACTTGCAGTGTGATTGGCCAGCGGTACCAACGATCTCCGATAAGCACTTATTAACTGAGAGTAGTTGATATGTCAATTGATCGAGTAACTAACAACATGCTTTTCACATCTATTGTCATGCCGAAGAAACGACACATGTCAAGCCAATCATAATTAGGCAACAAGGAGGTCCAAAATTAATAATGTGTGCAATTTCTTTTCTTTTTCTTTTTTCTTTCAAGAAAGTGAGTGCATGTGTTTGATTGAGTAATAGAGATTAAGAGGTTTCTTGCCTCCTTTTGACTGAGGCCACTTAACTGATGGATATCCCAACAATGGTCATAACCGTCTATCCGCTGACGGGTCACTTTGAGAATAAATCAAACAAGAGTCCCTCGAAAAGAAAGGCGTTCTACTGGGCGAAAACAATTTCCAGGAATTTAAGATAAAAACATTTTTTCCTTTTAACTGCTAAGTGCTGAAACTATCTCTGATATTCTTCAGCGATAACAAGATTTTAAAATTAGCTGCCGTGGTGAACATATTGGATGTCAGATTGGCACCATTTTCATTGAGGACCAAGCAGATATAATTAGAAGTCTGTTGGTGAAAACCCCATTTTGATATAACCATCCATTTGGGAAGAGTGGAGATAAAAATGTTTTCAAGATATTAGACGTCAGATCGACATCATTTTCATTTAGGACCAACATCATAAGAAATCTTCAGGTGAAAACTCTATGTCAATATGACTTTCCGTTCAAAATATAGTAGCGATACAACAATTTTCAAGATGACTACCTTGGCGGCCATATTGGACCTCAGATCGGTACCATTTTACTTTACGACCAACTAGACATCATAAGAAGTTTTTCACTGAAAACCCCATGTTCATATCACCATCCGTTCAGGAGGAGTAGTGATAGCAAGATTTTCAAGATGGCTGTTGTGGCGGCTATAATGGATATCCGAGTGGCACCATTTTCATTTAGGACCTACTAGACCATGAGATAAATGTGTGTGTAAAGTTTCATCGCAATGCTCCATGTAGTTTAGGAGAAGTAGCGATAACAATCTTGCTCCAACGGAAGGACTGACGACGGACGACGAACGAAAAATCATCCCATAAGCTCTTCTGGTCACCCTTATAGATGTTGGACACTTCAGAAGAAGTCTGGAATTTTGCGTCAGAAGTCGAATTCTTAGATCCGAAGCTGACACCACCGTGATGTAGACAATCTGCATAAGCTTAAGGCCGCAAAAGCTTGTTTTAAATTTGTTAAGATTTATACAAAAATGAAAGAATATACCGCATGAATATTTTTAAAAAACATTCTCCAAGATTGGAGTTCTGTATTCTTTGAATAAATTCATAACGAATACGAAATGTGACCAAGGCAGATACACCACACTAAAATTTAACTGACACATCAACAGCTGTCAATTTATTATCGCTTATCGGAGATCCGTTGACCGAGTATATCGCGAGCCCCCCGAAAGTCATTACATCCAAAAATATGTATCGCCTGTTTTTCAGAGCGCTGTGAATGAGGACATGGGCACCTAGGTGTTTTTCAGTATATATACCATGTATAAATTTATACTGCAATAAATTGTCCACATTTCGGAAAAATATTTAAAAAATATATACTGAACGATGCTGTTGAATTATTTGTGTAAATGTTTATAAGAAAATTTTAATTTTATTGAAAAGTGTATGCTGAAAAGTTGAAGGAGTTTTGCCAATAGAGCAATTAACAGTCAAACTGCTCTTGTAATGAGTGTCACTAAAGACAGCATGCTTGCTTACTGCCAACTCAGCGTGTATTAGTAATGTCGCACAGACGAATGCTTTCAAAGCAGTCTTTTCATAGCCAATTTACCATGATCGCAAAACTGTATTTAAAAGAAACAAAAACATAGCAAATGCCCAAATATATAAAAAGATAAAATTTAAACAACATGGAATACTTTGATTGGATTGGTCCGCTTGATCCATGTATGCGCTGAGCAGGTTTAAGATTTTACACCAAAATTGAACAAGTATTTTGAAAGTAGAAATGGGAAGAGGAGAGCATGGTTTGTGCCCTTTGTTTTGCCGATCCTCGAGCAAATAAATTTGCGCGCTGTTTACAATGATTGCAGGTGCATAAATTGCGTCTACAAACTAAACCTTTTTGAATTCTGTGCGGTAAGAAAACTCCAACAGTAAAACGCTCGACCAAAAAGCACACGACTGAAAGGATCTATTTCAAGTTCACATATATTTCTACGGCAAAATGATCCATTTTGAATTAAAAGTATGCAAAATTTAAGGAAACCATTCTAATGTTTACCTGCCAGTGGGGGTCCTATGATACCGGCAATACCTCGGCCCATAGACAAGAGACCGAAAGCATTGGTCAACTTTTCCAGACCCAAGAGTTCGCAAATAATGATGGACGTGAGCGATATAAATGCGGCTGAAAACGAAAAGAAATGGCCTAATACTCAACTATATTCGAAGATTATAATACTCCAATGATATATCTGCCTCGGCTATACCCATGCCAGCATTGCTCTTGCCAATTTATCACCTGGGAAGAAAATTGGGCCAAACGAGAAAAACTACCAAACAACCATCCTGTTTTCTTTTTACTTTCAGCCACCATTAATATATGAGCAGCTGTCACTTTATGGAAAAGGATAAATTTTATTAGTGTCATGTGTGTATGTAAATGTACTGCAAAAAAAGTTCCAACTAAAGTGCTACTCATGGTGCAGTGGTCTCCCCAGAAAACGTTAGCATCGCGGGTTTCCTGAGGGGATTTAGTTTCATTCGCAAGACGACGTGCGCTTATCTGTTAGTCTCGTGTAAGTTCTATCTAATGAACAATGTATATGCCATTTAATGTAAAAATAAATAAGCTTCAATTTTATAGTCTTTTAGTTAAATAATTGCTGATATATATATATATATATATATATATATATATATATATATCTATATATATATATATATATATATATATCTATCTATCTATCTATCTATCTATATATATATATATATATATATATATATATATATATATATATATATATATATATATATATAATCAGTTTACTTTTCTTCGTGGATGCAAAGTCACACAAACTTAAAACCTGAGTAATTAATCTTATTAGCCTAATGTAGATTTTGTATACAGCAGATTGTTGTCCTCTTTGCATATTGCATTATTATTTTTTTCAATGCTATTTAGGCACTTGGTCTTTCAAGCTTTGAAGAACAATTGATATGAAAATGAAATAATCGTTTTCTTCTGCCTATAAAGGCAATGTGACATAAGTATGTTCGTTTTGTTAGTTTTGTTGATATTATTTTACTATTCTTGCAGCAGCTAAAACAGAGATTTGTCAAATACTTGACTCTAATACTTCAACCACTAAGAATGCACATTTTTGATTTTCAGAGGAATAAATAGAATTATATATTTTTCCGAACCATATTAATCACAACATTGATAGTATTGTTATTTTTTTATATGTAATCTATTACTTAGTCCGTGTCAAAGTAGTTACGTTTGCTCGAAACATCAATACTCGGGCAATTTACTAACAGGCAGTTTACCAAGTGCATGTCTGATGCGGTGAAGAACAGTGTACATCATATGTAGTGAAATCTGCCCAATAAAGTAAAGCTTTGGAGAATCTGAATAAAAAGTAAAGCCTTTAATGTGGTAACTCAGCGGCACTAATATAATTAATAAAATGGTGAAGTATGACATCTTGCTAATTGACGCCATTTAAAATATTTATTTTTTAAAAATTACTTCTGTGAAAATACATGTTTGATAATTGACAAGTCTAACAGCCAAGCCTGCACATGGTCTGTTAAATTAGAATTCAGCAAACGGTCGTGAAAGAAAGGCGTTATGAGCTCATAGCACATCGTCGTTTTTGATTGGCTAGCAGTCGTCTGTGATAGGATGGCGACCAATCGGATTGTCCCAGGGCTTTTCCGTTGCATGCTTGAAAAAGACTTCCGATTAAATAATTGGTATTTTGAACAGCCCTCTTCTCCGTGGTTGTTATTACCTTGTAACTTCTTCATTGACACAACGACTCAATGACGCGTGATCACTCATAGCAAGAAAAGAATACAAAAACAATAATTTCGGGGGGGGGGGGGTTCAAACGTTGCAGAAATAACATTACAAACGAAACAAGTAGGTGTTTCATTGATGGTTGAAACGTCGTCAAATGTTACTTTCAACGGCTGTCTTTCATTATGAGGCTCTGTTTCTCATATCTAACCGTATTAGGTCCGAATTTTTTTCCCACCAATCTGGAAGATATCCCTACGATTACCTAAGAGTCTATGTCAGAGAGTGGAAGTCATTCGACTCGCATCGGAAAGAGACAAGGATGTTCCAAATGGATAGCGGTCCCGTATCCTAAAATGGCGCCAGGGAGAGCTCTGCTGGTGAGTAGAGGGGGTCATATTTATACGGTCCTCTGCAGTTCTGACTTTATTAACATATCCAAGGTTTTTCTATTTTATCTCAACCCAACCCCTTTATGGTATTTTATTATATAGACCAATAAATAAAGAAAACTCTTAAATATTGAGACGATCAAAGCCGTAAAGTTAAAGAACTGTACAAAACACAAGACACAAGGATGTTATGGAAGGGAGGATTCAAACGTTGAAAATATAATAATTTTACTATAAAAATGTTAGCATACTTTAGAAAGATATCTGCAGATTAAGTATTCGTCCGTAAGGCTTTCCCTTTATTTTTCTATCTGCCAAGTCTTTTGTAAACTTACTGGACACGCCATTGAATGAAAAGAATGATATTTCTTACGGCTCCATTAGTTATTTCTGCAACATGTTTTCAGCACTTGAAAGTCATGTATCTATTAAAGCGTCATAAAAAAGAACTGATATTATAGTGTACGATACAAAAGTATGTATACAAAAGGATATAATGTTGTAATATTGACATCATTTTGGTAACTTTTGCATCCCAACTATCTGTGACATTTTTTGTATCCTAGCAGCTGTTTATATTTCAAGTGATCACGCCGATGACTACACCTTTGTACGAAGAGTGTTAAAACACCGACAAGTAAGTGGCTTTCTGCTTAAATTCTTCAAATGGGTAAGTGTCCAACGAAATTATCTGAGCCACGAGTTCAATGGTTCCTTTGGAAAAGGAGAGAACAGATATGATCCAATGTATTAATAGAGATTTGAATTCTGTAACTAGCCTGTGCAAGCACTTAGCCAAATGAATGATATGAGAATACATCCAATACTCTCTGTTCATGAAGAAAGCGCGTAAAATAGGAAGGACAACGATGATATTTACGATAATGCTCAACCATGTGTACACATTGACCAAAGTTTTACATCCAATCGGATTATTTTCAAATAGGAAGATAAATTTGTCATATTCTTAGATGTAACTATAATAACCAGATGAGTTACACACGAATATTATTGTCTTCTTTCTTTACTCAATGACAGGCCATGAGGCTACGTCGTTCATGAATTCTGATATGAATCCTGTTTAATCAGACACAATTGGTGGAGATGCAACAAAGTTTCCCAAAATGCGACCGCTGTCTTCGATGGACTGCGTCTTCTCTTACCTGCTACAGGGGAACCTAGGGCAGAGGAAATACCGCGGGCTAACGTCAGGAGACCAAAGGCATTGGTTAATTTCTAAAGTCCAAGGAGATCACAGATAATTATTGAAGTAAGAGATGAATATGCAATTTAATTCAGTAAATAGGTCAGAAGATGAAAATATTAGGTATATATGGAGCTGAAATATGTAACAAGTTCAAAGCATCAAAATATTATACTCAGTGGCGTAACAAGAAATTCTGGGCCCCCGCAAAACCTAATTATCGGGCTCCCTCCAAATAAAAAAGTTGTTTCATGGAAATTTTGGGTCTCCACTGAGCCTTCCCCCATCTTCCCCCCCCCCCCCCACGCTCTTTAAGTTGCTGGGGTTGCTTGGGCCGTAGCTTCGCCAGTGATTATATTATTAGAACCAATGGTTTAAAGAAAGAATATATTACAACATATTGTAGAAACAACGAGGTAAAAATTTGATAATTTTCTGACAATACTGGAAATGCTAAAAGGGGATTACTACGGCAAGACTTTACCATTTAATAGGAATGTATTAGGATGTATCGTTCTGTATGTGCACCAGTGAACATATATCTTTGTATATGCCAAAACAGGTAAATTGTAAATGGTGGAAATTATCCAACTGATTAATAGTTTTAGATCTGTTTATTTTAAACAGAATAATGGTTGTTTTGGTCTAAAAATTATCAAGTGATGTCTTTAAAAGATCCATACAGCATACTGATTTGTAAACAATTTACTTACATGGTGTAGCAGAACTATATCGTCTTAAACAACAATTATAATATGTGTTTTACAGTAGCCAAACCGGTTAAAACGTGTGGAATTACAAATTATGTGGATCTGTATAGGTTTTTTTGTTCCTTGTCGAATGACTACATAAGTCTTACAATGATGAAGGAGATTTTCAAACACTATAGTCATCAATCTGATTAAAATCAAGCTCTACTTATCAATAAGAAGATCTGACGGGCACTGTTACAAGGTCATGATCTGTTGACCTTTTCTTCACCAATCAAATTACAGCTTTCATACTGCTGAAATTGAGAAACGACATTCGGAACAAATCTTTGTTAACGATAACTCTCCCTAAAACGAACTGCATGGCTTTATATGATAGGCTACTATCAATATGTGGAACAGAAATTCCAAAGGTCAGCAGAAAATGAACTATTATCGGTGTGTGTCATATCTCTGTTACGTCCGAGAGCTCGATTTAATTCAGATTTAATTGTCACAAAAATAGGCTTTTTGGCTAAAACTAAACTGCAGATGTTTGTAAACGTATATTTGCATGATATAGGGGTATTAGGTTTTACACTTTTTAAATCAATATTTTGATAATGGAGGGAAAACCGTGTAATAAATGTGAATTCACATTTAATCTACCCAAACACTTGAATTCACATATAAGATGCAAGAACGGAAATAATCCTGGCTAGATAAAAGAAGTTAACAATTATAGAGCCAAAAATCATAGAATTGTGGTTAGTACAGACATAAATTGTGGATAAATCCTTGGTAAGTAAAAAGTGGAAACGCATGTTGATATAAAGCAACATATTCCATTGTACACACACACACACACACACACACACACACACACACACACACACACACACACACTTTTATATACTTTTAATAGTTTTCACACAAAATATGTCATTTGCAAATTATGAAACTGTTATTGGATAGAATTTAAAGCTTGGTGATTGCTTAATGTCAACAGATGAAAGCATGATTCTCAAATCAAGTTTTTAGCCAATTGAAAGATGTGACTGAATGCGTAACAAGATGTTCATAAAATTAAGGTTTGTCGAAAATCTTGATGATTGTATTACGGGTAATAATGTTGTCCATAAAAGAAACATGTTCGTATCCATAGACGAAGGAAAATAAGTTGCTGATTTAAAAACAAGAACAATGTCATACTGTATCAAGGCATTGAATATCAGTCATATATGAAATCTACAATTAATGGGTTTTTAAAGCCCAAAACAACATTTATACATTTTTGATGCTATTCTTTTTTTGGAAGAAAAGAAGAATGTAATGTACTGAATATTCAACATGTAATCTCGCCTCAATTTCTTGAGGGTCTCTTTCTAAAATGATGAAGAACACACACTCACCTACACATACACACACACACTCAAACACACACAATATATATATATATATATATATATATATATATATATATATATATATATATATATATATATATATATATATATATATATGCTTATCGACAAAATAGTATTTAAACAATATCGATAAAGATTACATGAGTGTGGCTGGATGACAAACATTTGCATAGAGCACACGTTCATGTTTTGATAATGTAAAGGTAAGAAAGACATAGTAATAAGATACAATTATTACAAAATCATAGGTGAACATACCAGTAGAAAGACCAAACACACCGGCTACGACGCACAAGCTCTCATAATTCACACAAAGTGGAGTCAGAAGGATAGCTACACCAGCGATCGCCATGGCAATGTTGTTAATCACAAGACTTCCGCCTTTAATGCAGTCAGCCATGATACCGGACACCACTCGGCCGACTGTGTTTGTTATACCTGGAAATTAAAATTACTTTTAATTTTGTCATTATACAAGAGAATCAAAATTTGAGACTTAGAATACATTTGTAATGCAACAATTCAGGATATAATGGGTGTTATGTTGACATAATGAGTGTCGTGTTGACATTTATGATACATTATGATTGGCAATGCTAAATGATTATTTATCACTTAAACTGCAAATTCATTTATTTTCTCGTGTATCTGTTTTCGTGGTTTTGCAAAAACAAGAGGCCCAATTCAGAATGAGATCACTCGCCTGACTGACATCTGCCCAATAGCCAACTACAAGAGCACTTGGCCAAGAAATCTGTGTCTGTAAGATGCTCTCTTTCTTAAGAAATTTCTTACTATGCTATTGCATATGTTGTGAGAGCAATTGTTTAGAGGTTTCTCTATACTGTGTATCTTCATCTCTATTTGATGGCACGTCGACATTATTTGTCCAATGCGGAAAAATCTTAAATGCCATAAAGCTTTCTGTCAAATTTCGTTCAATTCTGTTGGAAATTTTTCGAGGATTCGGTAAAGGCTTTATTAATATTAACAACGGCAGCCATAATTTAATGCGATTATGAATCATTTATATACACTTGAAAGTCTTTCATGCCAAAATGCTTTCTGTCAAACAAGGTCGAGTCCTGTTCAGCGGTTTTTGTAAATAAATCATTTTAAGGTTTTACTATTTTTAGTAACAGTAGCCATATTTGATGGCTGATCGGCATCATTTGTGCAGTCTGAAAGCTCTTTTTGACTGGATGGTTTCTGTCAAGTTTGGTCACATTCTGTTGAGCAGTTTGTGAGAAGGTTTTTTCAATGTTTTCTATGTTTAGTAATGGTGGTCCTATTTGGTGGCAGATTGGCGTTAAATGCCATAGTGCTTTTTGTCAAATCTATTCAAATTATGTTTAGAAATGTCTGAGAAGAAGTTTAAACTTTTATTTTTCTTCTTCCTCTGTTTTTAGTTATGGCTCCCATAACTGATGGCGGACGGACATCATTTGTATAAAATTGATAGTCTTTATGCCGGGATGCTATCTGTCAAATTTGGTCAAATTCTGTTGAGCAATGTTTGAGAAGAATCGTTGAAAGTTTTTTCAATTTGTAGTCACGGCGGCCATATTTGATGGTGGAGAGACATCGTTTGTAAAACTTTAAAAGCCCTTAAAGCCATGATACTTTTTGTAACATTTGGTCAAATTATAGTAAGATTTTTGTTTCGACGAATTCGTTTAAATTTTTTCTGCTTTTAGCTACGGCCGCCATATCTGATGACGGAGCGGCATCATTTGTACAGTTTTTTAAGCCTTAATGTCAGGATTCTTTCTGTCAAATTTGATCCAATTCTATGTTGAGCGGTCTGCGAGAGAAGCGGTTATATATATATATATATATATATATATATATATATATATATATATATATATATATATATATATATATATATATATATATATATAAAGGTGGTCATATTTGATAATTCATCGGCATAGTTTGCAAAACAATTTAAAAGCCCTTCATGCTAAGATTCTTTCTACCAAATTTGGTCAAATTCAGTTGAGTGGTTTTTTGGAAAAAGTAGTTTATATGTTTTTCTATTGCTAGTAACGGCGACCGTATTTGATAGTGTATAGGTTTCATTTGTATAAATTTGAAACCCTTTTTGACCGGATGACATATGTCAAGTTTGATCAATTCTGTGAGGTAGACTTTTGATAAGTCATTTGAATAGTCTTTTAGTTTAGTAACGGCAGCCATATTTTAAGGTGGATCAGCATCGTTGATACACACTTCAAATCCCTTCAAGCTAGAATGCTTTCTGTAAAATGTAGTCGAATTCATTTCAGCGGTTTATGAGAAGTTTTAAGGTTTGACTATTTTCAGTAACGGCAGACATATTTTGACAGTGGATTGATATCAGCTGTATAAATGTGAAAGCCTTTCAAGTCTTTATGTCAGGCTGCTCTTGGCCAAATTTAGTTTAAATTGGTCCAGTTGCTTTTCAGATTAAGTTTAAAATAGACAGTGCTCACGGGCGTAAGACACACGACGTACGAAGGACGAAGGACTGTACCATCAGATGACTTTGCCTTAACCCAGATGAGCTAAAGAAAATGAGATTTTCATCAGTACTTTATATCGAAGACAAGAGAAGGAAGGGAGCCTAACGTCTCAGCAGATGGATCACTAGTCACTGGGTCTTTAAATGCATGGCTTGTAAGAACTACAGAATTCTAAAAAATTATGTATACCACGAATACAAGTAAATTCACAGTAAATAAAGGATGCATCAAAGAAAATTAAATTTTTAACTTGCAAGTAGATTTGTACAAAATCAAGACTGTTTCAATGTTTACAATTTCTATATTTATTAGTGATTATATCTGCAGATTCGTTATTCAATATTTCCAATCACATCTGCCAGTGTAACAACACAAACATCAAAGTTCTCGACAAGAGGTGAGAGAAACTAAAAGAATTATGAAGTTATGTATAGATAAAAAAGCAAGCAGGAAGAATACCTTAATGTCCTTTGTTTAGAGGAACATACAAAATGCTGCCTTACCCATGACGGACAAAAGAAATGCAGCATTGGTTTTGTCTATGCCCTGCAGCTCGGCTTTGTCCACTAAGTAAACATATGGTACATAGAAACCCAACGCAGTGAAGATGTTCCCTAGGCAGATAAGCATGAAGCCTAGGTTGGTCAGGAGAGACACATCCATCATTTCTTGAAGAATGTCTTTGATGGGTTTTGGAAGGCATGGGCAGTACTTCCAAAGTTTACATTCAGGTTCCTCCATAACCGCTCCAGGAATCGCTGTTATACTTGCTATGTAACTGGTCATGTCAGTTTGTGATTTGTACTCTGGAATATTAATGACGCTACCACTGTAAAAGATGTCTTTTCTGTACATTGGTCGTAAGTAGTCTCCTTTCTCTATGCTTCTGCTGGACCCTAAAATGTTCTTGATTCCACCTGATGAATGTGTGAGCCGTGCGTGCGGGGCAGAATTAAGACTGCCAACTTCTACCCGGATAAGGGGTTGAACTTCGTATACTTGGACTCCTGGTGGAAGGGACTTATTTAACTTGTTTGGGCTACTAGTGCTATCAGCAGACGATCTCTTCCTTAAAGGATTTTCGACCTCTTCAGATGGACTCTGAGGCTGGGAGAAAGGAATCGAGGGAGAAGACCACAAAGACTCTGAGTCATTCTGATCACCTGACACCCTCAACATAGATGCTGACTTAGATTCCTCTGGAATCTTTGGCGTTGCAACTGGGGTTTCTGGATTACTTCGTTTATCTCCACTTTCGGAGACGGAGAGCTTCTTCAACTTACTCCTTTTGCTCTGCACACTGTCTTGCCGCATTATACCACTTTTATCAGTTTTGTCTTTTTCAAAGTATGCACTGGGTAGCGATAGTACTTCTGACTCGGTGTCTTCGAGAAGCTTCTCTCGTTTTAATTTCGCTTCTTTGACTTTTTCAAGAATTTCGGTAGTATCGGTGGGTCCAATACCCGAAGATTCGGACATTGAATAGTGCGTTCTACTTCCTTTTGCCTGTTCCTTTCTATCCAGGATGCTTTTTGTTCTTGGTGACTCTTCCTCGACAGCTTTCGTCCTTTTCTTTTTCGATGGCTCCAGTGGTCTCATAAGCATTCCACAAACACATCCGTTGAAGATGATGCCAGCCATAATTAGTAGGGCGTTCTTCCAATCAAACCAATCCAAAAGAGCTTTAGTAAGTGGTGAAAATATAAATGTTCCTACTCCTGAACCGCATACGGCAATACCTGTGGCAATAGCACGTCTACGTTCAAAGTAGTACCCAACACTGACTATTGAGGGCAGATAGATCATTCCGAACCCAATACCTGCAAGAAGGTTTTACTAGTGTTACTGCATTCATGCAGACAAAAAAAAGGCACCATAACAGGGATTACTATAAATCAGTGGTTCCCAAACGTTTTTGATTGCGACCCTAAATACCATCTTTTGCGACCCAAAATGCAGTATCAGTATAGGGTCGCGAGGGTCCTCGCGACCCGGAGTTTGGGAACCACTGCTATAAATTATGGGCAATCTACATTTCCTGGATTGAATTCCGTACAAGTAGAATTGAGAGCTCTGTATATACATATATTCAAGATATAAATTTTATCTGCGGTTGAGTTCTGAATCATTATTTCAATTTACACTAAATACCTGGTATTTGTTCTCTCTCTTGCATTCGGTAATACCATTAAATATCGTTTTTCATATAAATACATGTGAAATAAATTTATTATTTCTTGAATTCCATATGATCTGTGTAAACATTTTGTTGTTAAAACTTTTGTGCAATAACAAATGCCGGAATAATATACCCCCTTCCAATTTCAAATATGTTGGTAAACTACTGTAATAAAGCTACCTCTCTTCCAGCCTAAGACTTGAAAGATTGAACAAATATTGCAATACAAACGATTACAGTGGGTACCAAATTGGGACAATAGATCCTCAATTGGATTTCTTTATTCCATAAATAAGAACCGGGGGTGGAGCATTAGAGTAATCACACAAACACAACTAAAGTCTCCAGTTAGTTAAAAAATATGTGTATGTCAGTTTCTCTGTTATTCCCGATAGATGGATATATTAGCATAAGCATCTATTCAGAAAACTGTAAACCACGTGTAACTTACCACCCATGACTCCGTATGTCAGAATAAGGATGTCAATGTTGGGAGAAAACCGTGCCAGGATGAAGGCCACGGTGGCAATTACACTTCCAACGATTGTCACCACCCTGCAGCCGAACTTGTTCGTTAAACCGCTCACTATAGGTCCTGAAATACCAAAGCAAGGAATTAGGCTCGGTGTTAGGTCCTTATTTAAGTTAGCTGGTTTGCTGGAACAATCATGAAAGTCATACTAAAAGAATTTGTATTGGTCAGAATAAGTACGATCGCTTGCCAGCATTAGCTTAAGGAAGAGTGTCTTTTACCTTTTATAAAAATGAGTAATTATACTGTAAGGTCCTCATTTGCTAAAAAATGTTGTTTGATAGAGGTAGCTTTGCATTTATCAGTGTACGATATCACTCACCCCTCCTCAGTTAATTTTACCGTGATGGTTCAATTTTATTATTTAAAATATACAGTTTAGAGGTTTGTTTGAGTAGGAGCTTATGGTTAAGTTGTTTAGAGTAGAGCCTGAAACAAATTCACCTAAGGGGTACCCCAGGAAGAGGTTAACTCGAAATCTTTACAAACTTCAAAAGTTGGAATAGCATACTATTTCATTAATTGGTCTCATTTCTTCCTATACTGCTGAGCGGAATCAAAAAGATGGATACGTCAAAGAGTATACATACCTACACAAAGGTAAACTCCACACAAAAGTGACCCTACCAAGGAGACTTTACTTCTGGATTCGTCGAAATATACTACAAACTCCGACAGAAATATGCCAAATGAGTATCCAATACCGTCGACAATGACGTTACACATGAGGGAGGCAGCAACAATCACCCAACCCCATCCCCCGTCGGGCGCAGCAGGCAATAAGTCACTGAGGCTTTCCTCTGAATTTGTGGAGTCCTCAGATTCGCGCCTCTTCTTCGGCTCCTGGTTCTTGGACATCTTGACCTGTAACGTCACGTAAAGAAATAGAGCGACTTTAAAGATTCGAAGATGTGGTTCAACTTAGAACCAAGGTCTACACTGACACAGTCAAGTCACACACTGACTTGTCAATATATGATACACTTGTGGACTTGCGCACAGATGGATCTATTGTCTATATACGCGACAATTTCTCAAGAATGGAGACACTTGCAGACTTTTCCTCAGATGGACCTAGTCTCTAGCCTGACACCCTCACCACACCTTTGATCCCGGTCCGAAAATGTGTGACCCAAATGGAAACATGCTCGCTGAATGGACCGTCTTTCCTGAAAAAGAACATAATATCTAATTGGAGTATTCAAATAACTGCAATAAAATGATACAAACAATATCCATGAGCATGTAAATCTACTGTATAACGAATTTGCCCATAGCAGGACGCAAATCATTATAATCACTGACAGACAGCTCCTTTGTGTAGCATTATGATGGAAAAAGTCTTCCATTGTTGAATGAAATCAACAGTCAAATGAATTACATAAAAACGGCATTATACAAAAGTAAATGTAACCCATTTTTATTAAAGTACTTCTACCTTATCCTGCATGGTCACAGCTGAAAGTATCAGCTGACAAGAATATGGTGACTTAGTCGATATCCACATTCTCAAATCTCTGATTCAAGTAATATAAAGGATGTACTAGTACTTCTCACTACCTGGCATCATAGTCATGATGCAGATTCAAATGTAGCAAATACATTCTGAAGTAATAAGTTCTTGTACACACGGTAGTGCTATTAAACATATTTTAAATTCTAGTGTCACTGAGTGGGGAAAAATTCCCCAGTACATGTTCCACTCTAACTACCTAAGGTTGTTTTAGATTTTAAAACTTAAAGAAGGGGTTTTTCATCCCGATATTATAAATTTAAGTTTATTTTCAAATTAATTTGAGGTGATCATAAATGGCATTCGTGCCACCGTAAATTCATCCCTGATTAGACATGCTGATTAGTAAAACCCCAACACAGTTGGGATAGTTTCAAGATGTGTGCGGTTAAAAAGCAAAGGTTTCCTTTACAAATAGAACAAATAGACAAAATATAGTGGGAATTCACAAAGCATTATTTCTTACTAGGCATATATGTCATAATCTAGTAGGTACATTTTGAAAAATAATGTGATTGCTTGATCTACATACGCGCTTGTGTGCAGCAAGACAAAACAATTATGATGAATGGTGAAAGCTATTTTGTTATATCTGATACAAAATATCTTCAGGACCCAGTTTCACCAACATAATTCTAAAATTTAAGTTTAGACTTTGGCCATTTGATTGGTCAGTTTTAAGTCAGATATAAATTTCAGCCAATCAGATTACTGGATTACAGGGTTAAGTTTAAATCCAGAATTAAGTTCTGTTGGCGAAGTCCAAATCAGTGCGGTTACAGATTAAGATGGGAATATAACATTACCCTCTATGTGTGTTTGCATGGACTAGGTTAAAAGGTAACTTCTGCAGGATAAGTAACTCATTTGATTCCTTCGACTTTTATATATCACGCCTAATTAAATGTAACAGAATATAGTGGTAGATGTAACACGATTACTATTTACAAATTTATATCCACCCAACAAGTCCTGCAGCCACTCCGACGGAAATATAAGTAACCATGTCATCGTGCAACACATACGAAAAATAGATCATGTTCAAGTCATCGGTAAACTGATAAGTCGTCCCTACGGTTTCAAAATCTTACGGCTGACTAATTACATTAAAACTTAGCGTTCTAAAAAAGAAACATAACCGTGATGTACACACCATCATTTCTATAATGTGTAACACGCCAATGGCATTTTGTTGCTTTTTCAGACTATAGGAAATATAAAATCTACCTTTTCCAATTAATATCCTTCTGATGCACATAAAACTGCACACCTATACCGTTGAAATTTTACTATGTTAGCATACTGAGGTCGTTCCTTCTATGAAACTATTACGTGCACTGTCAAATTGATGAGTATTCTCCATCTACGAGTTAACCGGAGAAAGAAGTGAGTTTAGTCATCCCTGTTCTACGTCAAAACATGCTGGAAAATTGTTGGCTGCTTAAGGGATGCGTTGTAGGCGGAACTAAAAATAAAAAGCGGTAAATAATGGAAGGGAAGAACGGATATGAAAGGCCGTTGTTTAAAGGTTGAGATCTAATCATTGATGGGTACACGTTCTCTCTGTCTGTCTATCTATCTGTCTGTCTGTCTGTCTGTCTCTCTCTCTGTCTCTCTCTCTCTCTCTCACACACACACACACACACATGATATGATACATGGGTTAGATTACTAATTATTGAGGAACCTAGGTGGCTGAGTGGTTAGTGTGCTGGACTTGCAACCGAAAGGGTGTGGGTTTGAATCCTGCAATAGGATCAATCCGGATCGGTTACCGTGCTGTGTCCTTGGGCAAGGCACTTTACTCCAATCGCCTCCGTACTAAATGACCTGCTTGTTTTGATGTGCCGCAGACCACCAAACCAAACCAAACCACCAATTCTTTTTTCCATAGATATCAATGTTAACGTTTGAGAAAATAAAATGTTTTGTGCACTAGATGGTCCAGTACGCAACATATGTACTTCTTGACTGAAACTAGCCCAAACTTGCAGAACAATGATGTTTTAAAAATATATACGTAAATGTCCTTAAAGAAGAGTAATAGTCAAAGCTATCTTAATCAACAATCTCGCAACGGGTAGGCACAGGATAATTTTGGACTGCCGGAAAAAAATCAAAATCGTAAAAGTGTACAGACAGAATCAATGTAGAAGTAGAAAGCATTGATAAAGTCTCGGAAAATTAACAAAGAAAAATTCCTCGCTGATATTACAGGCAATGGCCGGGTCTCGAAGTATTAAGAACAGTATCCAATGTTCCGCCACTTGGTGATTGGTACACTGCTTAATCAATAAATAGTTGTACGAGTCCTATGCAAACAAGCACCAGAAAGCGATTGCATAATATTCAGCCATATCGGAGAACATTTCACTAGCCAACTATGTGCAAAAGCAATTGTTTGTAGCAGTCAGTTTTCAAGACATTTTTGCAATTTTTGGCCTCCATAGTAGTCACCACTTTTAGCATCTACTTCCAGAACACATTGTTTATCCTCCATTTGCTCTAAAGAATTAAACCTGATCACTTTACTCCAATATAAATACATTGGACATGTTTTTCATTAGTTATGCTATGAAGCTAGAAAGTGTACTTCAGTAATAAATGGCGATAATTTGCAATCTTACCACTAACCAGTCGACAGCTTGAAAAGTTGGAAACGTTGGTATAATTTTGGCAAAAATTCGATGTCATCGATATGCTATTGTTTCAATAAGCAAAATTCAGCGGACTATACACAGAGATATATACCTGGGTTACATTAGTTTCAGATATACGATTGCAAGATTGGGTGTTAAAAAGGGGGAGAAAATACTTAGAGCCCACCACTCCTGTCACTCAGTCAAATGCCACCCCATTTGCAAACCTATACAGGTTTTTCAACCTAAATAAAGACTATTATGTAAGTTGTTATTATTTCTCAAATGAGCAATAGTTCTCTCATATGTGAAAACACCGATGACGTCATGGATAGCGATATTCCCGTAAAAAATGGAAAATATCGAGAAAGCTTAATTAAAGTTTAGGTCAATATACATACAATTCTGCTTAAATTACATTTGGTATTCTCAGCGCATAACTATTGAAAACCCTTGTTTCACATTGTCGTAACTTCCGGGTATATCCATCCGTTTTCCGTGTCCAGCAGAAAATGCGATTTTTCGAGTAGTAATTTCAGTGAACATTGTTTCAATCCTTTTCTGAAATTTGTTTTGAAAGGTAAGCACGACAAAAAAAAAATATATTTTACAACGAGTACTCATATACTCATGTTTTCTTTACGTTTATGATACTGTTCATATGGAAAATTTCATCAATAATACCGCTTCCAGTATGTAGCACACGACCGTCTATATGTATCTATGTTGTAGGCTCAGCATGACTAGATTTTCATTCTTTTTATACAAAATCATCTTTTGGTAAAATTGCAGCGACACAATTAATTTTAGGATATTTGTTCACAAAATAGACCATTGCAGGCAGATGGAACGAACTGTATGGGAGTTGTATCTGTTGTATCCAGGATGTAATATATATGACAGGCACGTTCCATACAGGACTCAAATTACTAATTTATTTTCCGTTGACATCAATGTTAACTTTTAAGAAAATAAAAATATTTTGTGCACGAAATTTTTCAGTACATAACATATGTACTTCTTAACTGAAGTTAGCGCAAACTTTGTGGACAATCAAAATGGGATGCTTTGATCATTATTTTGAAGAAAAAACAAAGGTCTCTAAAAAAGGGTAACTATAGCTACTTTGATCAAAAGTCTCGCATCGATGTGGCAAAGGATAATTATGAAATCATGTAAGTGTACAAACAAAATCTATGTAGAAGTTGAAAGCACCGATAAAAGTCTAGTAAAATTCGAAAAGAGACATTGCAAGCCCATATCACAGCCAATGGCCTGATTTTGAAGTACTAAGTATGGTATCCGATCTCTCCACCACCATAACGCCCATATCACAGCCAATGACCTGATCTTGAAGTATTAAGGATGGTATCCCATGTCGCCACCACCAATACGCCATATCACAGCAAATGACACGATCTTGAAGTTTTAAGTATGGTATCCCATGTCTCAAACACCACCACGCCTATATCACAGCTAATGGCCTGATCTTGAAGTATTAAGTATGCTATCAGATGTCTCCACCACCACCATGCCTATATCACAGCCAATGGTCTGATCTTGAAGTATTAAGTATGGTATCCCATGTCTCCACGACCACAACGCCTATATCACAGCCAATGGCCTGATCTTAAAGTATTAAGTATGCTATCAGATGTCTCCACCACCACCACGCCCATATCACAGTCAATGGCCTGATCTTGAAGTATTAAGTATGCTATCATATGTCTCCACCACCACCACGCCCATATCACAGCCAATGGCCTGATCTTGAAGTATTAAGTATGGTATCCGATATCCCCACAACCACAAGGCTATTAACCTGCTTAATTAATAAATCGTACATCAACATAAAATCTCTCCTGTGATGCACTTTGCAATTGTATGGTTAACAAAGTTCATAACTTTATGAAACCTATTTGAAGGTGAATTTCAGTGTATATAAAACCTATATTATATGAGCTTCTTGGACTGTAAATATTTTATTTCTTCACGTCATGGTGTGATTCATCAAACGATAGAGCCGGTAGAACATTCTTTTTACAGATAATGTATTATTGATAGTAGATAATTGGATGGTGGATAGTAGATAACTGGTTAGTGGATAGTATATAACTGGGTGCTGAATATTAAACAACTAGGTGGTGGATATTAGATAATTAAGTATTGATATTTAAGGAGTATGAGGATGGTAGGTTTGTATTTCAAGAAAAGGAGTGTCGGTAGGGATGGGAATGTTATAGAATGGGGTAGAGATTTTAACTTTATAAGTGGAATCATAGCGTGGTAGGGGGAGATAAAGAAGTTAGTTTTGTTATGAAGTAAAAAAAAATAAGTCATTTAATTTAGAGTCCTTGTTGACAAACTCTAACCCATTAATTTCCCTCCAAAATAGAACCAACATGTTCCAAACAGACATACTCCTCATGTGAAACGTTTGTCATCATACGGCCTTTCAGTTCGAAAGCAGCCCATCGCCTTATGCTATACTGTTAAAAAAAAAACCATCCATATCAACACCTAATATTAATAACCCGTTTGTCCCCGTTTACCCTATTTAACACAGGATTCCCCATATGGCCGCTCATTTAGAGGGCAGACAAACTCATTTTCTCGGTTGACGAACTCTAACCCTTTACATTTCCCTCCAAAATAGAACCAACAGACCAACTCTTCTTGTGAAACTTATGCCCAAATAAATTGTCGATCCTTTGTCCCTATAAACTTTCGACCCTATTTAATACAGGCCTCCTCTACAGCATTTCATGTAGAGGGCAAATCAAACTCACCTTTCTTTTCCAAACACACGCTACAATGGTACACAAACAGACAGACGTCAGACGGTATTTCCGTTCGAGTTCAGCCCGTCACATCTTGCTACTCTGTTACAAATCATATGAACCAAGATGGCGCCTATGTTAAATTCCTGTAGAGACATCGTATTTCTTTTTACCATATTTAACACAAGGCCCCCCTTTTGCTCTATACGTGACAGGCTCTACTGCTAACAACATCATTACTACAACTGTTTTACTACTGCTACTAGTACTAAATCCTGATTCAGGAAAGATCTAAGTATTGAACCCAACAACTTGATTGTGATTGTTATTTCTACAGGATACGTGAATCATTACGCATTTAATTAGCATTCGAGCAAAACAATGACATTTGCTCATAGTTTGTTATTATTTTATTTTTTTTTTTTTTTTGGGGGGGGGGGGGGTTATAAAAGAAAGCACAAATGTTCTTCTTTTAGGAACAAGAGATTAGCACTACTCCTGGGTGGGTTCTGTGTAAATACATTTTATACTAAGTGTCTTCAAAATATATTTTTTGTTACAAAATATCAATTAATAAGTAAAAAAATATGTAATCAAACAGCACGTGACCTGCCGCTGCTGGAGTAAAAGCTGATGTCATAAAAGCGCAGATATCGCTTGAAACTAGCTGAATCCGGCAAGAACATGTAAGAATACATAAGAAACCTATAATTGCATTTGTCCTCGATCACATGTCAAGATCTCAATTACTCATTGAAGTGTAAAATACAATTGTATTTCTTATGGAGGTGACAGCGTAGAATGCTCTTTATTATACAGAAAAAGAAGAATATTCTCTGAAGGAAGCCAATGAATAATGGATGGGCGGGACATCAAATTGTGTACAACATTCACCGCGAAGAAAGTCTGTGTCGCTAAAAAAGGCCAATCATTGCATACACCATCTGAGCCTATGTGGGTTGCACGTACATGTGTACTATATCAAAATTGTTTGCCTTAAATCCACCCAATGAGCCCTCCTGTGTGTCGTAAGAGGCTAGTACTGGAGGCAAGCTTTTTGCCTCGGAGTGTTTTCGGTGATGATGTTCCAGTTGAGAAGGTCTTGGAGCTTTAAAAGAGCAGACTTCATGTAACAAACACTGACTTTGTATTTTGAGGATTTTATCCTTCGGTGTCTTATCTCTGTCTTGTATGCCTTTTTGGAGGTTACCTACGCTTTTCGGGCACCATATAGCCAGGATTGTGCCGATTTGCCGTTACACCCAACGCATGTATACGTACATACATACATACATGACTTTAAATTCCTACAATTTATGTGTTCTCAGGGAAGTAACAAGTCGCGATACTGCAGAGTCAAGGGACAAACACGTGACAAGAAACTTTGCACGAAACAAGGTCAAGGTCATTACATCATTATCGCTGGTTCCTTAGAAAGGCTTGGACTGTAGTATAAAACTATATGCCAAAATAACAAATTTTAGCATGAATCATTTCTAATGATGACGATGATGTCAACATTAATATCATCTTTTGTTTTTTATATATATATATATATATATATATATATATATATATATATATATATATATATATATATATTTATATATATATATATATATATATATAAGCCGTCTCAAGTAGCATATGCAATTATCAAGACAGTAAACCGTCTCAGGTACGATATGTAATTGTCAAGATAATAAACCATCTCAGGAAGGATATGCAAATATCAAGATAATAAACAATCTCAGGCAGGATATGCAATTATCAAGATTGTAAAGCGTCTCGGGTAGGATATGTAATTATCAAGATAATAAACCGTCTCAGGTAGAATATGCCATTATCAAGATAATAACCTGTCTCCGTTAAGATAAGTAATTATCAAGATAATAACCCGTCTCGTGTGGCATTTGTAATTAACAAGATAATAAACTGTTTCAGGTAGCATTTATCAGGCGATAAAACGTTTCGGCTACGATATGCATATATCAAGATAATAAACGGTCTCATGTCGGATATGTAATTACCAAGGCAATAAACCGTCCCAGGTAGGATATGCGATTATCAAGATAATAAACCGTCTTAGGTAGGATATACAATTATCATGATCGTAAACCATTTCATGAATCAGTTAGGATATGTAATTTTCTAGGTTTCTAATTAGAGAGAAGAAGGCGAATATCGGGTAATATCTGAGAAAAAAGCGAAATTTTAATTTCCCTATTATCGGTACAATTTTGTGAAACTGCTAGTGGTAAAAAGTGCTTCTTGTGAAATTTTAATTTCCATATTATCGGTACATTTTTGTGAAACTGCTAGTGGTAAAAAGTGCTTCTTGTGAAATGCATCTGAAATTCTATGACAATTTTTCTGCCAAGGCAACATTCAATATTAATTGTTAAAGCCTGAAATCTAAAATGTCATGATTCAGTTTCTTATAATATAGAGTACCCATGCCAAATGTACTTGAATGTACAGACTAACCAAGACACAGAGCGTACATTATATATCATTGATCATTAACTAGAATTACTATAATTCCAGAACAATGGAACGGTTCGGGATCAACATGTATTATGTTTGTTGGTTGTTCATTTTGTTTTTGCTTTTTTTAACGGCACTTTTGAGTACATTATTAACTGTACCATGCCTAGGAAATGGAAGCTAAGTGCCTTTCCCAGGGAAGCACCAAGGCAGCTGACCCTGGGCTGACCTGGGCGGATATCGAACCCGCTACCCTTGGATTACGAGGCTGATGCTCTAACCACTGAGCTACCGCAGTTCCATGAACTGACTCGTCTTTTACAAGGATGAAATGCGTGATCTTGACTATGTTACAGAATGGTAATTATTGTGTAAACTTGCATATTTTCTCCTCTTCCATCTCCTCCCCGTTCCTCCCCCTGCCATTACTTATGATGATGATTCTCAGAAGAAGTACGTAATGTATAAAACAGCCATGATTCACGTGTGTGTTGGGGGGCGTGGGGTAACTTTACGCTCTACAACTACTACTGATGATGGTGATAAAGAATATGATGATTATGATGATGACGTCGACAATGATATTGGTTGTTATGGTGGTGGTGATCGACGAGTAGGATGCGGATGATAATGATGATGACGACAACGACGACTATTATGATGATGACCACGACGATGATGATTCTGGTGACGATCATACAGGTGGTTATGGTGATGGAAATGGAATTTAACAAACAATAGGTGGTGAGGAGAAGAAGGAGGAGGATACAAAACTACACTCATGTTTCAATAGAGCACTTAAGTCTGTTTTACAGCATTGTATAAGTTTTGTTAATTAGGTAACGATTGCACATACCATAACGTATATGCTATTTCATTATTTTATCACATACCATAATATACAAGCTACTTCATTATTTTATTACATACCATAATGTATATGCTACTTCATTATTTTATTACATACCATAATGTACATGCTGTTTCATTATTTTATCATAGGATCATTATAAACCCTATTTGCTTAACTCACCATAACAACAGCTTGTGATCATCGTGTGACCGTGTGATTCGAATCACGTGTCTCCAAACAATTACATCAAGTCACCATCAAAGGCTTGAACTTTCCATGCCACAGATTGTTCGTGATTGCACCCGAAAAAGAGACTATGCCTCTTCTGAAACGCCAGTGATAGAAACTTTAACGCCTCACTCCCACCCCACTAACCAACACCTCCCATTTCCTCTTCACACCTCTCGAATGAAAACTTCCTTCCTTGGTGGGAGAAGAATGTGCAATGAAGAAATTTCTAACCTGCGGTTAGCATATCATATGGGCATTAACTGGGAAAATCTGTTGTTTACTATACTTCCCAAATAAAACTGATGGAAACTTTTGCGCTCAACTTCAGCAATTTTATGACAATAAGGTTTATTGTCAATTTGGTCTTCTATGTGAAAGCAGTCTCTCTCCCTCTCTCTCTCTCTCTCTCTCTCTCTCTCTCTCTCTCTCTCTCTCTCTCGTTATTCTGTGATTTGTTATTGACGGAATGAAGGAAACAGAGAATATATGGACTTAATATTTTCTTGAACTTTTTATCGATAGAAAATCCAGTATTTTAAGACAGTCATTTAAGGCCTTATAAGAAACAGTAAATATTTTAAGACAGTCATTCAAGTATGCTGTCTTTGTAATTGAGGTTATAATTATTTACTGTTCCTCATAAGGCCTTGAGTGACTGTCTTAAAATATTTACTGTTCCTCATGTGGCCTTGAATGACTGTCTAAAAATATATACTGTTACTACCCAATCCTTCGGGCAGAATCACATATATATTGTTTAGTCAAATTTTCATTAGTGTACTTCATGTATCCTGCCTATACATTATTACCAGTAGTAGTAGTAGTGTTTTTGCTTTTGCTGTCGTTGCTGTTGTTGCTGCATGAAAGCAGAATAGATTAAAAAGTAAAGAGGCAGCGTAAGTTTGGAAAGATTACACATCCAAACTTCAATCTCGTTTTAGACCTTTCCTTAATCAGGTAAAGAGCACATTTTTCGATAACAGACGGCACAGAGACGAATAGAACTGTAACATTTGCGTTGGCGCAAATGGGGACAATTTTAATTTTGCTAAGTGATATCAAACTGGTGGTTTCAGTTACATTTTAGTATTGTGTTTAACCGGATGTTGTAACTTATCAAACAGTATAGCTATTATCTATATACTGAGGATTTCTGCCAGCAGGAAGAGAAGACTTCATATAGCATCCTTGCACATCAAATAAGCTTGATGTTTCAACTCTTTATTGTTACTTCCGCATTCACTCTCAACGTTTCTTCTCCCCGCCCCCATCCCCGATCACACCGATTTTATTTTGGTTGTTTGCTATCAGTAGCTTCAAAAATAACAGCTCAAATTAAACTAGCATGTTAATTATTACTATTTCCACGCCCCCGCCTCGCCCCTCACCCACCCACCCCGTTTTAAAAAATAAAAAACGTGCCCACCATTGACTGGAGCGTGGAAAGTACCATATTAGCTACGATATCGTAACCGCGACTGGCATTTGGATAGATCGATGGTACAGTGTGATCCTTTAGTTGTTAATGCAGCAACAAATTTATATTCCAAGTTACCAAGCAGTTTGTTTCTCTTCTTACAAAACATGAGCATTTAAATGACATGGAACTTTTTCAGTATGTGTGTCACGCTCAACCAATCCGATGCCATATTAAAAATAGCGGCCTGTTCTATCGGACATTATGCTTCGATAGTATGGGTACTCTTTTTTAGTAGGATGTTGCATTTGTTTTTAACTGGAATGATCTAAGGAGACTTCAGTCTGTAATAGCATACACGTATTGTTACAAACATGAGCTAAAGTGTTGGAATCACACCTGGCTGTTCCATTGATGGATATAGGATCAAATTAGTACTCCGCCGACGAAGGAAGGTAGGAGTGCTAATATTAGTGCTGGCTACTATATAAGCCAATGAAATATTAAATTTATGCAAATTAGTTTCTCTATATTATGACTGACCTATGATCTACAATCCTGAAATATTTTTGTACTGGCTCTAATGAATTTATTATTTTCACCTCTCTTCGATGCGCATGGTGCAAGTTTCCTCAAAGTGCAGAACCAACAAACAAAAACAATTCCCTTCACAAGACTCTTGAAAATTGTGCAACGATGCAAAATTTCGTTTGTCCTATGACACACGTTTGCCCTATGACACACGTTTGCATTAATGTATCAATCAGTATTAATACTTTGAGGTACAATACAAGAGAGAATGCTGTACTAATGCAAGCTTTAAAAACGACACCAAATTCACTCTGTCAAGGAAGCCATATTGAATGCATCTTATTTTATATCATAAAAATGTCGGCGGGGAGACTAGCAGTCTTTATTTGCGTGTTTACTTTATGAGACAATCATGACTCTCTTTCCGAAATGGAGGGCCTTAAAAGTTTGCTATGTAAATTGTTATTCTAAAATGCGTTTCCAACAAATAAGTTAAATATGAGATGTGCAATCACTCAATCAATCAATCAGTCCTATACTTTATATGGCAGTTTGCGACATAAAATGAGACCGTTATCAAAACGAAAAATAATAAATTCATGTAAATACAAAATTACCAGGAGTTTTTATGAAGCGCTAATTTATGATATACCGGATAAGCAATTGAAGTCATGGTTGAAAAGCTTTATGACGAAAAGACTTTTTGATTTCGCTGAACAACCAATTAATGTACAAAAGGAGGAGAGATGAAAGCGTTTGCGTGCCATACATTTTATGGGTCTCAAAAGGAACTCTTTGCAGAAAACACAAAACAAAAACCACACGGAAACAAATCTATCTAGAAGAAGAAGAAGAAGAAACAAACTGAAGTCAGATACATGCTTTAAGGTCAACTTTAAGATAAAAGTTTCTTCAGAGCGTAAAAGGATTCCTTGTATGCCATTGGAGGATATAGGAATAACAAAAGGGATAAACGAACATTTATAGTAGTTCCTTATTAAAGAAACTCCCCATAGTATAACGTTACCCTTAGTGTAATGCGGGTGTGGACATAGCTCCCATTAAATTAGCATTATTTATTTCTGTTACTGCTACTCTGCCCTTTGTGTAAAGCGGGTGTAAACATGGCTTCCGTTAAATAAGCATTATTTATTTCCATCATTGCTATTTTATTTTATTTTTTCACCTTAGTATAGCTTCTAGATGATGAGATCCAAATATAATGAGGTTTACATCATAAATCCCCCATTTTTGTCGCATTGAGTACAGTATAATCTGTTGTGCTTTTAACATGCCTCAGTATGAGGCGGTCTCATTTATAACGCGGTATTTTAAGGGCTCGCAAGAACTGTGTTATATTGAGGGAAACTATCGACTTATCACTACAGGGATTCCAATAACTATGTTACGCTAAACAATGTAAAGTCGCCGTGCAAAACCACGGAGTGTTACATACTGAGATGGCTTAAGTCTTGCAGTTATGTCCCTGAACTTGTCAATAAATCCGCAAAACCACAGTGTGTTACGTACTGTGAAGGCTTAAGTCATGCAGTTATATCCCCGAACTCATCAATAAATCCGCAAAACCACAGAGTATTACGTACATAGAAAGATTAGGTCAATCATGCAGTTATGTCCCTGAATTCATTAATCAATCATATGAATTGGCCACATTTCAACCCAAATGTATATTGTTCGAGCCTAATGTTGTCATCGGACAAGTAATTTGATGATATTTTGAAACAATAGTTTAGAACGAGATCAATATAAAAGTCAATAAGAGTCAAGGGATTTTCTTAAAAATTAAAGTCAGTACAACTTAAGTATGTTAATAGTATATAGTACAAGTAATAATGATGACTACAATAATCCAGAGGCTGTTGAGAGACAAACACCGAAGTTGATATATGTTTTTCTTGTATCATCCTCAATAATCTTTCTTCCATCGAATTCTGGAGCTGTTTGGATCACAACACAACAGAGAGAGAGAGAGAGAGAGAGAGAGAGAGAGTGTGTGTGTGTGTGTGTGTGTGTGTGTGTGTGAGAGAGAGAGAGAGAGAGAGAGAGAGAGAGAGAGAGAGAGAGAGAGAGAGAGAGAGAGAGAGAGAGAGAGAGAGAGAGAATAGAAGCCCTTTCACATTAGCGGTCGTATTAACCGGCTGGAATCGGCAGGATAATGAAAAAATATGACTTCATGTTTAAATTTAGAAACGCTTCGAGATTAAAGATGAACTCGCATACTTCGAATTTTTGTTGCGATGATTTATAAATTGGTCCCATATATTCATGATGTAGCTTTTTATAAGTCTAATGCATTATAAATAGGTCCCATGTATTCGTGATGTAGCTTTTTATAAATAGGTCCCATGTATTCATGATGTAGCTTTTTTTCTTATAGGTCTAATGCAAGCAAATAAATGATGACTTATTTATCACTATTGTGGATGTGGAAATAAAAAAGAAAATCTGAAAATAATGATGCTTAAATACTACTAATCGATACAATTTTAAACATTAGATGTGAAAGTCATCTATTTCATCCGTGAATTGCAAATGAGTGGTATGTAATGTAAGTCTCAGTAGAGTCCACATAACCTGCTCATGTCTTGTCCATGACACTGCGGTCGTTAACAAGACCCGGATTAGATAATGAATAAATATAATTAGATAGCGGGCGGCAGAAAAAAGATTGACGCTTTGACATCGGCTACATCATCGGAAATCCCGAATAGATTTGACATACTATATGGAATAGGAATATATGACGTATCAAAGATTCCTGTACGTTTATATAACCCATTCTATATAATAACTAATTTTAATTTTATATATGCCGAGACAAACAATATATCAACTCTCTCTCTCTTCTACAGGCACGGAGCCGCTGGAGCTCAGTTCGTCGAGCGTCGGACTCGCAATCCAAGGGTCGCGGGTTGGATACCCGCCCAGGCCAGCCCGGGGTCAGCTGTCTCTATGTGACCTTGGGAAAAGCACTTAGTTCCCTTTTCCTGGGCATATGATGTGTTGAAAGTGCCGTTCAAAACAAACCAACCAATCAACAAACCTGCAGCCACGCTACTTAAGCTTCTTAAGTTATCGTGCATGTAGCCAATTATGTGTATTACATACTTCAAAAAGTAATAACTTTGACATATCCCTCTTGTATAACAAGATTACCGTGAACGGCACATTATCTGCCCGCCCTGCGTTTAATCTATGTAATAATCAGTACGGCATGGTTGGCTCTGGAGAGTATTGGTCAATGGGTCTCAATGACCTGGACCTTTGACTAAGGTAAGTCTTCAACTAAAGTTACTGTGCAGAAATGATTTTCCTGTTAGACTTACTATGACCGTGACCTCTGACGGCTAGACACCATAATCTATAGGTTGCTTTATTGCCCTAAGTGCAAGCCATACAACATTTGATGAAGAAACTTACTATAGAATGAAACTTATTGTTTAAAAACCCACTTTTCTTTGCCCCACAATGACCCTGAACTTTTAATTTTTACTACAATTAAATAGACCTCTCCTTACCATAAGTGCAAGCCCTCCACAAACTTTAATCAAGATACATGGACTACAATTAAAGTTATTTATGCAATAACAGTTTTTCTTTTTTCAGTCACAGTGACCTTGACTTTTGACCTTTTGAACTCAAAATCATTGGGTTTCTTCCAAGTGCAAACCATCCAAAAATTTTACTCCAGGTCTGAGATGTTATTGTGCAGAAACCTGATTCCTTCTTTAAGTCAAAGTGGCGTTGACCTTTCACCTTTGCACCCCAAAATGAAATTGAAATACAAGCATACGTTGTAATTTCTAATAGAAAGGTTGACTTAATTCTGGACAGATTAAATTGTTTCTAATAGAAAGGTTGACCTAATTCTGGACAGATTAAATTGTTTCTAATAGAAAGGTTGACCTAATTCTGGACAGATTAAATTGTTTGATCAAGTAGCACATTATCTACAAGGATTTGTACCTTTACTATTCACAGCTGCTTCTGAATCCTGAAATTTCTCCAGCTTGGAATAATTGTTCACACGGCTGCGACTGAACTAATCAGCATTATTTCGGTTAAATTAATGTTTAAGACGTTGGACTCGTGACTAGAATGGGTGCAGGTCCGATTCCCAACATCCGATTAGCCCAGATTGGCTACCATGGTGTGTCCATTGGCAAGGGACTTTACTTTACTATACACTACCATAAACAACTGATTTGTTTATAAATAAAGTCCCTTGCCCAAGAACACATCACGGTAGCCAATTAGTGCTGATCATCAATGTTGGGATTCGAACCCGTTCCCCTCTGGTCACGAATCTAACTCTTTAACCATTGAGCCACCCTCAGTTTCACGTAGTGTAAAAATGACAAGTTTCTATGACTACATTGTCAATCATCTTATTAAAAGAGTAAGAAAGTCGCAATACCAAACTACTCGAAGTCGTGCATTTTAATGTTCACTCGCGACTTGGCTGCGTCACGGCCCCTAACGAGCATAAGCAAACCAAGGTCTGCATTCAAAGTTGGCACATGAAAATTACAATATCTGACAACGGCTGATGTCATAACATTACATACCGCAAACCGCCTGAAACAGGCCAGACTCAGTCTTACAAAGCATTATCTCACAAATATTTGAGTATGATAAAGAAGTAATACTACACTAACTTGTGACTTCGAGTAACACTTCTGAGCACAATTGAAAACAAGTACATGATGTAAATTAAGTAAGCAGTCATTTTTTTCACAGTATATGTACACTCAGACAAGCAATTGCTACCGATAAGACTACGTCTCCCGCTGATACAATAAACATTCAGCCAGTTTCATTATTCCCCCCTCTCCCCCTTTCCCTTATATATTTCAACTCTCTTTAACATAGCCCACCACCACCACCACTTCAACAAACAACATTGTCCTCTCCAATTGCTGCTGGTTAAGGGAAATTGCATTGGAGATGCTTGATAAAAAATACGATGATCTTTATTACCTCGCTGAAAGGCCAAATGAGGTTACGGATGGTCAAGCATTCGTCCATCTAGCGTCTTGTGTCGTCCGTAAATATTTGCTATTTTCAACTATTCTCATACACCACTGGACCAATTTCAATGAAATTTGGCAGAAAACATTACATTATGGCATGACAGTTTTTTTTTTAGGTTTGTACAAATGATGTCGATCGGTACTATAGCCGATAGCGGTTGACAGGTGACAATACAAAGTAACTCAAAGTTGTTCATGAACCTATTTTTCTAAAACGTGTTCATAATGGTCTACTATTCAAGCAATCTGACCACCTGGGCTATTTCTGGGAGACAAAAGCATGCCTCAGATGTATATCCGCGCAGTAATTTACAGAAAAATCATACGTTTGTTTTAGCCAGAAATTTCTTCACAAAATTGACACCGCAATCTATTTGGACCACCTCGACTATTTCTACTATTGGACTGACCGAGGATTTGCCAATGACAAAATACCTAGATGCATTCGCAAATTCTCGGTCAATCCTTGTTTTGTAAAAAAACAAGGTAGTCCGAACGGCAGCTATCAGCGTACATTCAGGTATGATCCCTAGGATTGACCTCGAAGTTGCGATTGCAACTAAAGGCTGACAAGGTAACAAAAATGTGCGCATGTACACATTATGCCACAATGTGTACATGTACAGATATTCGTTACTTTTGAGTTATAATTGGTCGACTACTAAATAAATAACACGAGAGGCTGCGTCGTTATCAGAAAGATGTATTATTCTTTCTAATTTTTTATTTTAAAAGGAATGTTGTTAATCCGTTTTAGTTGTAAGTTACAACAATTTGTACATGTACACAGCAAAATATGTACATGTACAGAATTTTGGTGCTTTAAAATGTAGTCCCATCATGTATACATTTTAGCAACATCTGTACATGTACATTTTATGCTACTTTGTTTTACACTGGCATTACCACGGTTTAGATGAATTTGTACATATACAAATTAATATTACTTTGATGTTGTAATTTGCCGACTGCAATCGGTCGTCGTTACAAAAAACAAAACAAAATAAAACAAGAAGTTGCCAAAAGCATCGGCAACTGTCCCCCACCACCCGCCATTGAAAGCCTGAAGCACTGGAAACTAGACATAGTACCTAGTCAGTCATGGGCAATAACTCACTAAAATATGGTCAAAATCTTTATTTAAATCGATATTATCTAAGATCTTGATCATATACAGCTTCATACCTAATATGATTTTATTTTATTTTTAAATGTGAGCTAGTTTACACAAGCCATTGGGATATTCTAAGTCAATCAAGGGTCAGAACTTTGTAACATATTGCCAAAATCCGCTAATCATCAAACCAATTTTAGATCGTGTTGAGATAAAGCGTTTCAGGAAATTTGGTTTGAAATCAAATAAAGAGTGTGGACGCTTGTGTGTTTAAAAGAGATGCATGGCCATTCTAAGCCGGTCATGGGTCATAAGTCTGTAAAATATGGTGAAAATCTGGTCATCATTAATCTCCTGAGGAGAATTGTATTAGCAAATCTGGTGGAAATCAAACGAAAAATGTGAATGCAATATTGTTCCCTATCCAGTGTAATGCTTATTCTAAGTTGTTCAAGGGTTACACCTCTGTAAAACATCATTAAAATCTCATCATCATCAAGTTTATATGAAACCTTGTTAAGATAAAGCTATAAAGTCAAATGGTTGAAATCAATTTTGTTTTAACAAATGTGAATACTAGAGTGTTAACGTTCCACTGGAATGCCTATTCTAATTTCTTAAAGGGACAGAACTCTGCAAATTACGATAAAAGTCTGGTTATCATCAAACTTCACTGCATTTTTGATTGGAATCAAACAAAAAGTGCAAATGCAAGAGTGTTCACAAACCCAGATTTCTTGGCTACCAGTACTACGATGTCAGCATTTCAGTCATCTCATAAGAGCGATCTCATGCCAGCTTGGAGCTCTTGCTATCATAAACGCCTTGTTCAGCTTCCTTTGATATATTAGCTATTAAGATTTCAGTATAAGAGCACACTCAAACTATGGAACCTCTTGAGCACGAAAATAACCCTTTCAGTCAAATGACGTTGAGTTGGTTTCGGAATCTGACTTCCAGTCACATGAATATTCACAAGAAGAAAAAAAAAACACCAGTCTTACTATTGTGTTTTTCATTAAGAGTAAATACAGTTAAAATAAAGACTACCATTTCTGTTTTATTCAAGATTAGGAAGCCAGTTTCAAGCTGTCTAAAAACATGTCACATTGCTGATAAACTTAAACACCAAAATAACCGGAATAATTTTCATTACTCTCATTGATGCCTTGCTGTTAGGCTGCTTAAAAATTTCTCTCGTTTTCATTTTCGTAACAAACGGGCTACCTGTAAGATAGAAAGACAAGCAAAAGAGTTATTGCCAGAAAAAAAATATTAAGCAGCCACATCATAGGAGAGAGAGAGACAGACAGAGACAGAGACAGAGAGACAGAGACGAACGGAAGAGATCCATAAAGACACGTGCACTGGTGTGAATTTTCTTATACTAGTCACTTTTATAAACGTACACTGATGTGAGTGTTGCAATAATAGCCAAATTTATTTATTTAAAAAAAAGAAACAAAAAACTGCATGCGCGGGGATGTAGACAAGGCCTGATGCACCCTCTTGCATGGAGGCAGGATCCGCGGTGGCAGCGTGCGAAATTGCCGCCCGCCCGCCGGTCCTTTGCCAGCTAATTTCACAGAGGATTGGCGCAAAAAGTCCGTCTTACCTGTTGGATTTTTATGTATATCGAAAAAGTTTTATCCATAACTTGAATATTTTATCATATTAAAAGAAATAACAGAAACCATGTGAAAAATAAATAACAGCGAATTGTTTCTGATGACAACTCGCGAAACAGATTATAGCAATCAGAGTTGCTGGGTGAGATGAAAAGGGATATAACTCATATATAGTCTGTGTACAATAGACGCTTGCAACTCTAGTTAAAAACTCTTCTGCGTATGTGCGATGTCTGATGACACATGCTACTTCCGATTCCCGAAATAAAAATATGTGGAGGTATTTGGATTCTTCGATGTTTGATAGATCTAATCCTGTCTCTATCAGCCAGTAGTGCCATGTGTGAGACAGGCTTCTCTCAAATGAAGCAAATGAATACAGAATATAGAAATAGAATCCATGTTAAAAACCATGATATTGCTCTTAACTGTTCAGCTGCATTTTGATGATGTGGATGCATTGGATCCAGTTCAAGCAATCCACTGCTGGAACTCATTTTTCCGCATACCTAATTTCATGGGAAGCTCTAGTTTGGATACTATAGCCTCGTCTTTGGAGGCTGCGCCTAAGTTCTGCTGCTGTCATTGATGACAATTCAGTGGATGAGGATCCTCATTCCCATTCTGACTATGCTTCAGACTGGTTAATAATGGCAGCATCACATTCTGATGTCTAGCCTCTGTATGAGGTATGTATGGATTTGGATCAGCTGGATAGTTAGCAGCATTGTTCTGGTCAATAAAAAGGGGTAATGTATGCTGAAGTTAATGAAATTTCAATCATTTGATATATGATATAAATATCTTATTTTGTGTTTTTCTT
This sequence comes from Margaritifera margaritifera, assembly GCA_029931535.1. Taxonomy (NCBI): domain Eukaryota; kingdom Metazoa; phylum Mollusca; class Bivalvia; order Unionida; family Margaritiferidae; genus Margaritifera; species Margaritifera margaritifera. The sequence goes on along the minus strand of JAQPZY010000994.1, from coordinate 160,427 downwards.
TATATTTTCATTTTTCATTACATAGATAAACTTACTAAGGGCTGACGTTCATTTGTAATTGCATTAACCACTGAGTCATTGACTACATTTGTCTTCTTGTATCATGAAGTGTAGGACCAGTTGGCTATGGACAGGACCAGTATTATTTTCATGTTGCTCGTCCTGTTGGTATGCATGATTTATTGGCGCGTTTCACTCCCTGCGCGGTGGCTTAGTGGTTAGCATGCTGGACCTGCCGATCAGTCCACATCAGTTACAATGGTATATCCTTGGCAAGGCACTTTACTCCAGTTGCTTCTACAATTGATAACCTATTGTATTGCTTTGCCGTAAAACACCAAACCAAGCCAAATTTATAAAGTAATTAAACGAATGCTAATTCTTAAATGCAATTTCCTCCATTGAGAAAACCAATCTAATTATTATTATGGAGACAAAATCACAATAAACACAATACTTGTGTACAATACTTGATACATTGCTATTCCATTCGGCTTTGATCTCTTTATTGGGTAGGGAAACAGGAGCAGGGTCCTAAACACGAGGCAGTAGAAGATTAGAGTAAATTGGTGTTTAGGGAAAGTTTGCTGAGCAGAAGTCATGCTGTTTTAATATTTCTATTGCCGTAAGCAAGTCTAATGGCTAGTTATTTCCTTATGTAACTGAAGGTCAAGGTAGACCGTATCTGGCACTATCTTTAGAGACTCGTTGTTAGTATATAGGCCGTTGTATTTTTTTGGCTTTTACAATTATTTTTGCATGGACAGGCCGGTTTTAGCTGGTTTGGCACCTGACAAGAGATAACGACATGCATCAGGCGTGACCTATAATGAAGTTTGACTTATGAATGATTGCTTGTGAAATCTTGGAGTGTTGACAAAGAAAAAAGTATAAATTGATATATTTATATAGCAAAGGGTCCGTGCAATCAAAAATCACAATAAAATGTATAGGTGTGTGCATTTCATTGGACTACTCTTAGCTGAATATCTATCCCCAAGTAAAGATCATTACATAGAAAAAGCATGGGTAAAAATACTCTGTTAATCAATGCCCATATAATAATAGCTCAATTAATATTTAAAAATTAATCAAATTTGCATAGGTTGAAAATCATAGATTCTCTTACCAAATACACAAAGAAAAGGGTGTGTTGGTGAGTGTTTTTGTTTTCTCAATATGACATAATTATTGAGATTACATCGGTTTTCCGCAACAGAAAGCCTGCACTGCTGATTTACGGCAAGTCGTCAATTGCTGAAGATTTCCAAAGGTCTCGTATACTTTTGTTGACTGTATGTATATATTTTAATAGGACTGTTCTCGCATATATCAAAATTGTGTAGTTTTTCTTTTTCATTATTCAATAAAAGACAGAAGTCGCAATCACGTCATTTTACGTACAATCTCTCCCAGAGGTCTTAGCGCTATAAACCCCAACCAAAAAGGTGATGTGAGATCGATGATGTCATAATGTAATGATTGATTTGTCAGAAGCGGACTACCTTGAACCCAGTTATCAACTCAACCCTTACTCTATATACATTCCTTCATACTTATTCTGCCGAGCAGACGCGAAGACATATCCAGAAAGAAAGAAAGAACGATAAAAATAATGAAGGAAGGAAGGGATGAACGAAATAATCAGATTTTTGTAAACACAAAATGTTTTTCTTTTGTGCAAACTGAATGCAAATGTAATTCAAAGTTCGATGAACGCACGTAACGCTTGATAAGAAGGCAGAAAGAAAGAAACAGAGGCGTAGCTCAGATTGTTACAAGCCTTCAAAGTGTAAGTTTTTCATGTATAATATGTACATGCAATTTACGTGAACAGTCTTACCAACTATCAACACAATTGTATGTTACTACATATTTAGTCATAAGATACTCAGTAACTCTTTTGAATACTAGTACCTATCTTTGAAGAACATTAATCCAAGGAAATATGTTTCTAAGAAAAAGCAGTGAACTTGCTGTTACTGTGGACAAAATCATCCGGGGAAGAGGTATGGGTTATTGGCTTCTTAACAGAACTCAAGTGTTTGATGATTCTTATAAACCATCTGATGTTATGGGGTTTGGGTTAAGGTAAATGTTGGTGCCCAAAGATGCGCGAATCCATGCCTTGTTTCTCTGAAATATAAGTATCCATGGCCGCGCATGTCACTAACATAGTGATTTTTTTAAAAAGAAGAAGCCTTTCACGAAAGAGGTGACTTTCTTTTTCACGACGCCAATACTTTTTCTTCTCACGCAAAAAGTGTGTACCCTAGCCGAACATGTAAAGAATGAAGTGATTTTTCATGAAGAAATTTTCATGAGTCCTCTTTCTTTACGAAAAGGTCACAAACTTTTATGAAGATAGTTACTGTTTTTATGAAACAAATCCCATGTTCATGAAGGCTGAACTATTGTTCAAGAAAAACGTAGCTTTTATCGTATTTGCATGGATGTGTGAAGGTACTTTCTTTGCGAAAAACGTGACATTGGTGTGAAAAGTCACTTTTTCGTAAAAGACTTGCATGGACAGGCACTTTGTAGGGAAGAACGTGACATTCATGAAGATTTCACATTGTCACGAAAAAGTTACGTTTTTCGTAAAAATGACTTGGACGTGTATTGCAACCTTTTTTATTTTTTATTTTTTTGGTGAAAAAAGCTTTCACAATTTACGCGGAGAAAGCACTGTTTTCGCAAATAAATCAATCGTCAAGAACATTGCATAACCAGCCGCTCATGTAATTAAACGCGTGGACACTTTAATGGGAACCCTCACTGGCTGATAAGATAAAGGGACAATAAAAGATCGCTTATCGAACCAATAATCAGGCTAGATAGAAAAGAGCCGACTGGGTCTATTACCCTGGATCCGCCATCCCCCAAACCCGATCGACACCATGGGTAGCTAATGTACATTTATTGATGCTCATTTCTTTGTGTACATGAAGGATACCTGAACCCGCAGGTAAGCCATGAAGTTCAGCAAATTAGACTGGGCGAGTAAAGACAGAATTGCTTCATACTACATATGTGGATTGACTCTGGGCAATCTGATTAAAATCGAGATCTACTTACAATAAATAGAACAAATTCCTAACAGAAACTACGAGATTTAACGAGTAAATTTGAGGTCTTTCCCCTTTCCTGGTATGAACCCTGGTGCTTATGCTTATGTATCTCACATACATCATCGGATTTTAAGTTAAAATGCACTGACCCAACCCCCCATTCAGCACCAACCTTTTTCGTATCTTGTTTATTAGTATGTGTAAGGGTGCAAATTTCTGTCGATCTACAAAAAGCACATTAGTTTTGGACAGAGAACAATTAATTAGATTTATGAGGACAGGGACCGTATTAAATCGCTATACGGCAATGATTTTAATGTCTGTGTCGTGGGAGGAATCGATTTTTAATTAAGCATTTGTTTATTTAACAGTCAGACAGACTGGAAGGAAAAGGTTAACTTCGATCTTTGTATCGAAAATGTCAGAGTTGAGAGGGTACAGAAACCATTTGTTAACTAGTTGAAGTTGCATTATCTTTGTGAGATTGTCCAGAATCAGTTATTTGGAAATCTAGATGGTCAGGCTAACCGCATTTTTTGACGCCTATTTATAAAAGGCGGTAGATATATTTAATCCTGATTGGCTACGCTAAATAAGGGGCGTGTATCCCACACGAAATTTCGTGGTTTTAATATGCCACATCGCAAAATTGCGTCAGTCTAAACTCCTGCAAGAGGAAGATATTTTTGGCTCCGAGATTGAATTTAGAAGAAATTCTCTCGTAAAACAATTATCCAAGGGACCGGATGTCTGGAAAGTTGACGGACACAATTCTGGCGGTAAAAGCAAGCAAGGCTTGAAAGCACAAGGTATTTGCGTCAATCTCATGTAATTCGTTGATACCAATATAATTATTTGCTTGAATTTATTTGCTTATATTTGCGTTCATTTATTTGTTTAAATTCGTAGATCAGTTTTCTTGATATGAGTATAACTATTTGTTTGAGTTCATTTATCTGAATTCGTACAATGATCTTCTTTATATGACTTTGACAAATTGTTTGAATTTGTCGTCTTGATTGTTATAGGAATCATGTATTCTAAGAATTCCATGCATTACTTTTAGTTGATATGAGTTACGAGAATCCGTGTGAATTCACCGATCTTAGACGATTTCATGTATGATAAAGACTTGTGTGTGTATTCGCTGAAATTAACGTAGTTAAGCCATGAAGTGAATTTCATTCATTCATTTGTATAATTGAGACGAGAACGGAACTGTTATGTCTCGTGTGATGTTAATGTGAGTCAGTGATGAAATAGCCGTTAGGAAGTACATTAATCTTATGAAACTAGGTTTGTTTATGGTCTGCCATGTTTGGCTTGACCAGATAGCCTTTAGTATCTGTTTGAATTCCGATAGGACGATATCTGATGTAACGAGAGTGGAGTAAGGGTCGATTCCCAGTAGGATATTTGACAGAAGATTTAGGTTGCTTCTCTGTTTATTTTGAAAGTGGAAATAGCTCCACTGACGTATCTACGCACCTACGTATCCACGTACCTACGTATCTACCTATCCACGTATCCACCTACCCACACAAAGTTTGAGGGCAGACAGAGGCGAGATAGTGAGAGTGAGAAGAAAAGCGAAAGAACAAAGAGAACAGCCACAGTTAAGTTGAAGTGAACCGGAGATAAGCAGTTATGAAGTTGTACAAGGCAATGACTTCTATTGTTCACTCGATTTTATGATGAACTAATTCTATCATTTAAAACAGATCGGCTATTTATATAAGTATATTTGTGTTTGAAATTCGGTAAATGATTTATTTCAAAAAGAAGTGTATCTTCCTAATGTAATGTATTATCCCAGTTTGTTTATGTAATTGATTAAATTGTTATATTTCATGTACGGGGGCTCGTGTTATTCTGTTCTATATAACTGCTCAGATCTCTGTTTATTCCATCTATAAGTTTCATAACTTATATTATTACTTACACGATCAGGGCATTAACACCGAGGTCGATCATCCTCTAGATAACGATAACCAAATAAAGCGGACACCTTGTAAGAAGGTACAATCCACCAATCCATAAATAATACCACGCCACAGTATGTAACATCACGTTTCTACAATCAATACTTGTTATTTACTATCAGATACTATTACAATATTGTATGGACAATTTTCTTTGAATGTTTGATTAGCAAGTATCAATTTTTGCATTTATCTGTTTATTATCTTTCATTACTCACGTCAGTCAGATTATCGAAGTAAATATTATTGTTAATAAGGAGAGAGCTTGAAATAAGTTTATACTTGTTGCTCAATCCTCTGTACCTCTTGATGTTGTATTTTATGTATTTTCTATGATGATTTTCTAAATAAATAATACCGTTTAAACCAATAAGTATATCTGACAGACATTGAGGAAGGTGCGCGTTATGCTGACCTTTGGAATTCCCGGTCCACTTATTTTTAGTAATCTATTAGATAAAGCTTTGCATTTCGTGTTTGGGAGTGTTATAGGTAAAAACGATATGTTCCGAATTAAGTTTTTCACTTTCATAAAAGTGAAACCTGTAATTTGACTGGTGAATCTAAAGGTCAACAGAACATGACCTCGTAAATAGGTATTCATCAGATCTCCGTTATGTCTCTGGTCTGAGATATCTATTTGAATCAGGTTGGGGTCCATCGTCGCAAGCCACGGACGATGATCCGCTACGCCCCTTTATCATCCGTGGCCGCCTGTGTGGAGATTTCCTCGTTTCTCATCAATATGCATAAACCGACTTAATCAATCACTGCCAGCGCGAGTAAACTTTTCTCATTTGGAACTGTTACGACTCTATGGTCTAAGAAAAATGTAACAGAAAGAAAGTGAAACCAACAAATCAAGTAAAAAATCAACAAGCAATTTATTACTAGATAATTAAAATGAAAAATCAAAAAGTCACTTACAGTAATGTGTTTTGAAATCCTAATAATCCAATAAGAATGATTATTCTAATCACAAGTCCTAAATATAGAATGTTCCGAATTCACGGCTGTGTCCTTGAATGTTATGATGTGCTAATGGTCTCCAAAGTCCTGATGTACCAGTAATCTTGATGTGCTGATGTCAAAATGAAGTATTCCAAAATATCTGAATAAGTTCACATAAATTCCAAAATCATCAATTAAAAATCCCAAATCCAAAAGTTTATGAGCACTGTTATAATCCAATGAATATTTAAAATAATTATTCTCTTAGAATTTGGAATGAATTTTCACAACTGTAATAGCTCTTTACAAGACTGATGGTAATGTCAAAACTGAATAAATGTTCACCAAACATGGTATATATAAAGATTGGTCACATGACAGAATGTTCTAGAATATGAGTCATCTTAATGGAATTTTTACTTGTAAACAAAAATCAACCTTGACCTTCAAATTGAGAAAACATATTGATCAAAACAACCTAATTCAAGGACACTAGTTAAACATGTTTTTCCTGATAACATTAAGATTTAAGCAAATATTAAAGTGAAGAAACATTTATAATTTCCTAAAATATTTATAATATTATATAAACATCATACATAACACCTCCCCTCATAAAGAAAAAGAAAGATTTATGTAATAAAGCTTTCTTTTGAATATACATCTAATACTATAATAACCAAAATTACATAAGAACATGTTTTATGATACTGGACTTAATTACATCAAGCAATATTACATTTCTAGGCACGTGAGAGTGCATCTGCAATCACATTGTCTTTTTCCCTGATGTGTTTGATGTCAATGTTATATTCTTGCAATATCAAACTCCATCTCAACAATCTCCGATTTTTATCTTTCATTTTGTTGATGAAAGTAAGGGGATTGTGATCACTGTACACAATAATTGGAGAAAGAGCTGAGGTAACATACACTTCAAAATGCTGTAAAGCCAATATCAAAGCCAAACATTCCTTCTTAATTGTGGAATAATTTTTCTGGTGCTTGTTTAGTTTTTAGAAAAATAACACACAGGGTGATCCACACCACTTTTGTCTTCCTGAATCAATACTCCACCAACCCCTACATCACTTGCATCAACAGATAATTTAAATGATTGGCTAAAATTTGGTGCAGAAAGAACTGGTGCATTCTTAAGCATGGCCTTTAACTTGTCAAAAGATTCCTGACACTTGTCAGACCGATGAAATTTGGTTTTCTAACTCAATAAACTTGTTAAAGGTTCAGCAATTTTGGAAAAATTGGAACAAAATTTCCGATAATATCCAGCCATACCTAGAAATCGCATCAGTTGCTTTTTACAAATTGGAACTTGAAATTCAGAGATAGCTTTGACCTTAGCTTCTATAGGTTTAACTTGACCTTGTCCCACAATATGTCCTAAAAATGTGACACAAGCATGGCAAAACTCACTTTTGCTCAAATTAATTGTCAGATTCGCATCGCTGAGTCGATCAAAGAATTTTCGAATGGTTTCCAAATGATCTTCCCAGGTGTTGTTGTAGATAATGACGTCATCGATATAAGCGTCACAATTATCAAGACCAAATGTTATCATGTTCATCAGACGTTGAAACTTTGCAGGCGAATTTTTCATTCCAAACGGCATGACTTTATATTGATAAAGTCCATCTGGAGTTACAAATGTTGAAATTTCTTTTGCCCTTTCCGTCAGTGGAATTTGCCAGAATCCTTTTAAAAGGTCAAACTTGGTGACATATTCCGCATTTCCAATTTTATCAATGCAATCGTCCATTCTTGGGATTGGAAATGAATCAGTTTTGGTGACACTGTTGACTTTTCTATAGTCAGTCCACATACGGAATGTATTATCTGGCTTGGGAACAAGAATACATGGTGAACTCCAGTTACTTTTACTTGGTTCTATGAAATCATTCTCCAGTAGATACTGAATTTCTTTCTTCAGATAGTTCTGTTTGAGAGGATTCATCCTATAAGGATGCTGTTTCACAGGCGCAGAATCAACAATGTCAACGTCATGATAAGTTTTACTTGTTCGTGTTGGAACATCAGGAAACAAGTGCTCATAGTCATGTAATAGCTGTTTTAGTTCATTTCTTTCCTGTTGTTGTAGATGTGAAAGTTTCTGGTCTAGGTTGTTCAATATTTCTGAATTCCGAAGATTGGTTATACCAGAGTCACTATAGTCTGATTGTACTCCATCGTTGATATCTTCATTGTGTGGGACAGGTACAACTAAATTAACTGAATAATTAGCTGAGCTATCTCTGTCAAAATATTCCTTTAACATATTTATATGACAAAGTTGTTTCTGTTTCCGTCTCCCAGGAGTGTTAATGATATAATTTAAGTCATTTACTTTCTTTGCAACGGTATAAGGACCATAAAATTTAGCCTGAAGAGGATTTTGAGGTATGGGAAAGAGAGCCAGAACTTTGTCACCAGATTTAAAACTCCTTTCCTGTGTATTTCTGTCATACCTTAATTTCATTTTTGACTGGGTAGTGTGAAGATTAGTTCTTGCTACTTCACAGGCCTTTGACAACTTGTATTTGAAATCAGAGACATAATCAAGAAGATTGATTAATCTTCGAATCTTCATTTGAAAGAAGTTTCTCTTTCAATAATTTCAATGGTCCACGGACAGTATGACCAAAAACTAGTTCAAAGGGACTAAAACCCAACGACTCTTGAACTGATTCCCTAACAGCAAACAACAACAAATGAACACCCTCATCCCAATCCTTTTCTGTATCAAAGCAATATGATCGAATCATATTCTTCAAAGTTTGATGAAATCTTTCCAAAGGACCTTGACTTTTAGGGTGATAGGCAGAAGATTTAAACTGTTGGATGCCTAATTCATGCATAACTTGTTGGAAAATTCCAGACAAAAAATTTGACCCTTGATCTGACTGGACAGATTTGGGAAGGCCAACGAGTGTAAAAAACTTCAGCAAAGCTTTCACAATAGTTTTAGTTTTTATATTTCTCAGAGGAATTGCCTCTGGAAATCTTGTAGATGCACACATGATGGTCAACAAGTATTGGTTGCCTGACTTGGTGTTAGGTAAAGGACCAACACAGTCTACTATTATTCTACTAAATGGTTCATCAAATGCAGGAATAGGTTGCAGATGAGCCTTAGGTATCTTCTGATTGGGTTTTCCTACCATTTGACAAGTGTGACAAGATCTGCAGTATTTAGAAACATCACTTTTGAGTTTCGGCCAATAAAAATGATTCAAGATCTTGTGATAAGTCTTACGGACTCCTAAATGACCAGGCAAAGGAGTTTCATGGGCTAAATTAAGAATTTCCTGTCGATATGACTTAGGAACAACAATTTGATAGCTCACTGACCACTCGTCACCAGCGGGTACCTCAGGTGGTCTCCATTTCCTCATAAGGACCCCATTTTTCACAAAGTAACACACTGGAACTTGTGTGGCTTCAGTTTCACTAATAGCCCTCTGAAACAAACAAGATATCTCGGGATCTTGCTCCTGTTCAACGACAAGGGATTGTCGTTTGTCATCCTGATTAGAACAAAGAGAATGAGTTGCCAAAAGAGGATCACTGTGATCAATACCATTTGATTGATCAATACCTGAGGAAAAAGTGACCTCATCAAAAGACTGACCAATACATGTGTCAGCTAAAGGAATAATATCCTGATCAACATCACTCTCAAGAGCTCTTTTTGCCATAGCTCTAGTAACTGCACAAGCAGGGTACAAATCAGGGATTTCAGTTTCGACAGGATCAACTTTCTGATCCAAACAAGGCTTGTCAGTTACAAGTGGATTAACCACAACCTTATCTCTAGCTAGGTCGTTGCCTAGTAATAAATGAACACCCTCTATGGGTAAAGAAGTCACTGCCCCAACAGTCACAGGTCCAGAAACTAAGTCTGATGCCACATTGACACAATGGAGAGGAACATTTACAAAGCCGCACTCTACTCCCTGAACAAGAACACTTTCACTTGAAGAAGACTCCTAAGACAAAGGCAAAGTACCTGATAATAAAAGACTCTGAGAAGCTCCAGTGTCCCTTAATATTTTAATTGGGATAGGTTTGGCAGAATCACCAATAAGTGATATAGAACCTTCTGACATGAATGGTTCATAAGCCTCCAAAATAGAATCAGACTGGGGTTTGTTTGACCCAACAAATGTATTGCTTTCAATACAAGACCGTGACCTTGACCTCGTAGAAATAAGAGTATTTGGAAAAGCTCTGTCTTTTCTCTGTTGCTTATTTTTCAACTTGAAGCAATCAGAAATAACGTGCCCTTTCGTTTTACAATAAGTGCACGTAGGAAGAGATAAGGATTTCTGATCAGTCTTATCAGATGTTTGATTCCTAACAGTTGTGCTGTTGTGAAATTTGGAAGTACTCGAATGAGATTGAAATGTTTTTTTACCAGAAAACTGCTGAGAGGACGACTTATTGCCAAATGAAATTTTGTGAGTCAAGGAATAATCATCAGCCATACGAGCAGCATTTTCCAAAGTTTCCACATTCTGCTCGTCAAGATAGGTTTTAACATCACTATGTATGCTCCTCTTGAACTCTTCAATTAATATGAGCTGTCTGAGGTTATCATAATCTTGATTAACTTTCTTGGCTGAGCACCACCTATCAAATAGTTGTTCTTTTTCCCTTGCAAATTCGACATGAGTTTGTCCAGTTTCTTTTCTACAATTCCTAAACCTTTGTCGATATGCCTCTGGTACCAACTCATAAGCTTTCAAGATGCACTCCTTAACCACATCATAATCAGTGCTTTGTTGTACTGACAGTGAAGTGTAGACTTCACGAGCTTTGCCAATAAGTACACTTTGTAATAACAAAGTCCAATGCTCTCTGGGCCATTTCAAGTTTTCAGCTATTTTCTCGAAATGAAGAAAGTATTTATCTACTTCTTTTTCCTGAAAAGGGGGTACTAACCTAATATATCTAGTAACATCAAAACCTGGACTTGTGTTTAAAGGAGTGGAGTGTGCTCTGTTTGCCAGTTCTAATTCTCTTAATTTAAATTGCATTTCCCTTTCTTCTCTTTGCATCTGCATCTGCATTTGTATTTGTCTATCTTCTTTCTCTCTCTCTCTCTCTCCATCTGCCTCTCTTCTTTTTCTCTCTCCATCTGTATCTGCCTCTCTTCTTTCTGCATTTGTATCTGCCTCTCTTCCTTCTCTCTCTCCATCTGTATCTGCCTCTCTTCTTTCTCTCTCTCTCTCTCTCTCTCTGAATCTGAAGCTTTGCCAATTCTAAATCAATCTGGTTCTTTAACTCTAATTCCCTTAATTTCCTGTCAGAACCAGATACAGGCTTTCTCTTCAAACTTAAAGCACTGCTATCAAAAATTCCCTTTCCTACAAAATACTGAATCAAAATAATCTTTATCTCCTGTTTTGTCAATGATACTTTTGCCTCAGATAGACTGTATTTTCTGGCAAGCTCGAGCAACTCATCCTTTCTCATGCACTCTAACCCCTCCTGGGTAGGTTTTGAAATGAAATTCTGAACATTAGATGCCATAGTAAATGCTTGTTGGTTTCACACACAAAAAATTTCTCTATTAAAAATCTTTGCCAAAGACAACAAAAAAATTCAGAGACAAAATCAATATGAATTTCAAAGATAAATTTAATATCTCTAATATGCTTTAAAGAAAATCAATCCCGGAACGACGAGCCCCCAATTTCTGTTACGACTCTATGGTCTAAGAAAAATGTAACAGAAAGAAAGTGAAACCAACAAATCAAGTAAAAAATCAACAAGCAATTTATTACTAGATAATTAAAATGAAAAATCAAAAAGTCACTTACAGTAATGTGTTTTGAAATCCTAATAATCCAATAAGAATGATTATTCTAATCACAAGTCCTAAATATAGAATGTTCCGAATTCACGGCTGTGTCCTTGAATGTTATGATGTGCTAATGGTCTCCAAAGTCCTGATGTACTAGTAATCTTGATGTGCTGATGTCAAAGTGAAGTATTCCAAAATATCTGAATAAGTTCACTTAAATTCCAAAATCATCAATTAAAAATCCCAAATCCAAAAGTTTATGAGCACTGTTATAATCCAATGAATATTTAAAATAATTATTCTCTTAGAATTTGGAATGAATTTTCACAGCTGTAATAGCTCTTTACAAGACTGATGGTAATGTCAAAACTGAATAAATGTTCACCAAACATGGTATATATAAAGATTGGTCACATGACAGAATGTTCTAGAATATGAGTCATCTTAATGGAATTTTTACTTGTAAACAAAAATCAACCTTGACCTTCAAATTGAGAAAACATATGGATCAAAACAACCTAATTCAAGGACACTAGTTAAACATGTTTTTCCTGAAAACATTAAGATTTAAGCAAATATTAAAGTGAAGAAACATTTATAATTTCCTAAAATATTTATAATATTATATAAACATCATACATAACAGAACTAACTCTGCTATTTCTGCAAGACAAAAATATGCCTCGGATGTATGTCGGCGCATTAATTTACAGAAATATCATACATTTTGTTCGTCAGAAATTTCACCGCCAAAAGAAACTAAAAAGAAACAGAAAAAGAAACCTAACCTATTCAGACAACATCTGCTATTTTTACGTTTGGACTGAGTGTGGGATTGACCTAGATGTTACGAATGACAAAAATAGTTCGATTATTAGTTACTTCTCGGTCAATCCTTGTTTCGTAAATAGCCGAAGGGATTCGAATGGAAGTTATCGACATATGTTCGAGGTATGATCATTAGGATTGACCTAGAAGTTGCGAATTAATTTTTCTCGCCATTGTGACCCAACCTGAGCTTTCACTCTGAATGAGCCAATCAAAGTTTCTCTTCCAATCACAGTCACTTATGAATCGATAAAACGGACACTTTCATTGATGTGCATGAGATTACTACATTGTACTGTTCATGGCGTATTTTTGTTTATGCGTACTCCTGAAAAACGAGGAAATCTCAGCACAGGCAGGCACGGGTGAGAAAGTAGCGTAGCGGATCATCGCACAGGCGTGCGACGATGATTGGTGTTTGGTAACATGGGAAATGGGATGAAAGTCACTGGAAAATATGTCACCTTTTTACCTGCGAAAAAAGTCACAGGAAAAAAAAAGTCACCAAAACAAATTTCAGAGGAAAAAGTCACAATCAAGTTTGGATGAGATAAATTTGCAGGCATGTGCAACTTACGGCCTGCGACCTGGTTTTATCCGCTTATTTATATCATAGGGTGTGACTTTAAAAATCGTTTATCCGCCCCGAGCCCTGGTGGAAGTTGCACGTGCCTGAGATAAAATAATACCACGCAGGACTTAATAATAAAAGATTGATAGATGAATGACACTGTAATCATTTATGTAATAGAAACATGCGGTACTTAGAAAAGTTAAAGAAAGATGATGATATATGTACTGTGGCGAGATCGCAGAGTATAAAACTTGCAGAAAATATGGAGTTGTAGATCTGTCCAGCCTTGAGCACGTGCAATTTGGTTAAATTTGTTTTTTATTATAAACTATCATATAAATTTAAGCATGTTGATTAATGATAAAGCAAGTTTTTCAAACTTTTTCTTATTGTATGCAAAATAACTTTCATAATAACGTTACTAAATTATAAAAGCAAATTAATTTTAGTTTAACTTATATTACAAAAAAATTGTTATAATACTTAATAATTGTGACTTTTTCCTATTAGTTTTTTTTCCGTTAATTTTTTCTTGTGACTTTTTTCCTGTTACTTTCTATTTGTTAATTTTTTTTTCCCCTGTGACTTTCTTTCTTGTATCCGGTACCATACCAATAGTGTGAACAGACTCGGTGAGTAAATTCTGTAAGAAAAAAAAGTTACTTTAAAAATGAAAAATGTAAAATGAGCATGAACAATGTAACTTTCTTCGCAAAAAAGGTGTGCTTACACGTCACTGCAAACCGTTCACATAAACAAAGACCCCCTTCATAACAAAGGTTGCTTTTGATTCCAACAAATCAGAAAGACTATTCCTGTCATATAATCGTTCAAACATGCGAAAATGCCGTTTTCCACGATTTACCTTTAACACCCGCAACTTATTAGTTTACATTGGTAATGAGCCATGTAATTGTAGAACGTGTTATGAATACCTAATAGAAATAGAAACTGACATATGACTAACTACTATACAGGCAAAAGTTGACTGATGGTAGACAAATTTATAAAAGTCTAGATAACATCTGGCAAACAACTTGGTTGTTTGTGCCAATTCTTGGAACATAATACAATGTGCATGAATGTTTAATTGTAATTAATGGTTGCATTTTCATATAAGTACAAAAGCTTAATTGTACCAACACTTTTTTCCTGATAGATACTAACCATATAATACTCAATGCACGCATATATAAGGCCATTCATATAAGAAATGTATAACATTTATACGTCAAAGTTTCAAGGGTACTGCACTTAAGTCGATCCCTCGATACAGGTCATTTGGTAAAGTGTGCGTTTGAACTAAATTAAACTTGTAGTAATGAAAATCAGATTGCAGACCCATTTATGTTCGTTGAAGAGGAAAATTTCCACAATGCAGAACTTTAATATAATAATGCAATACATTATTAGGCACTTTAATAAAAGAATTTGCTTATTTGTACATGCTGTCAATACCAGTCATTATAAAGATGATCTTTCGAATTTTTTTTATCCAAGTTTCCAAGCTTGACAAACTAAGTTCCTTTCAATGTAAAGTTTTATCTTCCTTTTAATATATACAATTCTTACCTTAATAATTTTAACCTGTAAACAGATATTTTAGTTTTGAGCAATATATGCTGCATGTCACTGTCGAATATTGTTTTTCTAGTAAAGGACAAAACCAGGTCCCCAAAAAGTTACTTTCTCGAGTTTAGATCCTCTATTTCTCTAAAGTTCATGATACAAACAACCAACTTCATTTGTTCGGGCATATCTGCACAATGGAGAACAAACGGACGATAAAAGTGTAGTATTTGGAATGATGGATGGAACTGCAGTAAGAGGAAGAACCAGGAGAGAAGGGCTAGACGATATTAAGGAATGGTGCCATATAGATAAACATACTCTCAGCAGGATAGAAAAGGACCGTCTACAATTGGAGACAATCTGTATCAAGTGCGTTAGACACCAACGGGCGTCGAGCCCATGGAGTGATGACAGGATGGACATGTTGCAAACATTTGATTTCATCTGCTAAAAGCATAGATACATTACAAAATATTCTTTGCACATACACTAAGTTATTATAGCAAATTTAAAAGGTTATGAGATTGTCACCCATAGAAGCATACATCCAAGAATTTCCAATACCTGATAAAGACAACTAATTCGGTCTCCAAGAGTTTCTTTCCTTTAACGTACAGATTTTAGGGATTCATTGCACTAATACAAAATCTTTAGTAATCGTATTGAAATACCATTCTACTAAAAATCAAATAACATTAGATTTGCAAATACTCATGATTAAACCTATATCTCCCAGGACAGACCCATCACTGGTGCAGCTTCTGTGTGGAGAAAACCGTATGTGCTGCGTCATCATTTTGATGAACGTGTGTTTGAAACGTGTTTCCAATTCCACACCTAAGAATTTGGTGCTGCTTTCAGTATTGAGTGGTCCTAAGTCAAGTCTGCATATGGACTTAAATTGCATCAACAGAGCACTGTCTGTATTTTTTTCTTTCTTCGGTTATAAATATGATATAGTCTCAATAGATTATTTTTACTATCAACCAATCATGGACCACCAAACCCGTATATGCTCTATATTAGGTTCATCCATCTCTAGACTGGTTGCCATATTTTCATATAATTTGTACCACGAGTCCTTAATCAACGATCACTTTTACATTGCTTCCAAATGGGCCAAGGTATGTATGATAGAGATATGGTGAAATTGATCAATCACTTTTCAGCCACAAAGACGGCAAACAGATCGATTTTCAAACAATTATAACCATTTTCCTATCTGCATTACCTCGTTGCAGGGTTAGTGAGGCATTGCAGCAACTGAGCATGATGTATATATATGTGAAAACGAAATATAATTGCAATGGCTTTTCCAATCAGATCTCAATAGAGTTACATGGAATTTGGGTATACAGTGAGCAGATTAAAAGTCGCAACATCTCAGCAATTGCCCAATATAGCTTAATTATTCGTACGAATCCCAATCATATCAATTCGAAAACGAGGCAATTCGATTAAGGGATTCCAAATCTTTCTTTAAGGGATAATTTGGCCTTGAAACTTGTTATCACTGTATTAATCCTCATTTAATTCAAAGTTATTGTATCAATTTAAAAAGTTGTAGCCTTTCAGATAACCATGATACTGGCCGAAGTTTACTTATCGCTGGGACGCGACATGTTGGCTCTCTCCTGGTGCTCTGAGACGAACAAAATCAACAACAATTCTTTTCCGGCGACGTCTCACTGGCACATCCCATAGCGTACTAACGGGGGTGGGAGGTCGGCGGATGGGGCGGTTGCCCCAGGCGCCAGAGGTCTTGGGGCGCCAAAACAGCTGCTAAAAATTCGGGTCTCGTATTCTGGCCCTTTGGGCCATCATCGTCGCCCCGGGCGCCATTTACCCTTAGTATGCCACTGGGCACATCTCGCTGGTGATAAAAAGTGGGATATAAACGTTATAATAGGACTCTACAGTCCTCAAACTGCTTCTATATTTTATTAAATTTGTGCACATAATATTTATTAAGATGGATATTATTGAACAAATATGTATGCATTCTACATTTTAAAAACGATAAATACGTTATTTTTTAAGAATACTGTACACAAAATCCACTTTTCTCAACTGAAATAATGTAAATGTCGGCCACTGATTAATAAAAAAGTGAAATTTTTAAATCGATAAGTTCACTTATACATTAAAAATATATAAATACTATTCAAGCTATGTTTTTGTTCTTTTTTTAGTTAGTGTGAGTAGCTCTACAATCTAATATGTTGAATGATCATATATCACAAAGCCCGTCGACAAAGTGATCCGAGATAGAACGTGTCATTTAACAAGGTTACGTGATACGTCTTTTACAGCTCGTGGGAGACAGTATTTCTTAATGATCTTAGGCATCATGAATTAAGATGAAATTTGTGGATAACAGTTGCTCATTCTTTACATCATGTTTGTTATTTTACAAAACCACTTATCCTGTATTTCCATCTTGTGTGTATCACAACTGTTACTACAGTGTGGAAAAGGTATATACATGTATAAGAAACGTCTGACTGTGCACCATGCTGATATCTAATATATTTTGTTACTCCTTTTAGTTACTTAGAATGTATGCATTGAGCGCACTTATGACAGCTTGTTTACGTTTATCATCTAACTCTTTTTACATCTTCGAGGTTTAGAATAATGAAGTGACGATGAATAATGAAGTGACGATTCATATTTACCTAACGGAATACATTTTCTCGTTTATTTCCAAGACGGCTGTGCAGCGTTCCTTCAGCTTTGTGAATATGGGTATTTTGCGCTTGATATGTAATATTTATTCTCTCAAATGACTGCTAAATTTTCGTATTTGTATGACAGACTGACTTAATTTTCGTAGCACGGAGGAAATAAAGCACTCTCTCTCTCTCACTCTCTCTCTCTCTCTCTCTCTCTCTCTCTCTCTCTCTCTCTCTCTCTCTCTCTCTCTCTCTCTCTGTGGACTCTGGTATATATAAATGGTCTGACGCGCCCACCCGCTTGTCGTTAGAGGCTCGACTAATGGAGATAAAGTTTAGTATCTTTAGCAGCAGTGGCCAAATTGTAATGCGATTGGCGTCATTTTTACCAGTTTGAAAGATTTTCATGCCATTATGCTTTCCTTCAAATTTGGTCAATGTGTGTTTTTGTGTTTTGTGGGTTTAACGTCATTTTTTAGAACATGATAGGTTATACATGACGGCCAGTATATTTGGTGGAGGAAGAACCCGGAAACACCCCCGGATAAACAACCGACCAAAGGGAAGCTAATGGCAAGCTTTCTCACATACCTACGTTGGTCGAGCCGTGACTCGAACCCACGCGGACAGAGGTAAGATGTGAGTGATCAGTAAAGGCGAACGCCTTAGATCACTCGACCACCCAGGGCCCCTAAAATTTGGTTAAATCTGTTTAGTGTTTTCTGAAAAGAAGTCGCACGGAGGTTTTTCTATTTGTAGTAACGTCGGCCTTGTTTGACTGCGGACCGGCATCATTTGAATAAATTTGACAGATTCATGCCAGGATGCATTCTGTCAAAGTTGTTTAAATTCTGTAATCCAAGGATCGCGGGTTCAATACCCGTCCAGGCCAGCACGGTACGGCTGCTTCAATGTGTCCTTGAGAAAGGTACTCAATTCCCATTTCCTCGGCATGATGTAGTCAATAATGTGTTAAACCCACAAAAACAACACAAAAAACCTATTGAAGTTGCCACAAGTTCTCACAACTTACCTACTTCAGGCAGGTAATTAGGTTACTTCCTTATTTTATGGAAAAATTATTTTCAAAACATTTCATTTTACTAAAGTTTAGTGTGGTGTAGTTTATAGGTAATTTCGCACAAACGCTTATATCCTCCATTATATGTTCAACTATTTTTAGATTGAGTCTAATCTTTTGCATAGTACCGCGAGTCCGCCATTAGTCTCCTCTTTCGACACGTGGGAGGGCGCAATTTGCATCCCCCAGCCCTCAGGGGAAGCATAATACAAGACTAGGCAGACATACAAGTTATAATACATACTCTAAACAACAAACAAACAAACAAAAAATTAAATCGCGTTGGATATCGATCTATTGCAGAATAAAGAGACAGATTGGGCAACTGTTGGAGTCAAAGTCAGCACTATCGATAAATGGCCGCGGATTTCAGCGGTTAGATATGGATCTTCCTGATCAAAAACATGTTTGATTTTTAAAAATGATGGCCTGAAAATAAAAGTTAAAAAAGCCGGGCCTACATAATGTACAAATCACCAGATTTTTAACATAGGCAATCCTTTTCACATTAGAATACAGTGTTGACCATCAGTAGTATGTATATTACGGAGGCGTAGCTTTGTGTGAATCATCAATTATTATTATTATTATTATTATTATTATTATAATATATGAAGAATTTAAATATCAAACCATGGTATGAAATATTATCACTCACTTTTGTATAATGTGTACCAGGCTTCTATTATATATTATCACTCACCTCTGTGTAATGTGTACCAGACTTCTATTCTTTTATAGGGTCCAATTGCTTTAATGCAGTGTTGATTTCCTCTCTGTGCACTGGATACAAAAGTCTTGTTACGTAATGCGATCAGCTGTTTGCTATTAATAGTCATGCAAGCCATGCAGATATCCGCTACTGGCTGAGAGCGGAAGGAGGTTGTTAACGTGCACTTTCAGTCTCTCTCTCTCTCTCTCTCTCTCTCTCTCTCTCTCTCTCTCTCTCATATCTATGTAAATGCTGATTTGTTATGTATGTATATATATATATATATATATATATATATATATATATATATATATATATATATATATATATATATATATTGTATATAAGTGTGTCATATGCAATATATATTGCATATAAGTGTAATACCTTTATAAAAAGGACTTTTCATCACATCGGAATTTAAACCTTATCCCTTTCGATTGACCCGCTTGACAGACACTATTAGACCTCAACACACATGTTGACTTCAAACACAGGCCTTTGAAATTCTATCACTGTCGTAAGAAAATGTCAGAAATCACAAGAAAAAACACCGATATATATACTTGGTGGGTGGGGATGCAGAATAAAAATATCGCCAGCTTGTTCTCATTACTGAAGAGAGATTAGGGGAATTTTCACCACCTACTTAAAAGTCTTCTGTCAATCGCCATAATTTGTATCATGGAAATAAACCCGATTTTAAATTAAAAACTATGCTAACTTTTGGGCGGAGCATTCTCCTAAAATCTAAGAGGTCAAGGGAAACAGTACAGCGCTGATCTGCTCGATATGTTTATAAATCGATACCACCACACTATAGTTCTGGCAATGATATGTTAACATCCCAGAACTGGACAATTCTTCAGCAACATAGACGTATACTCACTTGATATTTCTTCCACAAAGGTGTCTATCACTATGTTGCTATATAATCATTAGATGACCTGATTCTCAACGACTCTAGAATTAGACAGACTCTTTCCTTTCGTACTATTCAAACCACAAAAGACTCCTAGAAATATTCCTTTTGTCCTCTAGAAATTATTTGGTGGAAATCCCCGTGGAAGTTATATGTGCTAAAAAAGCGGAGGAGTGTAAAGAACATAATATAATTTACAGAATATCTAAATTGTAGATAGTTTTAACGTTTTTGTATTTGAAGTTGTTTTTGTTGTTCTTGTTGCTATTTTTTTTTTGGGGGGGGGGAGGGTAGTGGGGACTTCAAATTAAATTAAACACTTTCTCTGACGCGCAGACAGCAAATAATAGTCAGTTATGACTTCTTGCTGAAAAAAGACAAGGCAAGATATTAGTGCATAGGGAATTATAACTGGCTAGTAAATCTATGATTACAGATTAATCTATTAAAAGGATTGTCAATGACTTGCGATCGATGCGCTGCCATACATAACCAGTCAGGAAAATGTAAACAAAACATGGGAGAAAAATTCAAATGACATGTAATAACCTTTCGAGCATTTGTATACTGTTTGACCGAGAAATGACGCATTTTATTTATATGACCTATATTATTTAAAAGTACGTATACTTTGACGAAATGCATATATTTGGCGATGAGAGAGAGAGAGAGAGAGAGAGAGAGAGAGAGAGAGAGAGAGAGAGAGAATATATGGAACGCCTTGACTGTCTTATGTGGTGTTTCCTTATTATATTGGGAAGATTTGTATTTATATGCGGTGATTTCGTCATTATATCCGGTAGTTTTGACATTATATGCGGTGATTTCGTTATTATATCAGGTAGTTTTGACATTATATGCGCCGGTTCTGACAGTATATACGGTAATGTTGTTATTATATGCGGTGGTTTTCTCAATATATGCGGTGCTTTCTCAATTATATTCGGTGCATGTTTCTCTATATTCGGTGCTCAACTCCTTTTTATTTATATTCGGTGGTTACGTCTTTATATGCGGTACCTACATCTTTGTGTTCGGTTGTTTAATCAGCATATACGGTGCTTATTTAATTATACGATGATACTATGATGATGATGATGAAAGTCGGAAAACTTCGCGAATGACCGAATGTTACCGATGTAGGATTATTTCTAACGGCTTCATAGTACTTCTACACCGAATCTTCAGACGCTTCCATAATTTCCAATCGTACTTTTACAAGCTTTTGAAAGATACGGACGAATTACAGGAAAATGCAGGGAATCCTTGATAGTTTGAACTTAATAAACGTTATTGGTAATTTTTCCAGAGAGAGAATAACACCAGATACTGTTAGTAAACTTTCGAGGTATGATATGATCTAACTGGGTGTTACAAACAGATCTAACATGATGAATTTGCGTACAGCGTGCATCTGTTTTGGAACAAGTCGACCTGTCAAAGTAGCAACAGGGGATGATTTTTTCAGAATTATAGAATATACAAAAATGGAATGTTTTCTGCATAATTAGAGTGTGCAGATTTCAAAACTGAACCCATCTTTATGATATCTTTTCAAATAAATTAACAGGAAGCATTCAAACACATGTACCGTCCACCATTTTTAATATTGGCCTTTGGCACTTTTTGAAAATTCTGGACCTAATGTTATTTCAAGCTTAAATTTGCATATTTCTTACATATGTTTATATAGAAATGTTTTGTGAACATTCAGCTTTAAGAATAAACTGACTTTTCTATGTTCCAGGTAATTCAGAAGCCCCCCTGTGCCTTTTTATCAAGCACCCCCCTAACATTTTTCATGAAATACTATATTTTTGAGTCATACACAAGTTGAAATTATATGTTGCTCTTAAAATAGAATGTTTTCTGCATAATTTGAGTGTGCATAAATCAAAAATGAACCCATCTTTATGATATCTTTTCAAATAAGTTCACAGGAAGCATTCAAACACATGAGCCATCCACCATAATGTTAATATTGGTCTTTGGTCACTTTTGGCAAATTCTTGACATCATGTTATTTCATGCTGAAAGTTGCATATTTCTTACATATGGTTATATATAAATGTTTTGTGAACATTCAGCTTCAAGAATAAATTCACTTTTTCTATGTTCCATGTACTTTCGACGCCATTCTGTTCCTTTTTATCATACGCCCCCTAACATTTTTGCATGAAATACCATAATCATGAGTCATACACAAGTTTAAATTGTATGTAACTCTTAAAAGCAATAGTGCAAATGCATTACAGTGTTCTTGTACATATATACATTGATCTGAAAACACAATTTATTAAATAACAATTGCCATTTTAGAATTTAGTTATGATAAGATATTTTTGGTCAGTTTTCATATCTATAAAATAAAATCAATGACAAAAAAAAAAAAAAAGAACAAACATAAAAATAACATACTTTGAATACTTCCACAATTCTACTTCTGGCATTGAGTTGATTGTCAAGAAATAGTCATGATTATGTTTTTGTTTGAATAGAGAAATGCTACAGATCGATTTTCTGTTCTTTATGATGACAATATTCATATTGATATTCACAAAAAATGGCATGAAATGAATTTGTTTTCATTCTTCAAAATTCAGAAAAATTGTTGAACTTTTACCTCTTTTTTGCCCCTATTAAAGATGAACATTTTAATTTGAATACCATTGTCTCTAGATAAGAATCGTACCTAGAGCAGATGACCTGAAATTGGTAATATTTTAGTGATCACAATCACATACATATTATCAATATAATTATCAGTATCACCCGTCGAGTCTCTAACCTCGAAAATACATTACACAACAAAAGTTGTACCAAAATTTTGTAATAAATTTGGTCTAATGAATGACACAATACGTTTTTATAATCCGATTCCTTGGTATAAACGTCTGCCCTTTCATAAAATCAAGCTTTCGTGTGTTTTTGAACTCAATTTATGTCGTATTGATGTCATTGTTTACATTTTGTACGTACCCATGTACCGGGAAGAGTTACCGTTCTTGCTGGCATGGGTGACGTTTAAAAAAGACGTAATTCGTGAGTTTTCCGGAAATATTCGCACACATTTTACCATTATTCTCGTAAAAAGAACTGCAAAGTATTTAAAAAGTAGGCGTAGGTGAGCGTATATGTTCGTTTATTCAGTTTTTCTGCGTTTTGAAAAATTCGGTTTTCGTTTATTTTCGCCGAATATATTGTAGAAAAGGACCAATGTCATATACGCTAAATATAGACATTTGACCTTTCAACCATGAATACATTCGGATATAATATTGTCGGCTTTTTACATACGAAACCGGAGAAAGTACCAGGTGTAATGAGGTTGACATTTTGAGAAAATGTTAATCTTGATCGCCAGTGCCCTCTAGCGGCGGCGCCTGTTGTTAGTCAAAGTGAAGCAGGTTTCTATGTGTAACTGCATCTCAACTGCTTTCCACATTCAATTAACCTGAACGTTTTTCATCAACACATTGTTCTAAATGTTCGCTACTACCTATGATGCCAAATGAGATGGGGGTCAAGATCAGACTCATATTAGACTATGACTTTTCACTATCGCATATGAAGTCCAAGTTGGGGTGGTGGGAGGGGAGGGATCAGTCAATAAATAAATAAATAAATGAAGGGTATCAAGAATTGCACGATGTAGCGTCAAGTCTGATTTGAAGCTCATGCTTGAGATAGACATCCTTTGTGTCAGAAAATAATTATCTTCCGGACTAAATCAAATAAATTTGTTGCTGTTTCCCACCAGTTCCAGTTTGGAAATGTGCACAGGAGTCAAAGTCTTGTGTTTTATGCCCCCACTGCATCCTGGGAAGTTCATTAGCATGATTACATAGTAACCACTTGAGGTCAAAAAATTAAATTTGGTAGAATGGTTCTATCCATTTTGTATGTCCTAATTATATTTTTCACAATTTCAAGAAATGTTATAGGTCTTTGAAATATCATTTTAGGCTTTGTTTCTATGTATGAATGAAGTCTTTTTAACCATGGAAGCTGCTAGCCTGTTAGCTTCAAACTTTGGTCTGTGATTTGTCTGTCAGCACATTATTTATAGCTTGGAAACAATTCAGATCCCCACCCAGAAGGCCAAAGCCATCTGTAAGAATACATAACCTGGGCATGTAACTTTATCTGTGAACCCCAAATATGCAGTTTACAAAAAATACAAAGGCACAGGCAGGGCTCTAACAAGCAGCTCACTCTACCTTAAACGTGTATTTATCAGATGCATGTAAAAAAAAAACAGGATTTGGATGGAAACCTTACAGCTACAGGTATTCATTTGACCGCTTTTCTGCTAAACATGATAATTCATACATGTAGTAGGTATCTCTGTACTGGTATAGAGTCACTGGAGGGATAAAGGCATACTAGTGTTTCTTGGTAATATGCAAATTCTCAGCTTTTTACTCTTTATTTTTCGAAAATCACCTAGAACTTTTAAGTTTTTTTTAAAAATTTGTTTTGATCCAGAGGTCAAGATTACGTGATAACTTTCATCGCCTTGATGAGAGGGGGATACAAGCCAGAAGAATCAGACGATTGCAAAGAAGAGTGTATAATGTAGATGGTCCAAACCATTTGTGACATATTGACACAAATCACAAACCTGTGCGTTCGAATTGTATTATTGTAGCTGGTACTGATGGTTTTAGCCGGCTTGTAATGTACTTGAAATGCACAGACAGTAATAAAGCGGAAACAATGCTAAAATGTTTCCTAGAGGGTGTTAAGGAATTTGTTGCGCCAAGTAGGGTGTGTGCTGACAAAGGCATGGAGAATAGTAAAATTGCAGATTAGGTGATTGAAACAAGACGATTTAATCGTGGTAGTATGTAGATAGGGGAAAGTGTTCATAATCAAAGAATAGAGAGGACATGGCGTGGTGTTTTTGAAGGTGTGCTTTGTTTCTATTACAATTTATTTAATTTCATGGAAGATTAGAGAATATTAGATCCATTCAGTGAAATCCATTTATTAGTTCTCCATCATGTTTTCCTACCCAAAATCAACGAGAAATGAGATATTTGGAGACAGGCATGGTCTCACCACAGGTTGCGCACTGTTAGGTCATCTCCAATTTTGTTATGGAGAGCAGGACAGATAAATCATCTGAGACTTTGTAAACTATGGTGCAGAAGGAGAAATTAATGAAAGTGGAGAAATCAGCGAGGAGAACACAAGACCTATTTTCAGCAGTCTCTTTTCAGTACACGAAGAGTGCAGGCAAACAGCTGGACTTGCAATGTCCTGCATCATTGACATCTTCAAATTTTGGGATTGATGTTTATTTGAAAACTGCCGACATTATAAACAGTTTCCCCACTATAATAGATGTCATCTGAAGTATTTAGAATTCTCCTACAAATTCCAGTGATAATAAAATTTCTAATGCACTTCAAGTGATAGACAATAGTTTTCATGTATTATCATTCTCTTACATGCATGGAAGGTTCTTGATGAAACTTGACAGTGATGTTCAACCTGATGTTTGCTTCAAAATCTCTGCCTTTCTTTACAAAGTTGCTAGGAGATAAAGTATTAGGCTGATCATTCTGTCCACATATTAATCATATGTCCATAACATTCAGTTATTGTCTGCACTTTTAATCACATTCTTTTATTGCCACTTAATACAGAAGGAGATACCAGGTACAGAATACAACTTTTCTTGATTCCTACAAACAAAAGACATTTTATTTCTTAAACAAAATGAGAGCATATTGCAAAAGAACATAAACCCATATACTAGTACATCATTGTGATTTACCTACTGATGATGGCACCTTCTTTTAACTGGACTGGCCATCACACTACAATTTGTGGTGTGGAAACCTTTTCTGTAATTTGTGCATTACAATACACTGTTACAGAACACAAACTACTGAGTGAAATTCAATTTGATGTGTATTGAAATAATGACTTCCACCTTGCAAATTTTGCGCCCAGATTTGTATGCTTATTTATCCCTGAAGGAAGCTGGAATAGCAATTTTTTAGCATTTAAATACTTTCTATTTTTGACATTTGTAATGTTCAACATCGACCATATGGTTCTGAACAAGAATCCCTAAAGCTTATGATAATAATACCTGTGTAGCTTTTTGGTAGTGTTATTGAATTTAAAAAACAATGCTTGATGAAATTATAAACTGAAAGAGATAAAGATAGGTGAATATATACGCTGAGAGAAAGACACAAGAACATTAAGGCATCTGTTCATTATAGGGGCATCAAAGTTACCTCTCTATAAAACTGAACTTCAAGAGTTGCACGCAGATCTGGCAAGGACTCAATTTCCTCAAAGCCTGTTTTTAACAAATTTTGTCGGTAGACCAGTATGAAGTTGGTTATACCTTCAACCAGGGTAGCTACATCTTTGATTTCTAGAGCTTTGCCAGTGACAATTTTTGACTGAAAATATCTAATCATATCAACCGGATCAGAGATATTGTTTGTTGTCAGGTATGAGATACAGTTTTCAATTAGTGATTTAAATGACAAATCATCTGAAATGGCTATATTCTCAGTGACTTGGGCATTTTCGGACATGTCCAAGGGATTCTGTAATTCTTCTGTACCATCTACTTCTGTTGCTCTTTGGCTAGTTATCTCATTAACATTTGATAGATCTACAACTTCTGTATCTGTTGTTTCTTGAGCCGATATCTCACTCACATTTGGTATATTTTGATCAGCGCTAACTCTGGTTGCATCTACAGCTGAATTTGTCAGCAGTTCATCTTGATCATAATCTGAATATGAGGTAATGAATGTATACGAGTTACATAGTCTTAAATGATTTCTCAGGTTCCGTATATTAATGTCCTTGTTACAACCTCTGCATGTTTCTTTCTTTTGTTGTTCAGGCTCAGGAACAATTGCTCTAAGGCTCAGATTTTTCTGAATTGGTCTCAGATAAATCCTGCATTGGCCACCCAAATGACTTCTCAACTCTGCAACAGTCCAGGGACAGTCAATAATGTCAAGCTCTATGTAATTTTTTCTGCACCTCAGAAATTCAAATCCACCTGAATTTCTCAACTGAGGAAACCCCAAAGTTTTTTATATCAAAGCTTCAACAAGTTCTTGCTCATTGTCTCCTACTTTTAACTGGATTAATTTTTAACCTAGTCCAGCTTTGAACAAGTTTTTATTTTTAGAAGAAGTGGGTACTTTTACTTATGTTTTATCTGCACAAAAGTGACACTCCAAGTTCTGATGTGTTTACGTTTTCCTTCTTTCCTTGATCGAGATCCAGAACTATGTCCAGCAAAAGGCAGTGACCTCTCATTTTGAATTCTCAAAGCCAGTGAACTACCAGTATCACCTAAAAATATATGGTACAGTTACACTTAAAATGATTTTTCCAAAGCATTAGTGCCCAGTTTAGGGCTAAATTACTTAACAGGCATACACATTACCCAATAACAATTGTTGTGCATACAGTTAGAATGAACAATGAAAATAATGTGCACCCTTCAAATCAACTATATGTGTTAATAACTGATCCATGTACATAACACCCCCTCCTCTACTCCAATTAAAGACAGAGATACATGGAAGTGGAAATAGTACACTCAGCTTTGGTAAAGGCAATAATACCAAAGCTGGACAAAGTTTTTTCAGTTTTTGGTGTACCAGACAAAATGAATACTGACAATGAACCGTCATTTATTTAGAATGAAAATCACAACCACTATGGTCAAAGGCAAATTGTGACGTTCAAATGTTCATGCCAACTTTAGAAAAGGCTATAAGAATGCCAAACTAAAGGATTATGTGCGCACTTAAGTATTATAAGCAAGTTGTCCTTGTAGTGGAATGATAATTCCCTGACTTACTTTTTATTTGAGAAAAAAATTAATAATCATTATTTGCCAGTTTTTTAGTGTAAGCTTGGATAAAACTAGCAGTATAAAGTTTGTACATACATTTGTGTTCATTCTTTTATTTGTATATATTCAGAGGTAGAAAGTGTTAGTTTATGCTATAACATGTTATTGAGTCTGAAAAAAAACTATGTGATGAATGAGTCACTGAATATGAACTTTTCTAAGTCAATAATAAAGAATATAGGCCTATAATCAACAGGAAACATTACTTAAACTTTTTTAACAGGACTTTCATGCAAAAATATGCTGTGTAACACATTAACTCATAATTTAGGAATTAGCTATATTGGCTTTGACTGTTTTTGTAATTTATTAACAAGGGGAGGAATGTAGTGTCCATAATCATTTATCTAAACCTAAACTTTGACAGGCAATTAATTGTTTCAGCAACAACTTCTCAGCTGGCCTTATCTTGATCAGAAATAAATTTCATGCCAGCCCTGGCTCTTATCGAAACAATATTACCAGTTTCACACCACCAGTCTATTACAAATGACTGCTGAGAGAGAGAGAGAGAGAGAGAGAGAGAGAGAGAGAGAGAGAGAGAGAGAGAGAGAGAGAGAGAGAGAGAGTAACGGAATACAGAAACAGAAAATTGTTTTGTTTTTTCTCTTACATACATACATAAAAATATACAAGATTGTATATTAATCTCATAAAGGACAAGCCATTTTACTCGGGGAGGGGGGGCGGGGAGCTGGGATATTTTTTCCAACCACAATGTTTTTTTTTTTTTTTTTTTTTTTCGTTTACCTAAATATATTTTTGTTTTTCAACGAATATAATGGATACTATATAATTACAATGAATATAATAAGTTCTTTTTTTAAAAAAAATACAGAGGAAGAAATATTTTTTTAAAAGTTAAATGGGGGCTGGAATTTTTTATTTAATTTATTTCCAGTCCCCCCCCTCCCCCCGTCGGGGGAGAGGTAGAAAATTAAATGGTAAGTCCCTAACCCTTTCATATTAACATACCTGAGGTCGCTGCATTGTTGTTTAGCGTTATCGTACTTGGCCCTTGTTTCAACTACAGTCTTTCCTTCAATCGTATGCGGTCGCCAATAGTTATGACTCCTAGACTGCTTAATTCGGCGTCGGTCAGTCCTAGAACTATTTCCACGTCAATTCTTTACTCTAAAAATCGCTTGTGGAGCATTCCATGGCCTATCTCCTCCAACGCGCCTTTCAAACTTTCTCCGTTAGACGACATTTTTCCAATCTATTCATCTGTATCATTTAAAACCTTCACAAATTTTTAAATGGAAATGAAGTAAGCGCCCGAAAGACTATCAATTAGTGTCGAAATGTTTTGAGCCCGTTTGAAATACTCCTATATCGGTAACATTAGGTCGTTTCACGAACTTTTCCGACTATCATCATCATCATCATCATCATCGTGTAATGAAATAAGCACCGTACATACTGATTAAACCACCGAACACAAAGATGTAAGTACCGCATATAAAGACATAACCACCGAATATAAAGGAAAAGGAGTTGAGCACCGAATATAGAGAAACATGCACCGAATATAGTTGAGAAAGCACCACATATATTGAGAAAACCACCGCATATAATAACAACATTACAGTATATATTGTCAGAACCAGCGCATATAATGTCAAAACTACCGGATATAATGACGGAACTCCCGCATATAATGTCAAAGCCACCGGATATAATGTCAAAACTACCGGATATAATGACAAAACCAGTGCATATAATGTCAAAACTACCGGATATAATGACGAAACCACCGCATTTATGTCAAAACTACAGCATATAATAAGCAAACCACAGCATATAATGAAAAAATCATCGCATATAAATACAAATCTACTCAATATAATAAGGAAACATCACATAAGACAGTCATGGCGTTCCATATTTGAAGGTATGTAGGTAGGCAGGCAGGTAGATTTATAGGTATTTGCGTCGGAAGGCGGGTACATTAGTAGATATGTGCGTAGGTAGGCTGGTAGGTTTGTAGGAACTTATATTTAAGAAGGCACTAGCTCAAACATTTTTACTACATAAAGTAAATTTTCAATTGTTTCATTCAGTTATTGATAAAAAGTTATGAACTTTTAATGTTACAAGAAAAAAATGAAAGGTAAATTTTTAGAAGAAAGAAGCAGATGAAAATTCTTTGAAAACTGTTTGCAGGTCGTAAAAAGTATTCGTTTGATTTCTTTGCAGAGGAAACCATTCTGCGTCCGTGTTTTAATCATTTTCGCGTGGCTTAAGCCATGGGGTCCACATGGTTACTTCACAATGAATATACCTGATAATATATACTGTTTCAGAGAAAAAGACTGCAAAGGTAACAGAAAAAAGAAAGTAGAAAAACACATTGGAGCAATCAACTGGATCGCTGAAATGCTCGAAATAGAAGATCGGGGCAGAACGTAGGAGTGAGGAAGCGAAATGTAAGCGTTACCTGTTCTCATGACTACGTGCTTTTGTGTACACATTAGTTCGATAACATCAAATGACAATAACAATGATAAATAGAGCAATGTGCAATTTGCAATAATTATATCGACGATTTTGTTCACCTGCTCTACGCGTCTCGGATGAAGTACAGGTAGTTTTTTCAATGTGCTATGTCAATTTGTTCGACCTACACGACCTATCGGTTTTAACCTTTCATTAGGGCCTGGTCCAATCTATAAATAGCTATTTAGAACCTGGCTCACCGATAAACCGATAAACAAGTTCAACAGCGTGCATGCAATGTGCATGATTTATGTGAACAAGATAAATCTGCCATACTATGCACACATTATTCGTGCATTGCAGTACCGATTTCTCGAGTGAACCAGGTCCTTAATGAATATCCCACAGGAAGGTAAAACCCACTGAGGTTGGGTTACTACACCACTATATATAGGCGGGTATGTGCCCTGCTGGGTTACAAATCAGGGGTCTTTCGGAATTGACCGGTACAAGAAAAGGTCTTTTGGCACTAACCAAGCCTCAAAATTAAAACCTTATAGAACTGCAAGCACCCAAAACTGGCCTCTTGTGTGTCTGAATCCAAAATAATAGTGCGTGCCGGACAGATCCAGCGGTGTCTATGGAGCTGCTGAGGTGGAAAATTGTGGGTCTCCTGAGACAAGCAATATTGAAAATCAGTGGGCCATTTGGTACAGACAGCTTTGAGAAAAATGGGGCGGGGGGTTTCTTACCCGCGGCATATGCCCATTACGGTAGTCTATGGTGGGGGTGGGTGGGAAGGAAGTAAGCAGTATTTTTCTTCTTTTTTATGTATAAGCATTCAACATTGTGCCACTTTTACCATAACTGATGGACCTCAATCGCTATTTGCTACACATTAACCCACCTTAGTTCAATAAATCCTGCAAGGTTTCGTCATAGGTTGACCGGCTCCAATTTGTCTAATGTGAACAAACTGACGTAGAGGAAGTAACAAAAAAAGCGTCTGCATGACCCAGAAAGCAGGGACATTTTACATCCTACTGTTTTCATTAAACAACAAGCAAATGCAACTTTATGTATAATTTCATACAGTATCGGGTCTACCCTTTCATAATAATTACAATACGTAACTTCACCACATAAGTCACTGGCAAATAGACCATGCAAACAAGGCACTATTTCTCCGGAATATCTTCCTGATTTTGGTCAATCTTAAGGGGGGATAATTGTGGTCTGAGGCCAGTATTTACAGAGGATGGGGTGTATTTGCACCAACATCTGAGCCGTCTATTGGAAGAACACGTGCAAACAGTGTATAATAAATAAAAGGGTGAATTGCAAATCATACTGCAAAGAAATTCGAATTGTTCCTAGTTGAATTGATCTAGAAGCTCACACCCAATTATGAGACGCGAAAATATACATTATCTTTAGTTTTGTCTCAAAATGATTCCTTACATTTTGTGAATGCTCAAAATAATTAATACTCAACCCCAAAATTACTTCATCTCCCTCCCCTTAATAAATGTAGACCACTCACTAACCAGAATAGTTAGTGTCCTAACTACCATGTTTTCGAATTATGTCATATACGGAATCAGACATTCTTGATTGATATGTTTGGTAACCAGTCACCACGTGAAAAGATATTGTCTTAATATTTATAACTAAACACTTTGATGACAGTAGATCGATAAAATGACTTCGATAGCAAATGACTATTTTCATACACTTAAATTGAGGAACATGTTTATGAACCGCAGTGTGTCAGTGGTTTGCGTGCCGGACTCTTGACCAGAAGGGAGCGGTTTCGAATTTTGACAGGACAAGTCCGAGTCTCCAAGCAAGACACTTTATTCCAGTTGCCTCGGCACGATATAACTTTTCATGCGTTGAAGTGCCGTTAAACACCAAAACCAAACCTTTATTTAGCTAATTTTACGAACACTTGCTCTTGTATCTCCACTGAGTAGTGTATTGGCTTCCGCCATAAAGCAGAAAAAAAGACAAATTATATAGTTTATGAAAGTGAAGTATAACAATATAATAAAACATGCATTTCATTTAAATGTCAATGTTTTCGGTTTAAAAATCAACGTAAAACTAATTATGTACGAAAATTGGAGGATTATTGAAGACATACATGCTATAAAATTACGGATTTAATAAGGACATGATCTAAATGTTCGGTCACAAATGACCACAGAAACATTTTTCATTGTGGAACAAAGACCAAGGGAAATGCATATAGTAAACTGGAAACGCAATTGCATTTTGATGAGTTGAATTTGACTGCTTACCGCCAATAAGCGATGTGATATTTCTTTTATTACTTCGGACAATACTTTTATGTGGTCACTGTGATCTTTTGGCTTAAATTTACTAACAGGTATTTAATTTACAATCCCATTAACGATTAATGTTTCTTTCTTTCAGGACCAACATAGGTATACATCACATAATGCACAGCTTAATTTAACTGTTAGCTATTTAGAAATTAAACTTTACAGTTAATGAGATTAAACCTCAAAGGAATACGGCCAGTGTATCATTTTCATTTTCACAAACATGAGCGCAGTGCATTGTTGTGCGGAAATCAACGTCTCACAAATCTGTGCAGTACTAAAAAAAAAAACGCGTTCCTACATGCAAGCGTACAATAGCATTTGTGTGTGTGTGTGTGTGTGTGTGTGTGTGTGTGATAGTACATGACGAGGAGTCGCGGTGGCCGATATGTTAAGGTGTAGCATGTATAGTCAGAAGTTTCAGAATATCAACATTGTCAGAATCACTTGGTATTTTGCTTGTGTCCTCAGTATTTTGCTTGTGTCCTCAGACAAGACGTTTTAATCTCCTTACTACCTCAGTGGAATGAGGTCGGATAACAGGACGGTCACAAAGGGTGTTGGTGGGAACTGAGTGGTACACCGAACTTCGATAAGAAACTGTGTATGCTAACTTACAAGTGAGTGAGATGGGTTTTTACGACCCACCAACACGCTGCAACAAACGAAAGTCCCTTAGTTGGTTCGAGACCCCTATATATAAAGATGGTTGATATATTATTGATTGTTAAAACACTTTCATAAATCTAGGATTTTTATCTTTTAGATTGTATACGATAGCTTTAGTGTTGATGATATATGACTCATTTTGATCTTGTTCTATGTTTGATATTTTTTCTTCTTCACTTTCTCCTGTGTCGAAACCTTTAGTCTCTTGGTCGTCTCCTTTTGATGTCAAATTTTCAAATTCAAGATGGCGATGACAATCCTTGACTTTTATCGGTGTATTTAATTTCTTCTTTTTTGAACGATCACTTTTATGAAAACTAGGTTTTCAGGAGCAACAACGCATTTTCCTTTAAGAGCGAGAGATGATTGCACAATTCCATTGTGAAGTTTTGTCTGGTACCTTAGTTTACCTGTGGCTTCGTCGAGAACCAGCTCTCGATATTTTACAAAGTCTTTATTATGGGCTTCGGTACAGTGTATAATTATATCTGTCAGCTTCTATCTTTTAATGCCGCAAAACTTGCGCACAAATCATTCCATTTCCCTGATAGAGTAAATTCCGTATAAGCAAATATAAAACTGCGTAACTTTTAGCAACATATTTGTTGGAACTAGATTGGAGCGATATAATCTGTTACTGTACCACTGTGCCGTAAAATTAGCACAATGATTGAAATTATACATACATTTTACAACACAGTAGGAAAATACATTATTTAGATTGTAACCAAAACAAAAATATGTACCGAATATCTATTTGAAATGTCCAAATGGATATAAAAATAGGTTCTGAGGTACATTTACACTCCGTTTTTATAATATCTACTGTAGAGTAAATCTCCGTGATTGAGTGTATGAGTGAGTGTACCTTATTCGGTGGTCATTCGTAGCATAAGATTTAGACCCCGCCCTTATTAAGGCCGTAATTTTGTGACATGTAGTTCTTCATTAACAACAACATTCTGCAATTCGTTCAAGAAAACACCGGATTACACAAAATGACTGGTAAAATTAACACAAAAAGTTTATTTATTGCAATATTACCACGAAAAGAACGAATCACATTGTAATTTTGCGATGCGGCCAGTTTAACATAACATTTGGAACCATTTCATGAAGTGTTCAAACTAGATTTTCATATAGAAAGGTGCAGCAGGAAACGGGTTATTAATCGTAATTTTCATCTTCTTAAAACTGGATTTGTGCATAAATAAAAGTCGATAAATATCTATCCAGCCAATCACCTCTTACTCATTTTTTCCGTTATCTTTGTATCCTTTCCGTTTAATTTGTATCCTTTCCATTATCTTTGTATCCTTTCCGTTATATTTGTATCCTTTCCATTATCTTTGTATCCTTTCCGTTATATTTGTATCGGAAAAACGGGTGTGCCATGAAGTGTATACATATTTTAAAACACAAACAAACAAACAAACCAATAATGAAGAGAGAAAGTACATTGTTGGTTCTTGACGAGTCATGGAGAGTAAAAGACTGTTGAAAATTTACACTAAGTTTCACACTTTAAGAAAATATATAAATACTGACAAAACATATGAACCTCTTTATTATA
The DNA here is from genome assembly GCA_029931535.1 of Margaritifera margaritifera. Taxonomy (NCBI): domain Eukaryota; kingdom Metazoa; phylum Mollusca; class Bivalvia; order Unionida; family Margaritiferidae; genus Margaritifera; species Margaritifera margaritifera. Next base: position 125,294 of record JAQPZY010000994.1, on the reverse strand, counting down.
CCTCTTAAAAGTAGCAATGTCAATGATTGGCGCACAGAATGTCACGTGTCAGGGAACAAAACATCGTGTCTCCCACACGCGATCGTGCCTTGCGATCGTGTCCCTCAGGCGATTGTGTTTCCCTGTCTAGTTTGATTCCGTATAATAAACAATTTATTGCCCTTATTTGGGGAGATATGAATATTTGGCCACGCGTGACAATTTGCTGATATCTTAAGAGCATATGAATATTTAAAAACACGCATAGTCATATTCAGTGGCAATAACACCACAGGTAATTTACAAATTAAGATTTTTCAATTCAACTCAATTCTTAAAGATTAGTTTGATACTAATATTTTTTCTTGGAGAATTCGATCTGAGACTTTAATGAATCTTAATATGTAAAAAATGTATCATCTTTGAAAAATATTCATGTCCATACATTAATATACACAGTCCGATAAGGTAAAGTTTGTTATGATAAAAATAGGACTTGTCTCTTTTGATAATACTTGTAGGACTTTCAAAGATAAAATCAACGAACGGGATATTAGTTTGAAAACAAAATGTCTGGCCCTCAAAACTTTTAAATAATATTCTTGCTTCGATTAATAGGAAACCAGAACCTATTATATTCGTCATATTAGTTGATATTAGTTGAAAAAAGTTATGTTTAGACATAAGAAAAAAAAATATCATGGCTCGAAAGAATATCCCAAGCGAACCCCCACCACCGGCCAAATATTAAATAGTTTTAAACTAATCAAATCCTAAATCATGATATACTTTACATTTCAACACAAAATGTTTTTTCATTCCCCATCCGCCGCAGTTGCGTGTGGCACATTCACAAAACTACATATATATTTTGTTCCGAGTCGGAGGAAGGAATGAGTATGTATATATATATATATATATATATATATATATATATATATATATATATATATATATATATATATATATATATATAGATAGATAGATAGATAGATATGCACCTTATGGATCTATGTATGAAGCTTAACTGCACATCACCAAATTCCTGGATATAATGCCAATAAAAACTAGGTAGCAAAATTACTACATTTTAAAACCTTGCCAAAAATCCGTTGGAAGACAAACCCCTTCAACCAAAAGTAAATATGCACAATGAGACAACAATCATTGGTAAAACTCCTAAATAAGGCATACCAAATTTAAAGATAGAGACAATCGATGGTAAAACTCCTAAAGAAGGCATACTAAATTTAAAGATAGAGACAATCGATGGTAAAACTTCTAAAGAATGCATACTAAATTTAAAGATAGAGACAATCGATGGTAAAACTTCTAAAGAATGCATACTAAATTTAAAGATAGAGACAATCGATGGTAAAACTTCTAAAGAAGGCATACCAATTTAAAGATAGAGACAATCGATGGTAAAACTTCTAAAGAATGCATACGAAATATAAAGATAGAGACAATCGATTGTAAAACTTCTCAAGAATAAATACTAAATTTAAAGATAGAGACAATCGATGGTAAAACGTCTAAAGAAGGCATATCAAATAAAGATAGAGACAATCGATGGTAAAACTCCTAAAGAAGGCATATCAAATAAAGATAGAGACAATCGATGGTGAAACTCCTAAAGAAGGCATACCAAATAAAGATAGAGACAATCGATGGTAAAACTCCTAAAGAAGGCATACCAAATAAAGATAGAGACAATCAATGGTAAAATCCTTAAAATACAAGGTCTACATTTTTCTACAGGGATCTCCTTTTAAAAGTCCAAGATCTTCTTCGGTGGAATATAATTCTCTGGACATATCCCATTGCAAACAGATTTCGTTTGTTAGTCGCCTCTTACGACATGTAGGAGGACGCATCGGGCCAATTTTATGAGTGAGTTTTTCATGACGTCAAGAGCTATTGTTTGTTGTCTCCCTTGCGAAGACGGCCTCATGCGATGAGGTAAATTACTCTGTCTTTACCATTATAAGCTGCTTAAGCACCACCAATTTTACAGAAAATCCCGTCACTATACTTAATAAATCTACTTGAGCGTGATGACATTTTTGAAGTAATACGGTCAGTACTGCAAAATAAGTTCCTAAAGATTATAACCGTTTGAATGATAAAGACCAAGTTTTCACCTCAGCCAAATGTGGGATCACTTCAAAGTACCCGGATGTAAAATCTCCCCTATTGGAGTAATCGATAACTGTGTCAAGCGGTCACGTGCCTGGCCATTCGGATGTGTAAGTGGTGGGCAGAAATAAAAAAAAACAGTGTTGACTATGGGTACAAGTACTGTTATTTGTCCCAAAATAATGAATATTTTAATGTGGTGGTTGAAATGACGAAAATATTGATGAAAGCTTCCGGTTAAATGCTCTTAGTTGTTTTGATCGAAAATGTTCACTAATTGTAGAATTTATTTTAGCATTCTGTATCACTACTGTTATTTATTCTTTGTCCCCACTGGTGTAGTGGCACAGGATGGAACTGTGACATTATTTGTTTGCAAGCTCGATTACTCCTATGTCTCCAAACCCGGAATGGGTAGAACGAGTTTGGGATGGAGTAGGGGCAAGTCCAGGCTGACCGGTCGAAACGTATTCTTATGCCATATCAAACTTGTGTTTTTTTTTTCTTCTCCCTCGACTCAGAAAACAAACACGAATTCGTCTTTGCGTTTATTACATATCAATCTTTTACGCTTTCCAAATATTGTTAATTATACGCTGTGAATGTAATTCAAAACAACTTGCCAAGAAGTTCCATTCAGTGCATCAACGCGCGGACGTCAGTGAAAACACCTAATTAGTTCCAATATTGGTGTGCAATATCGAAATACGGATTGAACATCCTTATCAAACGCCAGATCAACCATGTAATTTTACTTCTTACTAACTGCAGTGATGAAAGACCCCAAAATACACATGTATAATTCAATTATAGTTCCATGAAATATAGACGGTTGTATAAGTTCATATTAACCTTGTACTTCTGTGAAAAATTAAATAAATAAACTCAAGGATTTAAATTTTTCATTCAGTTTGGCAAGTTTTATTTGCATGCCCCTTAAAAGAAGAAGAAGAAAAGAAAAAAACTTCATATGTCATATTGGAAAATGCTAAACTGAACAGGCTTTGACGAAATATATGTAAAAGGCATACATGTATTATAAATATCATAAGTGACTTCTAGCCCCATGTTTGCAAAATTACATGAGCACGAAACTTAACCTCAACATCAAAATACAAACATTTGAACATTTGCCATTTCTGTAAATTTAATTAGAATATGCGTGCTTGTATGTATGTATGTATGTATGTATGCTAAAGTTAATTGTTATTTTATTGTTTATCCTCGATAAAATAGTTTCAGTGAGTTAATATTTCTTTTTTGTTAATTGCAAACCGACTCTAAATAAAATGTGTCCATGTCTATGTCTGTCTTCAACTAATTCGGTCGGAATGGGCACCAAGAACGGACAGATGCAGTATTTTTGCCTCAGATTATTTTTAGGATAACAACAAAATCCATTTGTGTGTAGTTGTTTACTACTGTAAACCTTGACAAAAAACACATTTGTGTGTAGTTGTTTACTACAGTAAACCTTGACAAAATCCATTTGTGTGTAATTGTTTACTACAGTAAACCTTGACAAAATCCATTTGTATGTAGTTGTTTACTACGGTAAACCTTGACAAAATCCATTTGTATGTAGTTGTTTACTACGGTAAACCTTGACAAAATCCATTTGTATGTAGTTGTTTACTACGGTAAACCTTGACAAAATCCATTTGTGTGTAGTTGTTTACTGTGGTAAACCTTGACAAAATCCATTTGTGTGTAGTTGTTTACTAAAGTAAACCTTGACAAAGTCCATTTGTGTGTAGTTTTTTACTATAGTAAACCTCGACAAAATCCATTTGTGTGTAGTTGTTAACTGTGGTAAACCTTGACAGAATCCATTTGTGTATAGTTGTTTACTACGGTAAACCTTGACAGAATCCAGTTGTGTGTAGTTGTTTACTACAGTAAACCTTGACAAAATCCATTTGTGTTTAATTGTTTACCACATTAACCTTGTCACTGATAGTAATACATGGATAGAATGCTCATATATAGAATCTCTTCATTCTTCATTTCATAATACGAGTGTACGAATATGTGGGCTTTACATATATATTCAAGATGTTGTTTGTCTATAAATAATAAATTAAACAACTTTTTATTGAAAGGGAAAAAAAAAACAAGATTTCTTTGCCTGTGAGATCATCTGAACACCGTAAGGAATACTTTAACATAGCAGGAACATAGGTTCTATAGAAATTGAATTTTACCTAAAGTTTTAACCCCATCATGTCTGATAAAACGACGTATCTATTATTTGTAACAGAATATTATAGCCCAAGAAAGGTAACACTTACATGTAAAAAAGGCTTTAAAAAAGCAATTAAACATTCGTCGGTTTTGAAAGGTTGCAAGTTTTGAAGAGATACTAAAATGCATATTTAGAAAAACATAATTTTTTTTCCTAACCAAATACAGATGTCTTTAGGGGAGCCTTTGAATATATGAAAAAAAGCTTGATGACTCCTTCGTGCATACTCACCACATACCATACTTTATACATTTTTATTATTTCTGTACGTGTTTTAGCGGTTGAAAAACATATGAATGACTTGTATGTCTTTGTATTTTCAATTTTCGTGTAAATTACCCCGTGCCAATCTGTAAATGTTGTGCAAAAGAAATATGAATCCACCTGTTCTAATATTCACGTGGATTCGCTTCCCTTGTCATCTACCAATAACAACTATTTACGTCCTTTGATCACTACGTCTACCATTAGGCAAAATGCTACACTACATGAACCTAAAACGATGATATCGGTCATTCGAAGACGAGGCAGTGAGAATTTCCAAGTAAACAAAATATTTTATTGTACATTTTTTATTTTCTTTTTTTGATAATATTGGAGATTAATGAGCATTTCCGGTACCATTCTTTCAAACTGCATGGGCATAGTTTTTCAATACCTTGCTTTACTGCGCTTGCTAGTATATGATATTCTACAGCGGTATGCCCTTTGTTAAGGCACTTTACTCTTCTGGTCTCGGTACCATATAACCTTACCGTCCCGCAAAACACAAAACACCCCGTATAATTACAGCAAAATATGTAATGGATTACTATAGTGTGGTAAGGGCTATAATAGTTATGTCGGTTATGTTTGTAAAAAATTGACTATGATATTATTGCACACGCCACGCCAATTACTATTCTGACCTTCGTGGGTTAAAATGTATATATGTTTTATATATTTATTTACTAATTCTGACAAAACTTAATCTTTCTATGACAAGCTCAACAGTGAGACGTAACATTTGTTCCAAAATTTATGTTTACCGCTAAAATCTCGGTCAGTAATATGACCCAGAAAGTTTGAAAAGAAAATATGAGAATCAATCTCAACAGCGGTGCAATTTTACTCTAATTTAATATGCGACATTCATAAAGCATGCTAGCAGTAATGATCTACCACATGCAAGCTTGTGGGAAAATAAGCGGCATATCAAATAGGCATGCGTGTCGCAAAAGAGCATTGTAAAATGGAATCGATCGGTTGGTTTCGATGATTGCAATAACACATTTCGAATAATGACATAATCGGACCAGTTCTATCTGGTTTGAAGCTTGCCAACGGCGGATCCAGAAATATCTGTGAGCGGGGAGCATAAAGAAGTAGGTGAGGAGTCTGTGGCACGGAACCCGCAGAAGGGGTACAGGGGGCAAAGCTCCCGTAAGCTCCTGCATTTTAACCGTTTTCCGGGCATAATTTGAATCATCTATCTGTAAAGAAATCTGGTTCCAAGAAAGTTCTTGTTGCTTTGCTTTATTTTTATACCAGTCGGTTTCAAATATCAGAATCTAACGTGGGAGATGAATACTTCTTTGGTTTTGTTTCAGTTAATTCATAAATAATTTATCTGCAAGGTAAGTCATCGAATCCAAATCCCAATCTTGCTGAGTTCCAACGTATACAGGAACTAACCGGAAGATATTTGCACCTGCAGGTGCCTTGGGTTCAAACGCTTCCCACGTGTTCTTGAAAACGCTTGAACTTGTCAAATTGTACATATCCTGATATTCACACAAAAGATCGATCCCAGATATATGTTTGTTTAGCAAAATCAGGTTACATTATATGCACATAATTTTTTTTTCTTCTGAACTGGTGAAAGACCAGGAGGTATGAAATTTCAAAAGAATTTACTGTTGATATTTACAACTTTTTTTTAAAAAATCGATCCCTACCAGCACGGCAAATTGTATTGATACTTATAACCGAGTATATAGCTGATAAGTCACTGTACAAGGTTTTTAAAAATATGGTAATACTAATTAAATTTACTATTGTATCGTCCATCTTTCTCCAGTTCAATGTACCGTATGTACTCGCTTATGTGGAGGCCAACTGCAAACTGCACAGACCCAGATCTGCCGTCGCATAATGTGTGAATTATAGAAGTTATCGTGTTACGCCTGGTACCGTTACAGTGTGGAGATTCTGACTTAGACCTGGTAACTAGTACCAAATATCGTTAATTCAGTGAGACTAAGAGAAGTCAAGTGCTGTGGGCTAAAGTACCTAAACATATCAAGGCTATATAGTCATCTACACTGGTGATTGACAGGGCAATCGTACTTGCATAATTTCATGCACGAGGTGTATAACAGGCTTCTAAAAATGTATACGGGCATAGCTGTAAACTGCCAACACGGATGCGGAACCAGGGACAGCTGAGCGTTACAGTGTTGGTGGAGAATCCGATTTAGAAGATGAGTAATTGATAGCAACACAAACAGAGAAAAATATATACAATCAAATTCACTCGAAATTTGGAACCTTAGATAGAGTAGAATTTAAACAATAATTGAGCTGCTGTCAATCCTCTGTAATTGTTGTACACAATGTACTTGAGAATGCCCCACTACTTCTTTACTTCGTCGGCACTAATTACTGCGTCACTGTTCTCTCTTATTCGACCGTAATGAGCGATCAATGTGTCTATGTGATCATTACACTAAATTGGCATGTCACTAACATTTTCAGCAAAAGTGTTAGACTCAAACACAGTGAACGCATCAAAAATCTCATGGTTCGCGAATCTGTCAAAGATGTTTCCATCAATAATCTATATACCTCCCTTTTTTCCATATAAATATAATCCATCTAATCCATTAGATTTCAAATATGCAATGGTTTTGCTGTCATGGTAATAGCATCAGCGGCTGGTAAATTGATTCATTTTGTATACCGAGTATGCAATTTCCCTTCTGTCACATACGAAAGGTATAAAATCAAGTGCTTCTCTATTGCAAGGTCAGTTGATTCGTCAACAGGTTATTCCCACAGCAGGACTTGCTCTCACCTTTTTAAGAATATATTCCTCCAGCATTGCAGACATGATGTTAATGAATTCAGAACGGGCGTTATCCTCCAGACACAACTTTGTGGTGATAACAGCCATTTAACTGGGGTTAAACCAGGATAAAATGCTTCCGGGTTGGTATGGAGCTAAGTAGTTCATATCTAAATTTAGAGGTGTTGTTTGGCTGTGCCTTTACTGTGAAATATTCATGACAAGGACTGATTTTTTACCATGGAATAATTGGGAAGGAGTCATTGTTTATTTTGAGATGCATTTTATTGTGGTTGTGAAAGCAGTGTGGTGGAAGTGCACATGTAAAGTAAGTGTGAAATATGGTCAAAAACTGTTTTGATTGACCCGGAAATGGAACCATGACCCCAGTAGGTTTTGCTGAGCTGTTATTCGTAATTATGCTGGGCAACAACTGACAAGTCTTGGTATGTGTAATGGACTATAATCGCATTGTCACCCTAGGAATCCTAGTGTGATTGGAATTTTGGTGAGTTCAGCTTGAAGAAATGCATGCAGGTAATATATAGTAAAATTAATGGTGGTCTGACCCCAACTTGGAGTGATTGTGGTGATGACAGAACCATTTAACTGAGAGTGGTGTCCAAGGTGCTCGCCTTTACAGATCACTCACACAACTCAGCTATGTCCGCGTCAGTTCAAGTCTTGGCTCGACCAACATGGGTATGTGAGAAGGTTTGCCAGTAACTTCCTGTGACTCCGTGATTCGTCCCGGGGTTTTCCCGGGTTCTTCCTCCACCAAATATACTGGCCGCCATGTATAGCCTATTATGTGCTGAAAATTGGCATCAAATCCCACAAAACCAAACCAAACCAGGCACGAAAAAAGGAGAGTGGGCATTCGAAAACACTTTCTACTAGTTGATAACCCATATAATTGTGTGAATCTTGACGCCAGAGAAGGGATTCCGTACGAAATTCCATGACAGCACTGCATATACTAGTAAAACCGTGTAACTTTACTGTTAAAAAATGTGAACTTTGGAAAGATCACAATTTGATCATCTAGCAGTCTATACATCAATGCCAATTTTATTTGAGATCATTGAGATTGCAGTGTAGATTACAATGTAAAATTTATATGGTAACTATGTATAGTATGCCCCTCTTAATGTAGTAATTAATCTTTATCATTCAAACATTGCAATCATATCAGTTTTAGACTTTATGATATGATTAACACAAGAATTCCCGTTTTACGTAGAATTAATTTATTGATATTACAAATAATAAGAATAATAATACATGTAGTACTACTGAAGACGATGATGATGGTGATTATGATAATAATTATAGTTATAGTATGGTTCTTCTTATTATCAGTTGTTTTCATGCGAAGATTGCATTTGACCAACCTGCAAGTTATTTTTTTTATGGTTTTTTTTTTGGAGGGGGGTGGTGGGTTTTTTTTATTCGCTGATTGATTCAGGTTTGACATCACCACTATGTAATTCTCAGACTGGAATATTAAAGTTTTCTTATCTTAGAGGTTAAAGATTGCCTTAACTTTTTATACCTGTGTGTGCGAAGAAAATGCAGATCCCTGTGCACCAATGCCATCAGTAACAGGGGTGAGGTGGGTGGGTTTCTAATCACAATAAATTTGTAATTCCCATTAACGAGTCAACAACCGTCTTTGTGAAATCAATATAACTAAACCTGTTAGTACAAATCAATAAAAAGGTTTTGAAAGAAATTTTAATGAGTGTTCATTATGGGATGTGGAAATACTAAGTATGCAGACAGAGTCATAACTATTTATGGATATTTTACAAATTATTAATATGAGTACTGATTCCTGCATACAGTTGTTAACATATGGAAACAGTAAATAAAGGTGCGAGAGTTCTCAGGTGATTTAATGTTTAGTAATGAGTAATTACATATCTAACGCAGTTTCTTTCTTTCATTTTTGTGGGGCAGAGTGTATGGACACATCGTCTATCGTCGCCTTGCCCGCTGGATCTGGCACAGACTTGCAAATTATTACAGGGGGGTACTACCAGCATGTGCGGTGAGTGCCATTAGAACCAGATTTCCTTCTGAGGACTATAAAGTGTCTGAGTATGCCAGAGTATGCCAGAGATCCCGTGACTGCAAAACCTTGTCCTGTGTATGGTGATGGCTTCTTGCTTGGTAACCTTTTTGGCTGTGCTGGTAAGAGGTGGTGGCGAGAGGTGCTGGCGAGAGGTGCTGTTGAGTGGTGGTGGTGAATGGTGGTGGTGAGAGGTGCTGGTGAGAGGTGCTGGTGAGAGGTGCTGGTGAGTGGTTGTGGTGAATGGTGGTGGTGAGTGGTGGTGGTGAGAGGTGCTGGTGAGTGGTGGTGGTGAATTGTGGTGGTGAGTGGTGGTGGTGAGAGGTGGTGGTGAGTGGAGATGCCTTAAAGCTTCCTCTTGAGATTCTCTATGAGAACTGTATTTTTGACGAAGAATAATTAGTTCTTCCAACAGAGAAGCCACATATTCTGTTTTAACTAAATGTCATTTATGAATCAATATTCATTCCTTTTCATATAAACCATACATTTTAAGATTTCTATAAAATTTTACAAACTTGATCAAATATATTAAATCGTATCACATGGCAATGAAAGTGTTCATTGTTATAAGTTCTATAACTTGGCAAGTTAATTCTAGCATAAATTTAGTAGTACCTGTAGTAGTATTTCTTTTGAGAAGCTATTGTTCATCGTGGAAATATTTCTGGTTTTGTTTAGCTATTGTATACAATAGTTGCATGATAATCAATTGTTCATCATGCTATTATAGGAAAATGATGAACAACTATGAAATTGTAACTACGTACCACCCCTGGAGTACATACTGGTTGTATTTAAACACTAACCATAGGAACAATCTTCTTTCACCACCTTCAATACATAGATTTAGCTCTTAGTTATTTTTAACTTTTTATCGTTGGTGTCTGTAATACTGAGTTCAAACTATACAATAGAAAAATGATCAACACACACACACACACACACACACACACACACTTGCATTTGTTTAAATCCTCAAGTTAATAACACAATTGTACAGATTCTCTTACATTAATGTCTGAGCATATGATAGAATGTTTTGGTAATTCCTTACCTTTGTTTCATTCCTGGAGAGGAGAAGCTCACATACTTTGGGGCAAACTGACAGACAACCTTGTGCTGTCCATCCAGTTGACAGGTTTGTTCTGCTGGGGAGAGTTTACGGATGTCGTTCAACAGTCTTCTTTTTTATATCAGCGGCTCCATCTCATTGTGAACCTTAGATCCTTAAATATGACAAGTGCATAAACAAGGAGTGTAATCATTAATTAGAACAGACACAAAATTGTAGTAAAACAAACTACCAGAAGCTTACATGTTTAACAGTCCACAACAATTAAACCAAATGCAAACAGGAACTTAAAAACATCTCATGTCAGACACAAGCATTGTTACTGACAACATAAATTTTCCATTTGAGTGCAAGGTATTCTTCATAATTTAATTTTCATATCATTGCCTTATGATAAATGAAGTACTGTAATGTGCAAGTAATGGTTTTGAATGACATTACCTGCTTTGATCAAGTTTCGCTCTATATGACATTGGAGACAACATGGGAGCTTTTCACCATGACCTACATGTTAGATGGTCACATGATTTCTAATCGACATCCATTTCTGTTCCACTGCGTCATAATCGCCACCACTGGATGCTGCATAGTAATAAAGGTGATTTGATATGGACTGTGTCCACAGACCAATGATCTCACACCTGATTTGATATGGACTGTGTCCACAGACCAATGATCTCACACCCCTTCTTCTTCTCTAGACTTAAGAGCTGCTTTTTCATAAATGGAAAGATTTAATATTATTAGTTCTGTGCAGTCCATAGATGATATTCCTTAATATTACTAGCCCATTTCTCCCAGAAAATTAGATAACTATTGATTTAGGCATTATTTCTTATGTCACTACCGTTTGCAGTGGTAGATGTATGAGGGTATATTGTTGTTTTTGTTTTTTTCCTGGCTCTACGTGCATGCTTATAGTCTTCTTGCAAAGCTTAGTAGCAAGACTGCACCAAAACTACTCAACACACATGGGTGAAATTTGTTAGGCACTTCTTAATATTTGCATAGATTGCCTGATTGAATTTTCAGGCCAATAACTTAATTTTAAATTATTTTTTTTACATGTAAAACGTTTATTTAAAAATGAAAATTAACACAAAACCACTGAATATATGAAATGAATGAAATTTGGTAGGTATTGTTGTTGGCATATGTAGAGGAATTTTTTCACATAAGACTTTTTTGCAGTGGTAGCTTACATGTTTTACAAACACAAATCTTCTTATACACATTTTTCGTGTGTATACTGGATATCAATCCATTCAAGTTTCGCTTAAAAATTATATTTGCCACTAAAATCTGTGCAAATAATAATATTTTCAGAATATTACAAGCTATGGCTAACATGTGTTCTTACATATATTTTAAAAAGCATTCATATAACTTAATCAAAGCTAACTTTTAGCAAGATGCCATCCATCTAACCAGTGGTTAATCGTCTTCTGTTCCTCCCTCAGGTAGCGCTTCACCTGTGCATGCCGGTCTGTTGTTATGTATGTGATGGATACACCAGTATCCCTAAATGTTTATTCACATAATGATTATGTACATACAAATTGTTCTCTGTGTTTTTGAATGTGACTGGAACAGATTTACAAGACTGATTTCAAGCTGCTTTATCTTACAAAAAATAAAATACATGTTATTTTATCACATTCCACACTTGTTCTTCTTCCTCATAATCCACCTCAGCATAGTCTCCGTCATCTGGTTCCCACTTTCCTTACTGTCTACCAACTCTCCCCACTCCGTAGCATAAAAGAAAGTATCCTCCACTTACTCCTCCTATACCATTGGCTGGTCATCAGTGTCTGGAAACTGGGAACTTTTCTCAACAAAGTATGTTGTCTCATCTGGGTCGCATGCGACTGATTTCATTTCAGGCAACGCTGTCATATCAACTTCCCTTTGGAGAGGTTTGGCCTGGGATGCCTTGTTCACTGTGGGGCTATGCATAAAAGTCTGGAAAGAAAATGAACAAACCCAAGAATATCTACTAGTACTAAATTAAAACTATACATCAACATTAGAGCCCGTATTCTCCGGATTTGTCTTGTGGAAAACCTAGTGCTTAATATGTGAAAAAAGTGAGCAAAAATCTCGGATGTTATACTGTTTGCATAAATATGTGGGTCTTTTCTTCTTGAAGACCATTAAGCAGAATTCATTGGGACTATTCACTTTTTGTTCAAATCTTGATACATGTTTGTCAACACATGATTATTATATTAGTAACATGCCACAAGTAATTAAAGGAAAATAAATTATGAGTATTGTCTTGTCCTCAGGCAATCAAGACAGTTTTTAATCAAAGTGGAGTCTTGGTATTTTAAAACTTCTCATGAACAAAATGAATAGTAATAGATATTTTATCCGTCTTGTTCCCAGAAGGTATGAAATGTCCAGTCTGGACTTTCTGTTGTATAAAACATATTTATGATCATGCGAGAATTTGTGTGTGATAAAGTTTTCTCTGCAAACTGAACAGGTCAAAAATGAAAAATGTATTAAAGCAAATGTAACTGTAGTGTTGGTTTCTTCACCTCTGTTGTTCGAGAGCCTCCGGTCACATGGCTTGATGATGCATGATTGAAATTAAAGCTGACTTGATAGTTCAGAGGGATCTGTTCCTGAGCTGTCGCAGTAGCTCCTCCAGAAGAAGCGGCTCCTCTTTGCGCTATCTTTCTTCAGCCTCAGCTTTTCGGGCATCATACGTTTCCAGCAGTTCATCAACAGTCTACAAATCAAACTTAAAGATGATATTGAGCCCAGTTTATTGAGCCCTATATAAAAACTGATCTCTGTGATTATTTAAATGAAACTGGATACATTTACCTCTGCAGTTTTCTGTTTTTAAAAATGCTATCATATTTCACTTAAATTTCTTATTTATACTTTACAAATAATGGTCTGAACCCATGAAAGCTTTGATATTAGAAGAAAGACTGCACCAGCCCTTGGGATTTTTCAAAATAGCTGCATTTAGCATAATTCCTCTCTAGTATGTATGTATGTATGTATGAATATATATATATATATATATATATATATATATATATATATATATATATATATATATATATATATATATATATATATTAATGATTGATTCAATACAGACTTATACACCTAAAATGATACACGTTCCAAAGTAATACCTCATACTTTTTATTTTCTAAAAACTCCTTTTGAATTCATATTGGTTATAATAATGCTAAACATATAGATTCATCATAGTCTACACTCAGTGGCGGCGCGAGAGTAATGTTCTTTAGTGGAGCCTCTACTTTGCCACAGAAAATAGTTTTTATGTCAGTTGCCAACCTCCAACCCCCCACCCCCATCTACGCCCCGGATACAGCTAAAAACAAAAGAAGCTCCCGACGGCAATTGCCCCTCCCCCCTCGTCGCGCCGCCACTGTCTACACTCTACATATTCAAAAAGCAATATTAATGTTTTTTGGCACATTAATAGTTCATATCTGCACTAACATTATTGTATCATGATCTTTATTTGGAATATTTTACTTACGCTCTTTCCATCTCTCTTCTCATAAGCACCATATAGCTTTCTACGGGATTTAGGAGGTTCGAACTTCTCGGGTGACGAAAGGGATTTCTTCTTATATTCCACAGTCTCTTGTAAAATGGTGGGCACTGCTGTCTTTAACAACTTCAATATGTTTTGTACACCAAAGGATTTCATCACGGAAGGAGGGTGTAAAAAGCAACTGTCCTCAAAAAGCTGTATACGTAAGCGGGATGTTGGTACAAACGGGACAATTTTTCCATCCCTGACCCGATTCAATCCAACAGCTTCAATCCACTTTTTACGGTAAACATGGTCTTTCGGATAAAGAAAGAACTCTTTTGTTCTATCATCATTCTTTTGATTGCATCCATATGCAACACATCCATATGCAACACAGTGCTCCATATCTGCTCCAGAAAACGACGAACGCGGGGAAATTAAACGCATGAATGGCTAGGTTGAATGGAAAGGGATAAATGTTCGTCATATCCGTTTTTGGCATGCGGAAACTGCCTATTATTTACGATTTCCAAATTATTTTTTTTATTAAACAAACGGAGTTGTAAAACTAATTAGACATTTTTATGGTGTATGTACATAACATATGTGTTTATTTTATGATTAGAAATAATATCACACTTTTGTACAATATGTGTAGCCAGTGACCTTTAACATTCTCTTTCATGAAAATTTGACAATTATATAAGTAATTAACTACTACTGCTACTACTAAGGGCTACTACTACTACTATTAGGGATTATTACCTGCTAGTGACGATGAAATAGCTCAGGCACCCTACAGCATAGAGGTCAGAAGCAAATCCAGGTTTGGAATTTCTGTTTGATTTCTGGAACCACAAAACCAATCCGTGTGGCTGTTTCGCTCCTTTTTATCTGGGTGTATTTCTTTGGCCAAAACATCGTTTCAAGCGCTCCATGAAAAGACATATTGAGTCAAATAAAATAAGTTGTAAATTTCTCTCTCTCTCTCTCTCTCTCTCTCTCTCTCTCTCTCTCTCTCTCTCTCTCTCTCTCTCTCTCTCCATAGACCACACCCGTGAGCGAGTTTGTAAAGATAATCCCTACAACGGTAGGCTTTTGAAAACGAAATCTAATATGAGTATTGATCCCTTTGTCCGTCATAATTTTCTATGCAAGAAATATGCAATACAACAGTTCTGATGACACACTTTAACGGTGATTGCTAAGTCCTTGTTGGAGTTTGGTGGTCAATGGTGTGCTAATGTTTTTCAGGCTAAGGACACGTGGAAGTTTTCCGCTTACTGCTGAATTTCATTCGCTCCTGTGGACTCGCAGTGGCAATGTCATTTTTGGCTTGGAGTAATTTTAATACTTCCATGCTTATGGTATATTGTTCATTTTATTTACCAAATATAATTTGTATTACTAATAATACTAGCAACCTTTATGGTCTTACTAAAATTAGTAACAAAGTATAGATCCATTGGCCTTTTAGGTCAATTTTATCTGTCAAGGGCATGTCAATTTTAGCTAAATGATTAGACCAGATCGTAGTTATCTCCCTTGGATATTGTTCCACTGATACTCGCAACAGTAGAAAATACTTTTAAAAGAAAATCACCACGATACTTCCTCAAATTATGCTTCAAATATTAATGTAAATTATCCTGTGACATATACAAAAGGAAATTTTAGAAGCAGCAGTATGTTTACTATAGTACAGAGTATTACAGAGGATCATGTCTGGAGTTCTCTTCTTCCATAAGATCTTATGTAAATTAGCATTGTCACTATTAACCCACCAATCTATCAGTATTCTCTATACTTGGATTGTTTATTCTCCGTAAATATGTATATAATTTTAACAATTTATATTTTGCTGCATTTTGATATACACCAAATGCTTTATTTCCGACAATTGATGGTTTTCTTTATTATTTATCAGTATACAAGTAATTTTATTGCTTCTGACTTGATATGATGGATATAAAAAGGTTTTATATTGACTAAAGTTGAACAAAAATGTTCTAAAAATATCGCTCACTAACTCAGCTTTTGGGCTGACTTTGTTTTCGCTGTTGATTGTTTCATATACAATGATCACTTCTGTCCTTTTTTCCTCATCGGTATAAATCAGTTCTGTAAATGTTTGGATGATTCGTAAGTTTTTAAAGTCTGTACTTTGCGATACTTACAAGGACGAGCTGACCGTGAGCAGTCAGCAGGACCGTGCTGGACCAAACGTCCCCATGCGTTGCCTTCTGCCCGTGCAAGTAGTGGAGAACCAATGACCTTGGCAACAATAAATTTCGCTACCTCGTCATCAGTGATATCCCTGGAAGATAAACTAATTGTAAAAAAAAAAAAAAAAAGCCTTTAATCGACTTTACATGGTTTAGGAAGAGTGATGCCACATTGTGTACTAGTGATATCGATGCATGAATTAAAGTATTAGTGAAATGCGAGTTGGAGATTTTTATTACTGATACGGGTTCGAGCCACTTACCCCCCCCCCCTCCCCCCATGACTTTACCCATTTTACACTCGCGACTATGCCTGGTCAAACAAGAATCGTAGTAGTTGCCTTATCCGATCACCAGTTTTTCCTGGATATCTTCCTCGACTTCACCTAGCAAGTCTTTAATCAACCGTTTTCCTCCTTTTGACCATCGTTGTTCCATAAAATGCTCTATGATTTTTACAGTAAAGCGAAAGGGATCTGCTGGAAACATTGCAAGCTTTAAGAACTTATTTAATGGCATCAAAATATTGACTTCTGTTAAAGCGATTTTTCTGTCAAATATAGACTGCAGAGCTTTCCCGCTGATACCAGGTTGGGTTTTTTTTTTTTTTTTTTTTTTTTTTTTTTGCTTCTGGGCAATATTTGAGGGCATTCCATATCTGATATAATCTGGATGAGCTGATTCCATATCGATCTTGGACTGCTTTTGCAGATAAAAAGGCATGCAGGATTTGTATTTCCGCAATAATTTGCGGCGCGAGTTCTGCTTGTCTTTTTGGCATTTTATATACCTATCAACGTTGTAAGACAAAATTACTCCGTTGGGGAAGCGGAGGTTTCCGCGTACGTACCGGTTGACCTTATCTGTGCTCGGAGTCGTCGGAAGTTTTCAATATCCGTCAACAAGGTCTCGAACTCCGCCGTGGTTATCGTTTTATCTTCGATGGCCACCGAGTACAGCCTGGTAATTGTGCTGAGACTGCTTTGGGCAGCCGCGAGAATTTCAGAATAGACACGCATTCGTGTGTGCAGCAGTAACGAAATTATTTTGCCAGCTCCGCCGGGGTCGCCGGTTGCTATCGATATAGTTCTGAGAGCAAATCCGACTGCTGTTCCTATGATAGTTGCCGTAGTCGCAATTCCAACAACACCAAGGCCAACGGTGGTCGCGACGGCGATTCCACAAATAGCATCTACGACAACACACAAGCGTTTATATTTCGCGAGCACAGCGGTCTTTTTTGGTGATTTCATCTCGCAGCTGTTACTCCGCTTCGATGTGACACAATGCGTAATGACCTCATGCCTAAAAATAGCCCGCATGGGTAGTGTCTTAAACCCTACGGACAAACTTTGTAGCATGGTGGCAAAGTTTCAATATGTAGAGTTAACTGAAGACGATGTCCCCGGGGCAAAATTACCTTTGAGCCGAATAGAAAGTCCATCTGTTATACAAATGAAATGGGGTTACAATGTAATCTCCCTACAAGTGGAAATCGAAGTAACTGTAAATTCTTTACTTCAGTACTTTAGGCAACCGTCATAATACGTACATAAAAGGTCACTATATTGGAGCATTCCTATAGTATAACTGTCGGACATTTAGTAGAGGTTTTTGTCAAGCTAATAAATGGTATATAACTGTGGACTTTAAGATGAAGTCAACCTATAGAATTTGTCTCTATAGATGAACGGGCACACCAACGTATCATCTTAATATTTTGTTTCTATAGATGAACGGGCACACCAACATATCATCTTAATATTTTGTTTCTATAGATGAACGGGCACACCAACGTATCATCTTAATATTTTGTTTCTCTAATATCTTGGCAATAGTAACAGAAGTTACAAAAGCTCTCTGTCACCTTCATATCTACCTGTCTCAATATTAAATTTATGGCAAGCTCTCTGAAGCGATGTCACCTTCATATCTACCTGTCTCAATATTAAATTTATGGCAAGCTCTCTGAAGCGATGTCACCTTCATATCTACCTGTCTCAATATTAAATTTATGGCAAGAACATCTAAATATAGAAAAGTCCAGAGGAATGTAAAACGGTAATCCTCTGCATAGATATTCCGCAATGACTTCCATTCTTTACAATACATCAATTTTGTTGACTCATTTACCTTTTTATGCCAATTTTGACACATACAATCTTTTTTATTTCTGCAAAAGTTAATGCATGAAAAGTTTTAAATCGCGCATATTTTTTCGCTCAATAAAAACTCTAATAATCTTCAGGAATTCCCCACCACGGCTGTATCCATTTAACTGTAACTATGTGCCTTAAGATATTTCTGAGGATTTGTTTCTTCTAAATAATTATTACTGAGATTGCCATGAATAATCTAATTCATTTAGTTTTCGATTTCACCAGTCAGTCTTATGATTAAAACGAATGCACAAAGAAACGGACGAACAACAGAGGGAGGTGCATATGAGTTGGTAAGTAAAAGAGTAGACGTAGGAATAAAATTAATGAAAGAATGAACAAACGAACAAACGAACAATTTAAGAATGTTGTTACGACTCTATGGTCTAAGAAAAATGTAACAGAAAGAAAGTGAAACCAACAAATCAAGTAAAAATCAACAAGCAATTTATTTCTAGATAATTAAAATGAAAAATAAAAAAAGACATTTACAGTAATGTGTATTCAAATCCAAATAATCCAATAAGAATTAGTGTCCTAATCACAAGTCCTAAATATAGAATGTTCCGAATGCACGGCTGTATCCTTGAATGTTGTGATTAGCCAATGGTCTTTAATGTCCTGATGTACCAGTAGTCTTTAATGTGCTGATGTCAAAATGAAGTACTCCAAAATATCTCTCATTAAGTTCACATCAATTCCAAAATCATCAATTAAAAATCCAAAATCCAAAAGTCTATGAGCACCGTTATAATCTAATAAATATTTAAAATAATTCCTCTCTTAGAATTAGGAATGACTTTCCACAACTGTGATAGCTCTTTACAAGACTGATAGTAATGTCGAAACTTAAAAACTGTCCACTAAACATGGTATATATAAAGATAGGTCACATGACAGAACATTCTAGAAAAATAAATTTATGTGTGACCATTGACAGGTAACTCCTAAGGGAATTCCAGTTGTATCTGTAAACAAAGTCAACCTTGACCTCAAACTGAGTAAACATTGTATTTATCAAAACTATGCTTTAACTCAAATCTGAAGTAAACAACCTAATTCTAGGACACTAGTTAAACATGTTTTTTTTCTGATAAACAACATTAAAATGTAAGCAAATATTAAAGTCAAGAAACATTTATAATTTCCTAAAATATCTATAATATTATATAAACATCATACATAACAATGTAATGAAGATAGACAAATAGGAGAGTTGCGAAATATATGAATTTACACACGAATGAGAATAAACAAGAGGATAATAAAATACAAAAACATTTCGCAAAACGGAGAGTATACTTTTACGGAGACCATAGTGGAAATACAAGATGAAAATTACGACAATGAACGGAGGTTACTATTTAATTGGGGGGGGGGTATTTACTGTTTTTATTAGATCGAACAATAAAATATTTATCTTCTTAGCCGATAAATCACTAATCTCCCCTAATTAGAGGACTTAAAGTCTATAAAAGAAGTCTTTATTTGTTTTGTCTACTAAATCTGGTTTATATTTTATCTTTGAGTGTTATTTTGTACATATTGATATGAGCAGAGCAACATAGTTTACAGATTATTAGACAAAGTTCAGCGTAAGCATAACATTGTGTAACACTCCAATTTTGTTCTGTTTGTCTGAAAGCAATAAGGCGGTAAACGCCAGGTCTTGTGCGTAAATTCTATTTATAGCCACAAGGTGAATTCGTAACCTGCCCTACTGCTCGACAGGCAGACCTTGTCCAGACGCATCGCTGCCGGGTGCAACACGTATACGCACTTCCAACCAATTATTTTTCTTTACTGGTACAACTGCCATGCATTTATAGAAAATAGTTTCCTGGGGAATATTTATGTATCCGGTGATTGTTTGCACGCTTTTAGGTTTACCTATAAATAAGTGGATTACGCCCCTGCTTGGTGTCGTCAAAGATCGTTCTCGTTTTTGTCCAAGAACCGTAATACGGGACAGTGCGTCTTTGTTGAATATCAGTCTGGATTTTTCTTTCGCCGGTCGAGTTATTGTTGATGGTTCGATATAACTGAAGGGGAATTTTATCCCGGTGATTTGGTCGGTGAATTCTACTTCATCGTTGTAGAAACAATCCCTGGGTGTTTTCACGCCCGACGGCGTAGTCAGCGACCGGGCGTTTTCGCGTGCTAATGCTATGATTTCAACGTGACCTCGAGTGAGTATTGGTACATTAGAGTGATCCCAACTATCGATTTCTATTTGACCCTCAGAATAATTATATTTGATTATATGCGAGGGTCTGTTAAACCCGTTCTCACACAGATATTCGTCGACCAGTGGATCAAAATTGTCGTCGATGTTGATATGCCCTCCTAGCACCCCGGCACCCCGTCACCGTCATCGTCTGGCTGTGCAGGATCCATTACGTATGTGTTGTTAAACCTTAAACACAAACACCAAAGACGGTTAAGGACCCTATCGGATAGATTCTGATTTCTTCAAACTGAATCTCATCTCCGGCAACTAATGATAATGATACTGCATATGTGAAAAAGTGAATAACATCGTCTCTGGGGTTATGTGTTGCAAACCTCGTCATATCCACATCGGCGCAGCCACACGGGGATATTTCTGGCCAGGTTTGTCGGAGAAAGTTTCAGTGTAACCCCACAATAATTTCTTATTGTGCTCTATATTTTCGCAAGCTGGTTGTCGCTAAGACCAACTTTAACTTCATGGTATGATATTATTATTTGAAAACGTAACGGGTTCAATTACCAGTTCATGAAAACAATTACAGGTTTTCCATTGGCGCCTCAATGACCCTCATCCGGCTCCTGTGCCCTCCAGCAACATCGTTTTATCAGAGACAATATCGGCAATGCATCTGTAATTGGGGACCGGATGCTCGGTTATACGTGCATGAAAGTGCATGTCGACCACTGGCTACTTAACCACGTGCAGGTGTTCCAATGAACAGTATTAAATCGGGTACAACGTAGTAAAATATTTCTGCGAAATCTGCAGACCTATATCAACGTTTTCATGCCGGTGCGTGGAAGATCACAACTTGCGATATGCACGTGCGACATCATTGTTTGTGAAGTCAAGCAAAATTTCTTCCGAGGGTTCTTGATGACCGTTTAACCACAAAGAAACTTCAGACACTCCTAACTGGTCAAATATCATTCTACTAATCTCCTGTCTGCCGAACGTTGCTTTCTATCAAGTCTGTGGTAAGCGCGAGAAATGACAGCGCTGACGTGCATCTGGAGCCCATAAACAACAACAAACGCGTTTATGTGGTCAGTGAAGGGGTTATCACAGGCATACACAATGTCAATTTTAACAACACAACTTTACCATCATCAAAGCCGTCAACATGCCAAATTGTATTGTTTTCGTTACCCTTTCGGTATAACATGACTGTGTGTTTGGCTCCGAAAAGAGCCTTGCAGACATATCTGCAAAACCCGAATATATGACTGAGAGGAATCGCACACGAAAACTATAATGAGGATCCACGAAGTTGACCTTGACGCTGTGCAAATCCATGATGCCATTGTTAACAAATCCAATATTGGTACCGGCGTTGAAATTGTGACCATTGCAGACATGTATAAGTTTTCCGTCGATTTCCAAGAAGGCCTCACACGGAAAAAAATACTGACACGTGTCATGCACATTGTTTTTTATCGGTCTTTTTGATTACTAATAGGCTCCTTAGCCAGTTACGAATAATACTGAAAATCTCGAACTCTTGGATCTACCAGCACAATCGTGTCAACGTTAAACGCTGTATCGTTGTGGTCTGCGGTCGCACAATCAACGATGGGCAAACGTTGCGCCTTCCTGTTACCCTCGCCAATTAATTCTTCCGAATGTGGTCTCTCAAAGACTTCTTCCGAATGCGGTCTAGCATGTTGACTTTGATATTTTTTTACTTGATCATGAAATTCCTTTCAGTCTGGGCCAGATGTTCCAAGCCGTTTAAACTTTCCCGGATATACCCACCTAGCCCAATTTATTGATGCTGTATCATAGGAACGTTTCTTGTATTATTCCTTTACGTAATCTCTCCAGTCCTCCTCAGAGAAAGAAGCTACAAATTTTACGACATCCTCATCGATCTGTTGGCGGACTAGCTCGTTTAATATTTCAGACGTGGTTTTATTTTCTTGGGTGGTTCTGGAGGATGCGCCATTGCCTCTTCAACGCCTTCTTAGTCTCTCACAATCTGCGCTGACAAGTTTTCAATGGTTTTTGCTGTCTTAACAATCGGACCCGATTTCTCTTCTGTTCCCATCATCTCAGCGGTGGTTTTGCAACTTTCTTCAACTCCTCCGCGGTTTCCTGCGTAGGTTTGATCAGCGGTGCAAACGTTTGTTGCAAGCCCTCTGTGAGGTCTTCCCGTGTGATCTGTCGCGACTGCAACATATCTTTCACACGGTCGCGAACATCTATGTGATCGCGGAGAAGTTCTAGTTGTTCGCGGGCGCGATTGCAGCCTCGGTCAGCAGCCTCTGTTATGGCATGGTTGGCCGGTTTTGACATTATAAATATCACGTGGTCGTTATATTGCTTCATACGCTCGTGTGCACATTCGTGCGAGACGCATTTGCGTCCAGACCTGCGTGATACTTTTTTCTCACACCACTCAAGTCGATCGTGAGGAAACTATACGGCTCCTGGGTGACCTGCGCAAACATATCCCTAAACTCATGCCACGAATGGTCGGCGGCACACCAGGTCCAATGAATGTTTGCGAGCCCGTGCGCGTCAACCCCACGGAATATTATATACATGTTGCAGTTGTCCCGGATCACTTTGGGCACGTGTGCGTATCGTTGTGTCACGTAGACCACGTCTGCGTTCTCGTGCCCGCCCAGATAAAATATTTTAGCGGTTTTGTCTTGCCGGTCAAGCATCACATCGTCGTACACGACAAGATTATTGTTCTCCGGATCAAGGCCGTTGATGGTGGGAACTTCATCGACAGTGGAAAAGAACTGCAAGGCCGTCGAGTCATCGGATACCTGACACGCAAACGCGCTCGTGAAATCTCTGAGTACATCATAACACGGCTGATAGTGCAATCACGTACAGCCGACCCCACGTCAACCGTCGCATGATCAGATTCAGCAACAGTTGGGTTTTCCCGGATGTGGCCGGGCCAATAATCAGCGCGCGAACCGAGTTCCATCGGGGTGTTTGGGCGGCCGAGGCTTTGCCTGCGCAAATAAGTCAGTGACGGAAAAATATTTGATTTTTTCCTTTAGCGTCGATGAGATGTTAAATGATAATTGTTGTATACAAATCATCATGCCTTCATATTGTGTGCGATGCCAAAATAAAAAAAAAGAACCGAAATCCAACTCGGATTTGAACACGTAATGGTCGAGCCGGAATCGTAGGAACTTGCGTCCGGTGTGGAGCAAAGAAATGTACGTTTGTCGGACCTTTCCAGCTCCATCGGGTCCAGGTCTAAAACAAAAACTTGGCGGTGATGTCACTGCTGCGGTAACGAAACTCCCCGGAATACCGTGGAGTAAATATCCTGGTGAAAACATATCCCTGGATACAATTACTGCTGGCCTGGAACACGGCTGGATCTACGACTGGATTCCAATGACCGCCTAACGCCCGAGGATGAACCTGTAAACCGCGTCCATGCTGCATGTTACCGACACGATCAATGCATCAAACGATTTTCGTGCGCGTCAATGGGCCCACGTGGATCTCGTCCATGACTTACACGCGATTCATTTTTTCAGTCGGAGAAAGAATCACCAGATGGATCATCAAAGGAGGCGTGATGGCCAAGATTGCACTGGGAGGTGAAGCCTCTCATGGAGAAAGTCCACACATTGGAGGCAAAGCCTCGATATAACAAAACATGGACGCGAAACTATACGCGATATACTGCAGTCCGCATGGTTACTGGAAGGGTGAAGCAGCTGTTAGAAAGTTAGCGAGTGCGGCAAAAGTTAGTATTAACGTTGCTAGAACGTGGCTGGCCAAGCATGCATTATGGCCGATTTACCTACCCGCGCCAAGGAAAATATCCCGTGGATGGCATGATGTGAGAACGCTCAACAAAGTTCACCAGACTGATATTGTGTTTCTCCCACATGATCGGCTACGCGGACGCACATATAAATACGCGTTAACCGTCTTAGATGTTGCCGGCAGATACAAGGAAGCCGAACCGTTGGCGTCCAAAGATTCAGGGAGTGTCGCCGATGCATTCAAACGCATTTACGCACGCTGACGTTGAAATTTAACTCGACCCGCAGAAAGGTTTGTACGGGGAAATCCTAACATAAACTTCCACGCATCTGGAAAGAGTACACCCTGAACCTTCTTGGATGTAATCATCAAACCCTTGTCGATTTCAGCCTTGATGGCCTTGGTGTCTTCGCGGTTCAAGATTACAAAGGCACCACTGGCAAAGTACCCTGGCGAGATTTTAACCCCGTCATTGGAACCTCTGCTTCAGGAAGTGCGCGGGATAGTAAAGTTCGCAACAAGATCAATATTCCCTTTGTATTCTTTTTCCACGGTCCTGCTTGGATTGCCTGAGTTGATTCACGGTAGGCATACTTATAATAATAATTATTTATCTAATTGCTTATTTGGTAATGACGTTTTTGTTGTATCATTTTTTTAGTTTACCAGGATTAGAAACTGCACTCGCTTCGATCATGGATATTATTTCATTGACTTCATTGTATTTTCGACGGCGTCGACGTTGACAGTATCGTTAGCTTTTTCCTTAATGTTGTCAACGGCATCATTCGTGTTGGAAAGACTTTGCCGGCGTGCGCCATAATACTCGCGTACAGATCCACATGGTCCTCATTACTGATTACGCAACTTCACTCCGATACTGCATTTGAGGCATGGTCGAGCGCCGGTACCAACACGTAACGCCAGCAAGTGAGATTTACAGTATTCGTAATGACACGTTCTGCCGCAAAGTGTACATCGACCAAGGCAAACACCTTTGCAGTGCCATCAGACTTGTTATATGTACACGAGATTATTTAACCAGGTTCCTGTTCTTTTTGAAGTCGACTCCGTTTTATCTCCTCACGTGCACGCCGTGGTATATGAACCAGGAGGAGATAATCTTGATAGTAGGTTGGAATTTTATGGAGTCCATCAAGCGATGTACAATATTTTTGTGTTAAATAAATTTTAATTTCTAAATCAGGCTTTTGCACATTAATAATCTTGCCTTTCCAGAATCATTGTAAAATTCACTTGCAAGCCTGGATAGAATTTTCATCAAGTCGGTCTCGGTCCAAATGAGCTCAAATGACCCATCACCGAGTACTGCACAAACTCGAACACGGACAGACTTTGTACGTTCGTATCCAACGACATCAAACGTGTTGGAGTGCTTGTATATCTCAGCTAAGGTTTTTGCTTCATTGGACTTACAAATGGTTTCGGAAAATTTCTTCCACTGCGCTGCTTTATTTCTGCAACGTTTTACATCAGTTCATATACCTCCTGAAATTTGGGTGTGGATGCTGAAGGCATTTTTCTAATTGCGGTGATATTCCCTGTCTTCGTTGGACATATCACAGTCTTCATCCACCCACAACCTCTAATTCGATTAATTTATCAAAATACTCCGGATACATATTTGAAAAATTGTACAGCACTTTTTTTTTTTACCTCTTTGGCATTCAAGCATTCAAGTTAAACAGCGATTTCATCTTTTCTGTAACGGCACAAACACACCATTAGTCAGGAAATTTAATTCCAGCGTTAGCTACGATCATTGATTCTTTCATGATACAGTACGTGTCAATCAGTGGTACTTTTGACACTATATAGTATGTGATTGTTTAATATAATTTTCTCACACAAAAGGAAACTTTCACCGCTAGGGTTGTTCTTGTGGATAGTATTTTTTTCTAGATTTATAGGCACTCTGCTATCTTAAGCTGTTTGCACACTAATTTCTCACAGTCAACAGACGTGTTACTGGTCAGTATCGATTACGGGGATTTGAATTTGCAACCCCAGATGAGCCCCTAAGACGCCAAACGACATCCTAGAAGGCTCAGAGTTTGTTTCAGACCGGGCTACCTCCCAAAGGAATTATGCGTGTCTGGTAGGAAGTGTAATCCACGCAACTGACTTTTATTTTCGTGTGCAACTCAACCTGTGCTCGACGTTTTTTCAATTATAAAGAAACATAATTTTTCCGCGAGCGTGATTTGAACCTGGAATATCTCAATCAAGAGTATGACACGCTAACCGATTAACCCATGCAGAACATCTTACACAGTGGAGAAAATAACTCATACTTGAACTTAACAGCGCTGGCAACACACGTAATGCACCCACACCCCTTGTGAAAACAAATCGGTAAGCATTAATTGGCGCGTCCACCAACAATAGATCGATTGGTTTTCACATCAGCGGTGGTTAAGTTTGTCTGCAAGGGATTTTAATCCAAGAAATCATCGATTCGTCTTTGCGACTAAAAGGCACGCAAAACCAGAGATTTCATGAATTACTTACTATTCGATACAAGCTCACCAAACATATGCCAATGCAGCTGCAGGCAGACTCGCGATCAAGAACAGCACTAGGTTCCAGCGAGAGGCCCCGCTGGGTTTCTCCCGAGAGGCACTCACGGGCGATCACTTGAACCGCGCTCGGGAATGCACTCGCGTGTGTAAAATGGGTAAAGTTATGCGGGGTAGAAGGCTCGAACCCGAATCAGTAATAAAGCTCTCAAACTCGCATTTCACTGCTACTATTAATAAAGGAGCAATTCTTATGCACAATTCGTGTTGACAACTGGTAGAAACACGGCTTAAGTAGCTCGTTACACGCTTGAATACACGCATATGATCTGGCTGTGATCTGTGTCTAAGTTTATTTTCTACAAGTATTACAAAAGGCGCAAAGCATACGTAATTTGTACATTTCAAAGCAATAATTAGCATGTGTAATTATCATCTTTTAAATGGCGATGTCTTGTAATCTTTCAATTTTGGCAGAAGATATAGTGTCTTAGGGAACAAATGCTAATCACACCAGAATTGTATATGTTGCCGCATTTTGCCGCAAGCAATTGAAAAGATTACAAAACAAAGAATCCCTCTGATAAAATATTGTCATTCATTCGCTGAAAAATACATACGATGCCTTGTAATTCAAGAAAAATAATTCTAGCAAACGTCTAGATATGGTAAATTCTATTACAACAAATTGTCTGCATAATTCACACGATGCTTTCATATCAGGGAATTTTTTTATGATTCTATCAAGGCATGCAATTGGCAATGGTTATATTCATTCTTCAAATGCGACTAAAAGAAAACTCGGGAAAAAGCAAAACAAAATTACAAAATGGGTGTCCTCAATTTTGAAAAGGCTCTATTGAAACTTTTAACACTGAATGAACTCCCTTTCGGTAGAACAGGTCAAAAGTAGAAAAAGGGAATATTTTAATAATAACAGTCATGTTAACTTTCATTAAATAATTGTGATGTAATTATTTTAAAGCACTTCGCAGCATATTTTTGGGATTGTTTATATATCTAAGTCGTTATCTTTAAACTACTTTCTATCTCTATGTACAGATCCTTCCACTTAGTTTGGAGGCCCCCTTAAAATTAATCTAGTTGTCCGCGTTCTCCTTCCTTTATAAATGCACTTAAACTATATAGACATGATACATCTTTAAGATATTCCTATAAACTGTCTGTGTCCACAACAATACAAAGTGGAGCTGAAAGAACTGGAGAAAGGCACATTATGCGTTAAAAAAATAAAAATATAATCCCCGCAACATTCTTAGATTATCAGAGAAAAAACTTTGATTTTGTTGCATTCACTTTGTCCTTTGTTCCTATGACAATTAATTAGATCTTATAATTCTTTAAAAATTGGCATTAAAATAATTTCAAAATCGACATAAACTACACAAGAGATTGCTTATGCGGTAATGGTATGCAGTTGCGAGGACGATGAAAAAAGTCACAACCGACCGCTAATAGGCAGTGACATTTATGTCAAAATGCATATAAAATTGAACAATAATATTCATTCCAATGCCTCTTGTAGCAGGTCAACGTACTTTATCACTTAATAAAATTAACCGAAGAAGTCCTCCAATAAGGGGATAATTTCTAACTCGTTCATAGGGTCATCTAATCTGTTATCAGATTTAGAAAGTTTACAGGAACGAAATCCAAATTTAGGTAAAATATGTTAAGCTAAGCTATTGAATCTTATGACTTTTTAATTCATAATTGATATTGTATTTCCAGATAATTCCTTAAGGTCATGTCCTTAGTATGCAGACAGGATTCAAGTTTTAATACCCAGATGAGGCGGAGAGACAAGATTTTAAATTCTTTTTGGCACCTACCATATGGCGTAATATCCAACTTACTTTAATGAAAATAAATTTTTTGGTAGGTTAAGTCAGTAAATCAATTTAATAGTAAATTAAGATGTCCCACGTGTGATAATGAGTTTAAGTGGGCTTTTTGATGAAATGGACGGACTTACATAGACTCGAACAAAAGAACAGACGGGAATATATTGTACAGGAGACTTTAACTTCGAAAATCGTGAAAATGTTTATACGAACAAATGACTACTTTTGAGGTGGTCTTGGATTGAAATATGCCTGCATAGAAGGTAGTCTGAAACCGAAATATGCCTGCATTCTACGGATGAATTCTTAATATTCTTAATATGGAAAAGCAGGGTACTAAAGTTTGTTCCCTGGTAAAAGGCAGCTATCGAATCACTGAATAGACACATAGGTAGATATATATTCTTTTTTTTTTTTTTTTCTTTTTTTTTTCTTCTGCTGTCGGCTTTACGAATATCATCAATAATCCCATATTGTGCCTCGTGGTGGTAAACTGTTCCTCTTTCATTCCTTGATGAAAGATGCCTAACAACCCGCGTCAAAATATACATGAATTGTATAATATGAATTGTATACATGAATTGTATACATGAATTGTATACATGAATTGTATACATGAATTGTATAATATGAATGATTATGACTTAGCATTTAATAAAACAAGAGTATGTATCAGAATCCAATTTATTGTGCAAAATTATCAGAAAGATGCACAATACGTCCTATTACAGATACTGTAATTAGCTGTTAGCCGGGTCGCCAGGTGTCGTTTATGTAGGGTAGTACAGTGACCAAACTGTTCGCATGGACATGTGCTGGTATTGATGGTTTTGACGACAAAGGTAATTCTGTTTATAAACATTTTGCAAACTGGGTATACATTGTTGAATGAAATCTATAACTTATTTATGCAAACAAACCTGCGTGGTCGGTTTTCATGATGGATTGAAAAACAAAGATTTTCGAAGTCTTTTAGGTTTACGAACATTAATTCTAAAGATCTTGTATGGAAAGAAATATCTTCTAATTTGAAAATGGTGTTGATATTGTGCAACTCTCACAACGTAGTTGCTCCTCTTCATTGTTAGTGAATATTAAACTGTACGTTCTATTTATGTGCAGCACCGCAGGACTATTTCAGTTCTGCCTTACCGGTACTTGACTAATTTGCAATACCACAGATCTGCTACCGTTATGCCTTACCGGTACATGACCGATGCGCATTACTACAGGACTATTTCAGTTATGTCTCACGGGTACTTGGCCCATGTGTAATACGACATGACTTCTTCAGTTCTGCCTTACCGGTACTAGATCAATGTGCAATACGACAGGACTACTTCAGTTCTGCCTTATCGGTACTTAACCTGAGGAGAAAAGCGATCCTCCACCACTGCTTATGTATGTGGTCGAGGTGAAAGGTGTTTCAAGATGTGGCAGAAGAGGCATGCGTTCCTCTACCAATCTGGCTAAAGAGGCGAGCGGTCCTTCCTTGTAAGAGACCAGCTGAATATTTCATGCAAGGAGCGGGAACGATGACCTGCAGATTCTTGAAGTTATGGATCAAAAAACAAATCATCAAAGGTATAAGTGTTTGGCAGATGTACCTTGATTTTGATAACGCTTCCTTCTCCTATATTCTTAATACGGGCAGTGGTGTAGCTGGGAGGGTGGTGGAGGTTTTCATCCTAGAAATTGGGGTCTGGTTTTTCCCTAAGACGAGTATAAGCACGGCACTCAACTTCAGAATCAGAAAAACTTTTGTCACATAAATTGTCTTTTCTACCAGATATGGGCTTGTCTGAGGGCCAAAAAATGTGCCTGCTGTCTTTATAAGCATTTACACATGTTGCTTTACTAAATAAATTGGAATATACTTTGGCAACTGAAAAAGAAGTATGTAAGGTAAAATAATATAACAGGATACTCTGCTAATGTATACCAAATGAAAAGTACTTCAAACCTCAAAAACTCCATCAAAAGATCAATCTAGGAATCATCATGAAGAAGTACCGTCCTCAATTTCTTCTTCCTTTGAGTCCCCATTCGATATTCCCTCCCTGCACCCCGTCTCCCACCACTCCATCAGTCAATCACTAAAGAAATTGATTAAAACGTCTAGACCTTTGTCTCCATCTTTCATGGTCTGGAAGGAGAGCTAAGGCATGCGCGTATGCAACACTGCAAGAGCACATAAGATCACATAGTTCTAATTTCTCTGCCCTGACGTAACACGTTTCCGAATGGAAGATTACATAACTAACTCATGCATACCTCCTAAAGGGTGAACCTCTACCAGAGTGCATACCCTGCCAGTGTCTACTGACAGCAGAACACGTCCTTGTCGAATGTATCGATTTCCGCCCAGTGAGATAGAAGTTCTTTGATGTGGACTCAATTAAGGAACTGTATGATCATGTACCACAAGAGAAAATCTTTGACATTTTGAGGGAAAGCAGTTTTTACAGCAAATTTTGACACAATATTTTAAGAATTTTATAGTCTTTACCTTTATCTGTTATTGTATATACATTTTATAACATTTCAGCATCTTTACCGTTTATGTTTTATCGTGTTGCTCATAATACTCCTGCATAAAAAAAAAAAAAAAAAACGTTTCACGTAACCGGTCATTCGGAACAAAGTTTGTGTGGCAGAATTACAGAGACTAAGTGTAGACATGGGTGTGTGTGGGTGGGGTGGGGGGATAATTGCTCGAATTTAGCATAACTAACAATATTTTCTAATTCTCTAATGGGTTGAAGTAAAGCTAAAGCGTGTTTATTGGCAATTTGATGAAATATGTGTGAAATTTTGACCCAGTTTTGAATTTGTTATTTTAATTTATCACTGCCTTTCATTGATCCCATATCTTTTGGCACCCGGTGCTGTAAAGCGGTGACTGTCAGTCCTGAACGTCCTAATATACGAGGTGCTGGCACTAATTACTAAGTAGCATAATATAAAATAAATTTGGGAGTTGTATAATTATAAAAACATTAGACAGCTAAAAACTTTGTCAAAATGCATTGAAACTGTTTGCCATGTTCACGATGGTCAGACGAAGGACAATGGACAACAGGCCAGCGTAAAAGTCTGACCGGCCTCAGAGTCCATTAAGCTTAAAAGCATACGTAAGGTAAGAAAATATATTTTCTTCTCCATTTTGCATAATTGCTTCTATCGTCTCCACACTCTTGCTTTTGCGACTAAAATATCAAATTTGACATAAAAAAAACGCTAGCTAAAATGCAGTCTACCACTAGATGTCACTGTAGACTAAGACTCGCTAAAATGCAGTCTACCGCTAGATGTCACTGTAGACTAAGACTCGCTAAAATGCAGTCTACTGTAGACTAAGACTAGCATACATGTGTTATTAGATTTGCTATCGTCCTTATGGCAATATAATTGTTAAAACAAAATGCTTTCTTTCTACCTGGCAAGCTTTCCCAAGCACTTTACCATACTCGTCTACCCGCCATAAGGACTTGTACAGACTGCATCACTGTTGTTGTCAAGGCATAAACAGATCACGGCCAGGTAGCTCAGGCTCAAATATATATATATATATATATATATATATATATATATATATATATATATATATATATATATATATATATATATATATATATATATATATATATATATATATATATATATATATATATATATAAGCGCCGACCTATTGAAATCTCCACCACATGACT
Organism: Margaritifera margaritifera; assembly: GCA_029931535.1. Taxonomy (NCBI): domain Eukaryota; kingdom Metazoa; phylum Mollusca; class Bivalvia; order Unionida; family Margaritiferidae; genus Margaritifera; species Margaritifera margaritifera. The sequence goes on along the minus strand of JAQPZY010000994.1, from coordinate 92,716 downwards.
TTTATCTCTTGGAGATGCGATCGCCTACGTTCTTATAGTTCCCGCTTGCCGAATGCGTATGTTTACTCTTTCTGGTGCAATGTTCATGACATGTCTTTTCAGATATAAATTAAACAAATGATGCCCCCTCTTTAATAGTTATTTTATATTCTAAAGAAAAGAATGATCATCTTATGTCGATTATTCAATTTGTAAAAAATTAAGGAAGATAAAGGT